>JAPYMA010000206.1:0-437034 GCA_035041965.1 Anisakis pegreffii | reverse complement strand
TAAACATTGCACCTTTCGAATCCTTTTCGAATTCCCAAAATATCCAATAAAAGCATCAGATCAAAAGATAAATGTATGAGAAAGGCAACATCTTTGTTGCATATTTGTTGCATTCCCTTTGTTGCATGTTTATGAAAAGATGCATTCCAAGCAAAAATGCATGCCTACAGTCAAAACAAAGGCATTATCTGAAAGCTAAAAGCATCAGTAGATGACCTTATCTACGAATACCATCTTGCAGGGGCATGAGAAAGATGAGGCAATGGATGTGCTTAAAAGCAACGGGAAGATCGAAGAAAGTGGAGAGACGAATTATTGTACTGATCGTAGTAAAGTCAGTTTCGGCCGCGCCTTGCTGGATTCGTGTGAAATTGCGATAATTATTATTGAAATAATACTTGAATTCATCTACGTGCCAAGAATTGGCCCATATCCTTGGATTGTTTGTGAATAGTTATATTATTGGAATAATATTCACAGGTTGGAGTGGTATCTTCTCAGATTTAGACTCTCGGCTGGGCAATTAATCCATCCCGTAGGCGAAAGTCGAGTTTAGCATTGGTTTGGTGGGTCACATCACTAGACAACGCCTCAGCAAACACTGTTCGAAACTAATTTCGTAAAATCATCCAGATTGATTAAGGTAATGCAGATGAACTGGTTTGAAACGACGATCAAATATTGAATCGCTTTGCAGTTTCCAGTTAGAGCATTTGCCTGACGAGTAGCGATATTGCGCCGGATTTAACATACCCGGATCAGAGTTTAAAATGAGAAAATTCAATAGTTAAAAGCGATACACCAGCTCAAACCGATACGATCACCCTACCGATGAAAAATTTTAACTAAAATTATTTTTTGATCTGCAAATTCCAATTATCCGCAAAAATGTTTTTAGTCTAGCATCGGAGTTTATCTAGTCAAATTTCGATATCGAATTTACAACAGCTCTGGAACATCCAATAGATGGCTCTTGAAGTATGGAAGATATTTAAGCACGGATGCTCGAGTCTGAGTCTAAGCATGCTCGACTCTAGCAACCCGACGAATCTGAGAACTAGCTTAATCAGTTCCACCCGAGACATTTTTCAAAGTAACAATCAAAATAAATCGCCGCAATCAGTCGAGCACATACCTACACGGATGTCAGAATGCTTTCTTATGAACGTTAAAGTAAGTAAGCTTCTTCTTCGAAAAATAATACGACGAGTGAAACGAATGTGAAGAAACAATAGTACCGACAATCGACACGTAACAACAAGAATGCAGCGTAGTTGTGGTCGACGTTGTAAATCAATCAATAAAACCTTGGTCAACACCTCATTCCACATTCACAATTCAATTTCCAAGTGACGACGATACGTCCAATTATTCCATCTATCCATCCATCCATCCATCCATCTAACTTACAGTCAATCCACTGCCTTCCACAAAAAAATCAAACCTAGGCACATCCCCAGTGCCCACTTACCAAACGAAATCCCAAGATACCAGCCACAACCGACCGTTGTGATATTCAAAATCGCGCAGATATGCCTAATCCTTCGCCATTCCTCCATTCCTTATCCAACGTTCCTGCACCTGCCGCCTTACTTCTCAAGGATGCGGCCAGACATACAGAGTCTATCACAGCGATCATATACATCACATAGAATAGCGTACACGCAAAAGACGGAAACGAGGTGGTGAGAAAATCTCAGAGAGTATGGTAAACGAAGAGGGTAAAATGATGAGCTGAAGAAAATAGTGTGCAGAATGAGTAGAGACAGAGAATGTCCTGTGCAGACAGCAAAAAGGGGAGTTAGGGGATTAGGGGAAAAAATGATGCTTTAGTGGTCGTCGTTGGTAAATGAATGGAGGAATGAATGAATAGGAAAGGAAGGACGATGACGATATTAATGATTTGGACGATAGGAAGAGGAAATGAAGCTGTTATAGTGCTGCTTCGATTCCGAGTCAGATTGTAAACGAAACGGGGACGGACTAAAAAATTACATAGAGACACATTTATATACATTAATAATGTACAATATATTAAATAAACGAATTAGACGGATGATCGATAATGAAGGTGCTGCTGTTGATGCATGCACGCCTTACGTCATGAATTAAGCATTAAGCTTTCTGAAGTGAAACGCACCACTAGAAGTTCACCGAAAGCCTGAACATGAGCCTGAACTTGAGCTTGAACTCAAACTTGAATTGGAGCAAATCTTCAGTATGGAAGTGTAATAATGATGCTTAAGAATATGACTCATAGGAGCAATTCAATTTAGTGTTTGGAATGATTATCTGATGTGATGCTTATACAGTTGTCCAGTCTCTTCAGTTGGATAACGGGGCAGGCTTCGGGTTATAGTTCCAGACCTTAAATCTTAGTTCTAACCCAAGACAGGTCTAAAGTGGTGCCCAAGTCCACAGCTGAGTCGCTGAACAATACAGTTAAGTCAAACAGACGATTTGAGGTTTAGCCATCGATATTTGATTTGCTGTATGACTTTGATTAAGTAATCGAGCTTAACTGAACAGTTTCGGATAGAGTAAAGAGGTATAGGAATTAAGAAAATTGTTGTGACTCTTTCGTATCCAATAAATCAATGCAATTGAAACAATCTGTTGAAGATTACGAATAAAACTGATAATTAGTCCAGTACCAATTGAAAATAGCAATAGTAACAAGACTGATATTTTGGAATAGTAGGAATTTTATAGATTAACAATTATTTGATTCCCTATCCAGATGCAGAATGCGTCGGTGTGATGTATTGCTCGGATAGTTGGAATCTGGAATGCCTCAAAAATCCAACTCAATTCCCGTTTCAGACTTCATTAAGCCAATTACCCAACTTCAGTTATATCCAACTACAATTGCTGCATTGTTTCTAATCCCAAATCAGCATACAATCTGATTTATCACAGCTTCATTCAACAATTAACTAGATGATTACTTACGATTAGATAATTTGATTGCTAATTAAATGATTAAATTAAACTAGACGATTAAACAACTAGATAAGTGCTTACCAGATCAATAATCCAAGTTCGAATTCCATGAAGACAGATGATTCCAAACGCTATTATCGTTAGCTGCGCGGAAAGAAGAATGCCAAGGAAGGAAGAATGTGATATTAGTGATATTGGTGATAACAGAGAGGCATAAACTCGTAATGAGTTTGATTTGCTGATTAAATGAATTACCTAGATAACAGGTGCAAGCCAAATCATAGCCTGCTGGATCAGGCTCGCAACATCAATGATATTGTTGGTACACCAATCGGTTTTGAGCAAAACTTTTTTGAGCGAACGGAAGAATTTGATCGAAACCGAGTGGTGTACCAATACAAGATCACTTGTAATCTTTTTACTTGTAATTAACTACGAGATTACTGGTGTTCCCATTGAATGTGACTGCTTATACGGCTTAGCTTTTGCAATAGTTTGTTCAGATGATCAATTGATAACTTAAGGCAACGAGTGCAGAATATCGTCGTTATGGAGTTCGAAACTGGGAGAATTCGGACATAGTTATCTTCGTGTGTCGCACTGGATGGATATCTATATTCTGTGATTCAATCGAACATTCAGTAGTCATTCCTAGTCAGACTACGACAGAAAACTCCCAGAAGCGACTCGACTCCATTAGGTTAGTCAACAACTCGTGCCAGAGTCCTGAGCCATTGTGTTCGGTTCTGGAGGATTTTCATCGTAGTCAGAATCAGGCCATTCTCTCGAATAGACAGGTTCAAATATAAGTATATAGATTAACGATGATTTGATTGGATCTAGTGCGGATTTTTCGTGTAACCTCTGTTTGCCTCAACTTGAAGTACTAACACCGGACTTCTAGAGCTGTACTTCTTCAGTCGTGCTCATATGAACCCGTAGAAACGACCCGAAGTGGGAATCAATTACATCAGTCCACTCTTAACTACGACTTATACATTGATAAATCAAATAACAATGACATATCATCATCGCAAGACACTTGAATAATACAATCACAAATATGTATGAATTTATTCACATACACATATACTGAATGTTTAAATTCAATGAATGTACAAATGAATATTTGACATATATGGATAACCAAAACTATTATAAACACATAAACGAGTAAATAAATACAACCGCAAAATACAATTCATTATCGTATGTTAATCTAATCCACTACAAGAGCAACTCGATGGATATCTTTATTCTGTGATGGATAATCTAAAACTCAGAATTCCGTCCTCGTAAACCACATTCCCACTTCTTAACTAATAGTAACCCTAAAATGTCTAGCACTAGGCCACCCTTCAAATCGCCTCGAAACACTCTCCGGTATTCGTTTGTATGATATAAATTGCATGTTTGTAATTAAATGATGAGATAGACTTATAAACAAAACATCAAATAATGTAACGATGATCAATTTCTTAACAATTACAACACTGACAGTGATGCCAGGATCATGAACTCAAATGAATTTCATGATAACAATGATAACGATATGTCTCCAATCACCATTTTTATCACTTCCATTCCCTGAGAAAACCAAAACAATGGGAATTGTCGTAGCTTACACATCGTTGATCAAAGACGTTTAAAACTACTATTATTCAGATGATACCACAATATGCGATTTAGAACACGAATGAATTCTATCGCCATTCGCGCTGCTTCTATACGTCGGAGTCTTATATATCAGTCAACTGCATAAACCAAACAATCAATCAAAAGATCATTTTGATCGATGTCTGATCATCATACTATCATTTTGATCACTACATCACATCCTAACAGAAAGAGAGACCAGACCCACTGGTAAAACTATTTGGGCAACCTTAGTGATGGAACATTAAAAAATCGCCAACACTCCAGCGACATCAACCTTACTTGCCGAGACTATCAAACGATATCATCAACCTACTGAGACTTATCAAAATTGATAACAACGGATTATTATCATTGTTGTCATCACCATCAATATTATCAACATCATAAAACTTAACTACTTCAATCCTGACACGCTCAATACCTCAGCAGTCAACCGAAAACATGCCATCCCTTACTTATTCCGAAATGCAAACTGACCCAATATCTTCTATTTGGATCATGTCTAAACCAAATCACTGACAATGAATAAAACAACACAAAACCAACACGAAATAAACAAACCAATACAAAATAATCTCACACAAATGAATTATTATCAATAACGAAACAAAGCGATATTCATCCGAACTAATATCAATACAAATGAAATATGAAAATACAATCAAATTACCCGTTCATTTTCAAAACATCTCAACATTTCAACGATTCAACAAACAACTCAAAACAACAACAAATCTCAATTAATAACAACTCATTACAATCAATAATTTACACATTACAAATGAACATTCCTTATGGACAATGCAAACTACATAAAGGTATCTAATGATCAACACAATCAATACACACAAAACAAATCACAAATACTATCAATCAATAAATGCAAATCAGATCAAATCGATCAACACTTCATTCGGCCACACTCGTACCCGCTTCTGCAGTATCCTGATCGATAATTTCTTCGTCGAGTATATTCATTATCCGTGTTCGAACCTTCAAATAATTAATTTACCAGTCAATTCTGATCCTATTCCTTAATTATTTCATCTTCTGACAATAATGAAATCATCTGAAGTCTAGACCGGTAATTACTTCCTTCAGTAATTTAATTTAAACCAGTAAGTAGTAATAAACTAGCAGTTCAATTAAAAGAAAACGCATTTTGAATCGATACAACGAGCAAATTCACAACTTGGTATGAAAATAATATTGTAACTTGGAAACGTTAACTATCAAACATTAAACATTAAATTCACAATATTTTAACGACACTCCTCCGGAAACGTGCATTTTCGCCGGAATAATTGAATTTGAATAAAAGCGCACGAACTTATGCAATAACCCAATAACCGTAATAATAATAGCAATGACAAAATGTCGATAATAATAACGCTAATAAGTATTCACGGCAACTAATTAATTACTCGGTTGTGTTCGGTTGGCCTGCTCGCCTAGTCATCCAGCGGGGTGGCGTAAATTGAGGCTAAAACAATGTGCACGGAGACGCGAGCATTGTGGCCAGCAACGTTACAAACGTTTGATGACAGCTTGGCCAATCCACGTAATCCAGGCAATAATGCCAATAATAATAATAAAAATAACAATAACAATAACAAAACGAACCAGTTTCCTCGTCGAAGGCTGCATTTTGAGGAGTCTCAAGCCGACAATCCTTGCGAACAACATCTCCTCATTATTGAACCAGTCATTAATCGAAGGCGTGATCGAACTCGATGGTGACTGAAGTATGTCATTCGACTGTTGCTGAGTCTGTTGTTTCAGTGATCTTATCAATTGATTACTCAATGAGTTATTATTCAGATTGTTTCGGTGATTGTTCAATATCGATGCGAGCGATTGCGCATTCGTATATCGATGTTTGTTGTGACTCTTATTAATTGTTCGCGTCCGACATCGATTCAAGTTCAATGAATACTTATTATTACTGCTCATATTATTATTATTGCTATAGGACGCGTTCGAGAAAATATCCACATTGTCCAGAAAACCAGCAGTTATGTTGTTACAATTTATATTTGATAGATCTGGTGAGTTCGGTGATTCCATGATAATATTATTGTTACAATCGTCTCCTCTTTCATTGTTCAAATCATCATTCTGAAACAAAAAAAAACTGAATTAATTGAACAAATCACCACCATAAACAACATTTATTTCTATCAATTACTTTGTGAAGTTGAAGCGAAAAACATTTTTTTTCGACTGGAATTGTATAAAATTATCACAAGATATCAATGAAATTTTATGAAAACGATGGAATAAACTAAAAAATTCGTTTAAAAATTCAATGAAACCGAATAATGAAACAAAACCAACATTCATTTTCGGATGCGCACGAATTGTCTCAGGCTGATTCAATCGATTCGTATCAATAACCGACGAATGCTTATTACTGCTCACATTATCGTTCGATCCAGTAGATGACATCAACTGATTATCATTAATATTATCATTATTCACTGATGACGACGATGATAACGATACTGACGATCTGCTGTTGAATTGCATTTCCGATTGTTTTGCGTCAAACTGTTTCGATGTTGCGCCGTTTGCGTTCTCAATCGAGAAGATATCTGCATTTCATTCAAGTTACTTCATATCGTGCCTCATGACCTTCTCACACACACCTTCTTTTATCGGTAAAAATAAACGAAAAAAATGAACAAATCATTAGCAATTTGTTTCTTAAAACAAAACGTCTGATGGAATACGAAACTTTAATTGCAACCGTTACCACCTCATGTAGGCAGAAATGAAAAAATGAACAAACTATTAGGAATTTATTTCTCGAAAACAAAACGTCTGATGGAATACTAAACTCTAATCACAACCGTGATCACCTCATGTGGACAGTCAATGTTAACGATAAGGTTTTGCCTCCACATAAACATATCACGTATCATAAATTGCGCAAATAATCTCACGGATCCATCCACTGATCCAACATTATCTCACATAATTCACGTTAAAATCGTAATCAAAATTGAATTAATCAAAAAGAACGAAACAAACTTTCGAACGCGTTACCCATATTATTGTCAGTGTCACGATTTGTGTTCGATGCCACTGAAGAAACGGCCGTCTGATCGTTGGCCAATTTGACTTCAGTGGCTGCCAGAACCGATTGTATCGTTGATAACATTGGCTTTACATCGTCCAACGAATCCGATTCGGTTGTGTCCACCGCTGAAGAATTGTTCATCGTTGACAGTCGACAGAACTAAGCAAATTCCCTAACGTATTCCCTAAACTTTCCTTCTTCCTCAACAAATACCCATCAAAAAATTAACTCTGAGCAAATTTATATCCCCTTCCCCACTAATCACCTTCAAAGATTCGCTTGTTAACCGTTAAAAAAACTCGAAAAACTCATGTCCGTTCAGAGTGCCTAATTGAGAATAATAAATTGCAAAGGAACGATATAACGAACGAATACTAGTCTGTGCATGTGCCATTAGATCGGCTGCATAATCGGCCAGCGAGGATGAAGCTGATGCTTGCGATGAATTGTGAGTCTTGAATAGCTCGTCTAGACACGACAAATTGTTCATATTATCCAACGATGACGAGGACGATGCATGTGCGTCTGCATTTGCTGTCATTGGCCTGAAATTGGCAAAATTTTAACCTGAAATTCAAAAAATTTTAACTGAAGTTGACATCAACAATAACAATAAAAGTGAATAAATGACACGTACACATTGCCTTGAAGATGTGGGTCGAGCCACTTCAGAAGCGCAAAATGATTCCATTTTTGAGGTTGTGAGAAATTCTGTGCAATTGCAATTTTCAGCTCTTTTCTGTAACGATCACGCAGCTGTAGCCAACGTTTCTTGGCGAATTCGGCTGAAATTTTAGCTCTGAACAATAATAATCCTTAGAAACTGTCTCTGCTCTCGATGTGGGCGCAGGTCAACCGATTTCCATGTTATTCTATGTTGCGCAGACCGTTTCCATTTCTGACCAAACATTCTGACGAATGGTTCATCCAATCTTATTTGTGGTCTGCCTAGGGGCCTTTTCACTCCTCTTGGAATCCATTGTGTTATTCGACTAGTCCAACGGTTATCATTCATTCTCGCTATACGCCCTGCCCATCTTCTTTTACTAATGTATTTATCGTTATTATTTCTCGGCATTAAAAAGACCAGAGAAATAATAATAATAGTAAAATAATAAAAATAATAAGTAAACAAAATAATAATAAACGAATATTCGTAAACAAAACCACTAACGTGATACGTCCCGTCCGATTCTTTTCGCCACTTCCTTCCAGATCAGTTGTCGATCGACACCGTCATACGGTCTTCTGGCAGTACTATATAATGCCGGATATTCCCGGACTGTATTGATCAAAATCTCGTTGAATGACGGCTCACCAGGCGGATTCAGATCCGATTGTGATCCTAAAATATCTTTTTATCAGTCTTATTCCTTGTAATCCAATCAAAATAGAAATCACCAAATATTTTTATGGTACGAATGGTTCAACCGAAGGAAGGCCGAGGACAGGAACACTCATTGAAGTCGATTTTTAACGACTTAATTACAGACGCATTTTAAGACTTACGAAAAAGAAATAAGCAAAAAAAAAAATTACTAGTCGTCGACATCGTTGCATTAGTGGCCGTGGTGATGCTGTTGCTTTTATTTTTATTCGCTGATGTTGTATTAATGCTGCTCGTGGTGCTTTTATTATTGATATTTCCATTAGAAGTGTTCATTTTTGAGTGTCGATTCACGGCGCTTACATGAATCATTTTCATTGATTCAGTTATTAGTCAACTAAATTAAAACAATCATTTCACTCATTATATTTTGATCAAATCACAAGAACGTCACACAACAGAACGACTGATTGGAAAGTTTTAATCACTCAAATTTGACGAACTGGCTCAAGCATCAGATCAGATTCAAAATTAGACCACTAACGTCTACGTTCAGGTTCGGTTTTTGGTTCTAGCCTTAAACTTAAATTGCGGATACTGTTTCAATTAAGCAATCTTATTCAACACCTACGATACAGAATCCAGTAGAATGTCACGAAAACAGCGAATTAATACCATTTTCAAAACAGAAGAAGAATAATTTAATAAAACAATACAAATAACAACAACAATAACACTTAATAAATACATTTAAATTCAAGCGAATTCAATCGGAATTAAAAATACGCTCCATCCACATTCCTTTTTTCCAGTACAAAGTAGCCGAGTGGAGTATATGCGGAATTCAGTGCATATGTCTATCGGTCTCTATTCACGTAGTTCTATTATTGCTGCTGTTCTAACCAAGGCAGAGCACACTACATCCGTCCGTCCGTTTCTATTGCGCTGCAGTATTCTCTTCGAATAGTACTCGCTTTGCCTCAGCACTCAGATGTTTTGTCTTGAATGTGAGCATTTTGTCTTAAATATGAACTGTGAGTAGTAACCGATCACGGAAAGACTGAATTTTCAGTGATATCTGGATTCATTTCAGTGATCTGATTTAACTTCTCCTTTAAGCAACTCTACCTGAGGTCGTGAAACATCTTAAGCGTTCGATATTCAACTATTAGACGCATCAGCCGAAAGATGCACTTCGTACGATCGAACCTATATGATCGAATCGATAACCTCTATGAGAATGCTCTCGGCACCTCATATGAAAACCTCACATACCAGAAATACCTCAGAATATCATGCAATCGAATATTAACCGATTTTAAATAATATATCTAAACCAATATCCATCTCTATCACCTCGAAATACTACAAAAAACTGAAAAAATAAGCCATTGAATTCATTGAACAATTCAAACAATTCTTTCAGCTCGTTTCTATCGATGAATCAATGGAATACGCAATAATTTTTAAGTGTTTTCCTTAAACCACCATTGAGTTCTTTTCAAGCAAACTGAAGATGTAAACGAACCGATGCATGAATCTATACTCAAAACCAAACCAACCCAGCACGTCATACATACACCACATATCGATAATGACACGAAAGGGTATCATCGTCAGTAAACGGCCCAATGCATGATGCATGTGCAACAAACCCAATCACACTGCCCGAAACGGATACTACATCTGACTATGAGCAATAATCGAACAGCACACGCAAGAATCCTTTTCTAAATCTTATTGTGAACACCCAACCAACTAACCGAACAACGGAACCAGCAGCATGCCAACCAACAATGGGGTGTATGCGGCAGCAGCAGCAGCTACATCAACACATCTCATGCATCCGGTTTCCGGTTTTTACCGTCTTTTATGTGCTGCATATACACCAATACACGCACATATACGCACATATACACACACACACTTCATACGGTGTATATCATACGGCAGGGCAGGCAGCACCCTCTATATCATCACTAGGGTTGTTTCTTCTGTATGTTTTCTTGATTGAAAAGACCACTCGGGAGATCTTCAAGATATTAGAGAGAAACTGAGTATCACCTGATAAACGAAGGCAAGATCAAGAACCGAAATGGAACCGCAAACATTGTGGCCAGCAACCTTACAACGTTTGATAACCTGGCCAATCCGGGTAATCCAGGTAATCAGGTAATCTTTTCTTGAAATCTGAAGAAGAACATCTCCAGAGACCGGTTGCGGAGAGATAAACCAAACTGAACTGGACTGAATTAAGCTGAGTTCAGAGCAGTCCAGTTGAGCTGAGCCGATAGACAGTGAGTGCATTAAGAGCTAGGTCTAACCGGCAAGAATTTCGAAGAAATCATGCATAGAAACGTTTCAGCCTGGGCACATAACTATCATTCCGCTTAATGCATGCATGATGTTTCCAAAAAATAACAAATGTTAAATACACAGAAAATTCTATTATGTCTACATGCATATATCATTTTAATCTTGCACTCGCGTGTTTTTTTGGGTCCGAATAATAATAGCAAGAGTAATCATCGTTGTTGTCGTCGTCATGATATGAAAAGACGAAGCACTTCTACTTCCATAATTGTTCTCGAAAATGGATGAATGTAGTTACTCTGAAATGCGAATCATGCACTCAATCGCCTTGAATTGATCGTTTCAATGTATCGCTCCATTATGAATTTTCAACGAGAACGAGGAGCACCCGAAAAAAAACCTTCAGTTATTTATTATTCAATGCCTCAGTTATGATATTCAGTGATGATATCACTTTTGCTGACGTTTTCTTAAAACAAGACGAAAAAATGATTGGATTGGATGCAGTCCCGATCAAAAAAATGTTCACGATTAGCAAAATGGCCAGCGGGCAGTAGCTTTACGTCACGATGCAGCTAACCAACGAACACCGCTATACAATCTCATGCTCATAATCAGGTTTTTGCATCATAGTGTCTATTACTCAAGTAAGAATGTACTTCTAAAGAATTCTAAGGAGTACATGAAGAGATTGTGCTTAAAAATGTTTTGTCGAAAATGGAGCAAAGAATAAGAAACAACGCATAAAGAATGCGCATTGACACATTAGGACACAGCAAAACGAACGAAAGAAACCACAAAAACAATTGGATAAAATATGTATATTGATGGATGAAGATGCACTTTTAAGAAAAAGAAATGTACTATTGAGCGTATGAGCAACAATCCGGAATTAACGAAAAAATCAATTAGAGGGATTGAGGAGAGGTGAATGAACATTTTTGTTGTCACACTCATACGACTGACTCGTTTTTCAGGTTTGGAACAGAGAAGCGATTTCATTTGAGATGAGCACAAATTGAATAATCCAAAAAATTTCAAACGATTCATAGGGCGCTTGGAGTCGAGTCTAATTAGTCAGCTGAAACGTCGTCGAAACAACGTTTCAGCTTATCAAATGACTGAAAATTCTTATAATTAGTCTCGGAAATTCTATCCAATGTACGAAACCTTGACAACATCGATACAACGTAATGATTTCTACATATCATCATATTCAGCAGATTCTCTACTATCAGGAAATTATACGTGTTCTTGAAGGGGAATGTCTAATTCAAGAGATATTGATAGATTTTTGAAAGGTATATCTTGTAACTGAGCGATTTCATTGGGCAGTCAAACTTTGTGACGTTAATCTTCTTATCATCAGTGATGCATTACCATCAGACTATAACGATTACCATTTTCAACTACCCAATTGCTCGGGTTTATTCATAAACCAACTGATTCTTTTAATGATCAGATGGAGCAGATTAAGAGGAGTCTCTCTCTCTCGAAGAGTACCTCTCTCTACGGGTTAAACCCTCTGTCCCTCCCAGAGAACTGATCCCTTCGATAAATCTGTTTCTCTCTACGAATTTTTGTCTCAGCTCAGAACACATTTCACTTTCGATTCATTTCCTTCCCTATGAATTTCGTATGTCATTAAAGAAGTCTGCCTGCCCTGTCTTCGGACAAGGGCTCTTGAATCATTCGGAAGACATTCTCTCTTCCGTACTACAATGCAACAACACTTTCACAAACGAGCGATTTAACATACACTTGATAAGTTGCTCGCTTTTGACCACGGAATTCACTAGCAAACATCATGAAATATGAATTTGAAAGGGGTATTGTTCCGGGGGGGGGGGGAGGCGAGAAGGTTTCAGTTTAATTATGAAAATGCCCCGAGGTTATGCGACGACAATTTAACGTTTCCTGACGGAATTGTGCAGCTTTATGGGTTATCGATTCGATGTGTAATTTTGTTCGATTGAGTTGGACGTGATATATTTTATTACTGAAATGGATGCATGAATGAATGTTAAAATCTTTCAGGTGCATGAAATGTCTAAAAATCTTCAGTTTATTTCCAAAATATTTCCGTTTTTGTTTGCTGTTCTTTAAGGGTATTTATGTTATGGATCAAATCTGAAATCCAAAATTTCCTTTCTGTTTCTTGATTTCTATCTTATGTTTCACCTTCATTGCTTGTTTGTCAGTACTGTAAAATTCAATATATCACCGATTATTTTTATCAATTATTTCTATCGATACCGATTATTTTTATCACTATTATTTTTATCAATATTTATCAATACTGTAATGTAATTCCATACATCGCCAATTAAGTTTTTCTTCTGCATTCGTCAGCCATACTGATTATTCATCGTTCATTGTAGTGTAAAACTCGTCACTCAGACCACTTTCTTAGACCTACAAATGTACTTTGAGAATATTTATTTTTCCATATTCCATTGGAAATTTCGTTGTTTTTGCCATCTGAATCGTGTACTCGTAAGCATTTGCTGATGATGTGTAAATTGCGATGAATTCATAGAATGAGGTGAATGGTTACAGTGATGGCCGTACGAAACAGCTTTGACGATACGGACTTCATCGAGCCAGAAGATGACTTTGCCGAGGATGATCTGTTCACTGCGGACGATAATAACATTCCAAGTTGGTCATTTTTCATTTGGCAATGTTGGAAACAATTTTATTTCTTCGTTTTTTTTTGATTTATTGGAAGAATGTGCGTTCACCAGTGGTAATTTGAAGGTTTGGTTTTGGGTGATGCAATGCAGAAATCGTTTCTGGAACGTGACAATTTCGAGAAAGAGCTGGATTTGGCCGCAGACGATCCGTTCGCTGAGGATTTCACGGATATCAGTCAGCACGATATTGTGAATGTTATCGCGGACGGAGATCGCGTTGGAAGGTAACTGCTACCCGCTCGTTTCTTCCTTTTTGAACATATGATTGCTTTAGTTCCACAGGTTCCTGTTTCATTTCCATCTTGTGACAGTTTTGATTCAATTCCTGTACTGATCCTTAATAAAGTCATATCAGGGTTATGCCACGATTTGTGGTTGATCGATTGAATTAGATATTTTTGATTATAAAATGAGGCAGCATCTTGCACCATCGTTGGACCAAATTTTGTTTGATTTCGAGTAGTTTTGGGATATTTTAACTTTTCTGAGAAGTGTTGTAGGTGAGTAATTTTGAAAACATTTCAGGCCAATAATCGTCATTTATGCGTATCGATTTCCGTCAAATAAAACATTTGATCATCAGAAATTTTTGAGGTTTTTTATTTGTTTATTTCATAGTTTTTGATTTCGTCGTTTATTTCATAATTTTAGTTTTATCCCATTCAGCGAATCTATTTCCTAATGTCACGGAAAAATGTTAAGTGGGATTGAATTTATGGGATAGTTAGTGTGATTCGCAATTATTGAGAACAGTTGCTGATTGATTTTTCAATTGATTCATTTGATTTCAGATTTTTGCAATTCACATTGAATAAAGTTGTAGAACTGGATTATACAATTGTTTATTTTCATTATGGTTTGAGAAGTAACAATAAACCACCGTTGAAGTGGTTATTACAAGCATATAATATCCTCGACCGAAAGTATCTTTTTTAAAATCTTAAAATTTTTCATTATTATTAATCTTTCAATCTGTTGAATCTCTGAAATTATTTCAAAAATATCTCCGTTCTAGAAATATTTTTAAAATTTTCGTCATTCACTTTCCTTAACACATCATATCCATTTCCGATTAAAAACTCACTTCATTACTTTTTATGAAATATTGTCTGATGCAAAGCGATTGCTCTAAGTAATGAGTTTGTATAAAATTTGAGGTATAAAAAGAATCTGAAGGCACTATTCCTGGTGCATCCGACACGTTTCATACGTTTCGTTTGGGGTATATTCAAACCGTTCATATCGATAAAATTCGAACGAAAAGTGCATTATGTGAATTATTTGAATGAACTCAATGCGTATTTACGTGTGGAACAGTTGAATTTACCACAACCTATCAAAGAGTTCGTTTGTTTTGTTGAAATGTCATCATTGTGGGAAATTTGTTAGATCGGCATGAAACTCGTTGGTTCCGAGGGAGTTTTTAGTATTAGTAAGATATATTAGTATAAGTATATTGTAAGTTTGAATTGTAACACCAATATAACTGATATCATTTTTTGTTGGTAGATTCGATTTTTTGTTGGTAGATTTAAAGAAGAATGTAATATTGGTGATTTAGTGATATCAGTGATATTGTTAATAACAGAAGGGCATAAACTCATAATGAGTTGGGATTGCTGATTGAATAAAATAAATTTGAATAAAGATACATTGATATGTTACTATTACTTTTGTTTTTTGTTAACATTTTTGCTATTTTTATTATTTTGATTGTTGTTATTTCATTTCTGCCAGTATCATTGTAGCCTTTATCATTATCAGTGAGCATTGATCGGGTGGAATAAGTGATAGATGGATATTTCAGTCATGACATATCACTGCAGTTGTCATCATCGTCGAGCAAGAATGCAACAACACTATCGAACGATTTGATGTGTTATAATAAAATCAATCCAACGTTGCTGGCCACAGCACCAAGACCAACGCAGCAGTTCAACGTGCCTCTCAGTTTGTTGGTTTTACAGCGTTTTTACGGTTTTGCATTCCTTTTTATTTGTTTCGTGATTAGAGTCGTCTTTTTTTGGAAATTTCAAAGTGTAAATTTCATATTATAATCAGTACCATTTTCGTAATCGTGTTATCACATTCCTTTAATTACTATCATTACTTTTTGAAGTATCAGATCAGCAGAATTTCGTCGATTTTCTGTTGATAGATTATTTATTTTCTCGTTCTATCGGACATAAGGAAGTTGGGACATATCTTGAGGTTAGAGCACATCATAGCAATGGCACATGACAAGTGTGGGCACATAAAAACGATGTTAATAGTGTGCTCGAATGAATTAATTTAGTGTTGAGGATAGAAATTTTTGATATTAGAGTATTCTATTGAGTTGTTTTATGTTAACGATCCTTTCAGTATCCTGTCGCACAATCCTGACTGCGACATTCCACCGATTGTCACCGATTTAATAGCGTTTCTCAGTGAGAATTCACTTCACGTTGAGGGTCTATTTCGTCGATCGGCTGAGGTTTCTTCGATAAAACGACTTCAAGAGAGGGTCGATCGAGGTTCGTTGATAGTGTTTTATTCTTTTTTGGGTTTTTTTGTGGTATGAAAATAAGAGAAAAATCTTTTTTTTTCAGGAGATGTAAAATGTTTACAAACATTTAGGTTTGAAAATATTTTAAGAAGTTTTATTTTATGTTTTGTTTTTTGTTTCAGGAGAACAAATAGATTTTTTGAATGAGGAGCCGTATAAGGACAACGTGGTTGCTGCATCAATAGACGCATCCGTATTGTTGAAGACGTTTTTGCGTTCGTTAGGTGAACCGGTGATCACGAATGCTTTATATCCGAAACTAACGACATTAGCTGGTTGGTTGTTTGTTTTGATTTATTTAGGTTGATGGTGTATTTTGGGAAGGATTGAATTATATCCAAGACAGATATCGAAAAGAATCGAGAATATGAGATTTGGGATGATAATATCATCGAGACTTAATATGTTCATAATGAAACGTTGTTGTGATTGTGGACGGAATGATTGAAAGAATGAATTATTTATTTGTTTGATTGTTTGTTTATTTAATCGGCAATTGCAAGTTAATCACTACGAGTTCATGCCTTTCTTTCATCACAATATTATAGCAAATCTTAGTGTTTATTGTAAATCCTACCTTGGTTAGCATCTTTTTTTTGTATGAAGTGAACGAGAATAGCGCAGGGAACTGTTCAGATTGATGAAATGTGATATGATTATTGATTGATATGATTTGATTTGAACGATGTGAGGGTGTTAGGGCAGCAAGAAGAAAGAATCGATTTTGTGGTGAGGGCGCTAGGAATGTTTTAGGTGTATTGTTTTAGATTGTATTCATTCCCTTTTGATTTTTTCTTTCATTTTTGTTTCAGAGGTTCCGAAAGGCAACAAACTGAGTGCAGTGTGTGAATTTGTGCGATTTTTACCGGCCGAAAATTTGATACTTCTGAAAACAATTTGTGGTTTCTTGAGAGAGGTGAGCGGCATTGTCCATATTAAATGTCTTGTTTTTGGTGACATTTTGAATGGTTGAACTCACTGTAATGGGGAATTGGATGAAAGGAAGGGAATGTTAACGAAGCATATTGAAGCATATTACAGGTAGCCGCACATAGTAATGTAAATATGATGACTGCAAATAATTTGAGTGTAGTGTTCGGACCGAACTTAACATGGCCCACTGATCAACAGGTTTGTTTCTTTTTTGTTGATATTGTTCATTTACTCATTCGATTTTATTGTCTTTGACAATTGGTATCAGATCTGGAATGAAATGGACAGGGTGTGGAATTGTTACGATCATTTCTCATTCACATAAGATATTGTTTATTTGGTCAGTAATCTTATAAACTGTTCAAATATGAAGTGATAGTGAATATGAGAAATTTTATTTTCAGGTACCAATTTCACAGTTGAACAATCTGAATAATTTTTGCTATCGATTAATTGTCGATTATGAGACGGTTTTTGCGGATCTCTGATTCGAAGAAGTTATTTATTTGTAAAAGCATCGTTTTGTTATTCATATTAAATTATTATCATATTAAATTATCATATTAAATTCACTCCATTGTCATTATTATAACCAATTGAATGCGTTTACAAACTCTGAACTTTCGAAGCTTTTCGTGCTGCATGTTATGCGATTCATTTTGATGATTGTTTTGTTAGGTTTTAATGTTGAAATGTTAATAGATTAAGAGAATAGTGATTATTTAGTTATTGCGTATATTCGGAAAGGAATGAATGACTGAATCTGTGCTAGCTGATTGGTGAAATTTGAGTGTTGAAGTGAAATGAAGATTTATTTGGTAAGTTAGTGTTTTTAGCAGGGGAACATGGGATGGAGTGAGGGCAGTGGTCTTACATCCCGAACGTGAATTTGTTAATTGTGTGTGCATTTGTTACTTTTGCAATCTTATTGTGCGTGTAGGAGAAGTTTTTTGTTTCTTTTCAACACGATTATCGATTATCTTGTAGTCGTGATGGCAACTGACTGAGGATAGGTCGGAAAATTTTGACAGTTTCAGTTAAAATTCCGACAGTCGGATTCCAACCGAACGATTCCAGTAGACGATCGGAATTTCGACTGTTGGAATGGGAAATTTTATGTGGGTCGGATGCGGGCTGACATGAAATTTCGGATGCCATCAATATCTTGTAATAAAGATACGAGAAAATTGAAGCAATCATTTGAAAGAATTACAAGCTTGAGAACGGTGTTTGTTCTTTGGTGGATGTTCTTTTGATTTTACATAATTTTATTTTGTTTAAATTGTTATTCTGTGAACAATGCATTTTTGTATGTAAAACCGAGCGCATATGTAATTTATTACTGTCTTTATTACCGTATTTAATTTATTACTGTTTATGATTTGTGCGATATGATTACGTTTGATATAGCAGAATTATTGTTGTGTTATTCTTATTGTTGATCACCGTCGTGATGATTAGTTGATCATCATAAAGGTGATTAGCATTGTTATCGCAGTTTTTATTTCTGTCAGTACAATTGTCATTACTGTTTTTGTCTTCTTAATTATTACTGCTACACTCGGTTCTATGATTCTTTATTGATTCTGTATCTTTCTTTCAATGGAAATATTCTGTCGATTCTAACTCGTCTAACAACAGCATTCAATATTCTAACTCCAGTCACCAGAAATACTCAATTGATTTATTTGTGATCATCAACGATTTGTGATCATTTGGTGCTTTGTTTAATGTTTAAGAACATGTCCATTTCCCGTATTCCAGTTTTTATCAGCTGACTTTATTTATCTTTCCTATTCATATTGCTGCAAATAAGGATTTATTTGTCTATGTAATCCATAAAGTTGATACTTAAACTTCATATTTTCACTTTGGTATGCCAGCTCTGCTCCGCATACCCCTCTGATAGTCGAATGATTCTCGCAGATGTTCAGGCATTATTATGTATGTATATCACCTGTTTATTGGATCTTCTCTAAACTGTGATTGTTCTTGTCAAGAATAACAGATGGAACCTAAGAGATAATATCAATTGATTTACTTTTATTTTCTTGGTCTCATTCCATTATTGTTGCACATTTAAACGAACGGTTTGGTTGTCACCTACCTACCATCATAACTGAAATAATTCCATTTTGAATCAAATAATCATCGTGAACATGAAGTGATATTTTAGTAAAGAATTGCAAAGTTGACGAATGTTTTCCATACATCGAATCCAATAGACAGTGCCTTAGAATACGGGATAAACCCATGAAAATAGCGGATTTTTCAGTGATTGGATAAGGCGGAAGAAGATTATAGTGTGTTGGAGATTTAGCGAAGAAATGATAAAGGTTGGGTTAATGAAAGTCTGAGATGTTTGGGATGTATGCGCGCAAATTCATTAATGTTTTGAAGAATCAATTTTGCTTATTGTCAATAACTGAGTATAGACATACCACTTGTATATGACAAGGAATCGTAAGAGAAACCTGAAATTAATTTGTTATTTTTTTGAGTGAGTTCAGTTTCGGCGAGTGCATGTATTGGTTATAAATGCGATTGACGAGATTAGTGAAGATGTTGGTTAGGGGTCCGACGGGTGAGATGATTTGGAAGGAAATGCGTGATCTGCGATTACCATCGCGTGGTAAGAAACTGTCTTTCAAACAGGTTCGTTTGATAGTTGGTTACTTCATTTTTTTTGAAAAAACAACTGTATTGTCACATTCATTATCATTAATGTTCATCAGAGTTTATTTACCTACGTACAAATGTTATTTTATTGACAATTCTAAGAGTGAATCGTCTCCGTGAACCTGGAGTTTTTGCATTTGCAAAAAAATTTTAGCGGAATCTTAAATGAGATGGAATTTGCAGAATTCATTAATAGCATTCGCGGTGTTTCTCAGTGGTTTTGTGTATCTTCAGTTTCAAGCGGATTTCAATCCGGATTCGTACTGGGGAAGTATGTTTATTCTGTTTTTGTAGCTAATAAATATCCAGTTTGATTTTTCTCCAGCAGTTCTTTCAATAACTGATGTTCTTTGACTTCAGTACCTCATGTCGATTTCATTTTTCATGGAATATGAATTTTAAAACAAACTGTTCATGGGGAAATGAATAGTGTAAGCAACTGTTCAGAAGTTTGAATTGGATTGTATTTTCAGAGCTGTATGAGAAACTTTCAACGGATCCTGCACGTCTACTTGGTCTGGACCAAACTCAAGAATTACCCAATTTAGATCCTTCATCGATGAAAAAATAATTCATTGGTGCATTTCGGTAGTGTCTTCGTTTCTTGTCAATAAAGATTATTTTGTAGTGAATTTGATGACATTTTTCGATGTCTCGCCTATCGCAACCGGTGAATTACAACAGAATTAAGCCATTGAATCTCAGCGTCTGAATGAAATCTTGTGTTCATGCAAATATATTTATGTGATAGCATTGCAGTCAGTCAGAAAAGTTTTTGCTTGCCATCTCAAATGTTTCATTCACAGAGAATGTGGAATCATTACAGCACAAGCTCAGAGTGCGCTAAGCTCAAGCCCAAGTCTAACAGTGGGTCAGAGCCTAATTTGATATATGTACATGCATCACTCAACTTAAGTATGACCTCAAGTACAATGAAACATCAAGTAAACGCTAAAGTTATTGAATCTGCGAAGAAAGCGCGATCGTTCAGGAAGTAATATTTTAAATCAAACGACTGAATATTCAGGCCAATTACGTGCACATGCAGTATGTAAATACCTAACTCAGTCCAATCGAATACGAAAGGAAGTATAAAGCTCATCTATAATAGATAGCTGATTCGGATGCAGACGTCGCTATTGTTGTCGTTATTGTTGTTGTTGTTGTCACGTTAAGAGAAATCGCATTCGCAGTGTGTGGTACTATGAAAATTCCAACGGAACGTAAGTACCTGGATTGGCCAGGCTGTCATCAAACGTTTGTAACGTTGCTGGCCACAATGCTCGCAATGTTTCCGTGCACACTGTTTTAGCCTCAATTTACGCCACCCCGCTGGCTAGGCGAGCAGGCCAACCGAACACAACCGAGTAATTAATTAGTTGCCGTGAATACTTTGCATAATTAATCGTAGCCAAATATCAATCCAATAAATAATCATAACTCTAATAAAATAAATATTCTGCCGATCGCTCACAGCGATTGACAAAACAACCACTCGATATCCATGTAACAATAAACGCAACCCAACGTAAGTATTGATCGAAAATGTGAGAATATTGGGAGTAATATGTCACTGATTGAAAATTTACAGTTTAGAGCCATACTTTGCATCAGTGCAGTTGATTTTTATTCTTGATCTACTGATTGAGCTCCTTAATCTTTTCAATCGCATTTCTGTACAATTCATATCAAGAATCGCTGCCTTATCGCATAGCTAAAAACAACTTCAAAAGACACTCAACTATATCGATTCCAATTCGTACACTTCATCATCGTCATATTTTCATTGCAACCGTAGTTCGACTATTTTTAATAGTTTCAAAGTGTTTCAATCTGAACCATTCTTTAGCTTATTCCATTTGTTAATTTCCTCATATTTATTTATTCGCAAAGATAAGAATAACAGTTTCCTTAAGTGTACACATATAACTCTGGTACCTCCCGTTACAAATTGAATCAATCTCGATTATGCATCATGAGTCGGAAATATTTCTGGAAGAATAAAAATCAAGTTCAGGTCATTTTGTTCGACTTTACGTGTCCACATTCACAAATATTGCAGTCGTAATATCACTGGAAAACTGTTGAATAAGAATCAAGCACATCATTTTAATGTACAATAAATAGGAATAAAGACGAGTAAATTCGACTGAAACCGCCTCTCCTTGAATCAATTACTGAGATAAGGTGAGGAGGTGAGATATACATTCTCTTCAAAACTTCCGTTTACAACCTTAAAAAACTGAAATTCTTTCAATTGTCCTGAAATTCAACTCCTTTTAAATCCTCAGCACATTTCATGTTATCATCAAGAAATGGAACTTTTCAATTTCTTGTTTTTGTAATGGCATTAAGTGCCAGAAATTTTTTCGTTATTATTGTTCACGGCAAAAAATGATGATAGAAACAGAGCACCACGATAAGGAGCACAAAGAGTGAACGAGCACAACAATGAGACGACGACACCTAACCGTAAA
The DNA here is from genome assembly GCA_035041965.1 of Anisakis pegreffii. NCBI lineage: Eukaryota > Metazoa > Nematoda > Chromadorea > Rhabditida > Anisakidae > Anisakis > Anisakis pegreffii. The sequence continues at coordinate 414,377 of JAPYMA010000206.1, read as the reverse complement.
AGTTTCTAATTCTGTTTACTTCTAAGATAAACATCTTAAGAAAAAGGTGTTCCGATTTTAAAATTCCACTAATGTATATTCATTTGCACACATTTGTATGAATGGATGATGCAATTATGAGTGATACAAAACGCTAATTGGTAAATGAGCAAAAAAACAGCGTTTAATTTATGATCATTTTCACCAAAAGAACATCGTTAATGGCCAAAAATTTAAGTAGTCTAACAAAAAAAAATCCATTTTCGTTGATTTCTGTTACGTGCACAATTGAGATATTCAACGATTAGGATGATGTATGGGTCGTCCGTCACGTTTCTCATCCATTCATTATCAAAAAATTATTTCGCAGTAATTTTTTCACAACAGCATTCGCTATGGAATTGAATTTAAAGTTCCTATTCAATCAGACTTTCAAATGCATGCAGTGCATGCTTCAGTGCATATGGAAATGGAGTTTTGAAAATAAAAAAGAGTCACACTTTTCAATGAAAGAATAAAAGCGATCCTAAATTGCGCAACATCATTTAAATTTTCTTCACTGATTGCATTACCATTAAGTGATCGCTGATTGCATTACTACTAACTGATAAGAATTCAGTTCAAAGCTGAAGTCTGAATTGAATATCATTCCTATAATCATCGTTATCTGATCGTTCTTGTTAGATTCATTCGATAATTTTATCCATCCAAGGCCAGTCACTATCATAAATCATAAATGATAAATCGTAGCTTATGTCATGTCTAGTTTCTATTTTATAGTTTCTAGTCTCCAACCGCATCACTTTGTAATCTTTTCACTGTTCGTTTTTTTTGCGATTTATTGTTTTGTTTTCGTGCTCTAACTCTTTAGTGCACAATGTGAATAAACATCGGTACAGAGTTCATTGCCATTTTTTTCCAGATCAAAACCAGTTTAGAATCGACTACATAAAGGCACTGATCCGCCATTATCGTACAGTTCAGTTGAGCGACATTTAGACGACTGTTTACGGCGGCACTCCTACCACAATGCCGATTCAATTGAAACTCCTTTATGGCATGCCCTTGAAAGGTTTTCATTCTCCAGGATTCCTAATTTCTCCAGTTTAAGTTCTCAACGAATTTGGCGTCGATAAGCGCTTATGTTTGCTCAAGTTCGAGTTTCATGCGATCAGATTTGATCAGTTTTTGCTAATTCAAGTTCATCAGTTTAGAATTTGACTGGCACTCGATTGAGGCCATCAATGTTTGACTTATAACTGGTGCCTCTTCAAGTTCGTCTTCCACCCGACTGGCTTGAACCGCATTATCGGTTTTGCATCCGTTATCGGTTTACATTCCAGCCGACTGGCTGCAAATTCGTTATCGCTTTTCTGGCTCTAAGTGTTTCAGTAGTCTCGTAAGCTCACTGTTAACTGAACCAAATCCAAGTACTGAACCATTTCGATGTAATATCTCAAGTTCTTACTCAAATCTCTGTTTATTTTGTTCTTCATTCATCTCAAAATAGCCATTGATTAGTGCTTCTTATGAGTCTTTTAAGAGCTAATTAAACATCCGAAAATACTTTCGATTGGTTACGTTTCAGTGTAAAGTTAGCGTCTGATATATAAATAATTCACAATTTAACCTCGACACATTCACCACTGAAATGTTTTTGAAACTGACAGATTTTGTTGCTTATCCTGAAAATATTCTGAAATAGTTTTGGTGGCATTCAATTCGTTTACGGTTCTCCTCACATCTTCAATAGTTATTCAACAGCGATGTGTTATGAACTGATTTCAAAATGGGCTGCATAGATATTACTTCCAATTTCTATGTTATTATCTTCATTTATTAGTGCTTATTGAATCTAGAGAATTTCAGTTAATCAGTTGTATGAGAACGTAAGGAAGCCATAAGAAACGTTAGTCTTTAGGGCCGTAGAGCTGGATATGGTGTATTATTTTAGCAATCTGTATTGATAATTTTTAAGTGATTGTATTGGAAGTGGAATTTTGCTTGTTTATTATGATATAAATACGTGCATTTGACAGATTTGTTGTTGTTGCGAGTGTTTGATAAGAATGATGAAAACAACTTAATTTTCTCATATCGTTCATTTCTTATCGATTTTAATTGGTTATTGGATTACAGTTTAGCGTTTATTTATTTGTTTACTTACTTATTCATTCAGACAGTGATTAAAATGACGGTAACGCATGCAAACATCCAAGGAATACCTCTGCGTTCTCAATTGCAAATCATAATAATTATTATTGATATTAAAAATTATATCGTTCTTCTTCGTCTATGCAAACAATAGCTCTGCAGTAAAAACAACGGTAACTTCCTTATACGATAGCAGCCATATTAGCTCTAAAGCAAAAAATCTGCAGTCTGCATAAACCATTCTAATTTTCATCACCAATTCATCGATTGTTTACTCGTTCGTTCGGCCAAAATGGACAAATTCAAATTCGGCCAAAATAGACAAATTCATTCATCCAGACAAAATGTCAATTCGTTGCGATAATCAAAATCTTGACAAATGATTTAATATTCGCATCAAAAATTGTGTGTTTGTATTAGTATTCTAGGCAGAGAACGATCGCAACGCAAAAACTTTTTTCAACGATTGAACTGTTTTGTATGATAGAAGATGAACGATTGTAATCAGATGAAATGAATACAATCATTCATATACTCAAACAAAGGTGAAAGAACATCAAAGAGATGCAACGGTGAATTTGCAGTGGTGATCACTGATATTGCAGTTGACTGAAGTTGGGGAAAGGATCGAATTCAGCGAAAATAATGATTGTTTTCAACTGAAAACACCATCAATTTGAAATTGTTCACAAAAACAGTTGCTGAATGCTAAGCGAAAGCAACACAAAAACCTCTTCCAAATAATGAAATAAACTCGAAATCGAAACAGTTGCGCATCCATCTCCACTTTGCAAAATTCCACCGAATCCAATCATCAAAAGATTTTGCAACGATCACGAAAACAACACAAAAACCGATCATAAAAAGTACATTCATCCGTTTCTGTTTCTCAATGAAAACTGCAAAAAGGCCGTTGCCATTTTTATCGCAAAAATGCGTATTTTCAGTCATTTCATTAATTCTGCGTAAACATTTCCATTTCATTCAGCATTCCGATGTGTTACATATCAGCCAAAAACTTTTTATCTCATCATAAATAGATCGTCGTACAATCCTTTTACAATCTCGTGTACAAAGTCTTTCTTGAATACTCACTTCTTCAGATTAATCTCACACTCTAAGCCTTAAGTTAACATTTAGCATCAGCTTATACATGGCCAGAGTCTTGTGTTAACAATTATTAGCCCACACAAGCTTCGAACATTCAAACGTTAAAGAGTTTTCATCATTGCTCCAAATCGCTTTGTTAACTTCCCAATGAGCCATTGAATGCCGATCTATCAGCTCATGTGTCGTTTTCTGTCCGTGTCGTTTGTTGTTCATTCGGTAATTATTCGCGATTTGGAAATGTTTTCAGCAAAAAATTCTCACTCTTCGTTCTTTTTCAGATTGCTTTGACATACCTAACAAGCAATTAACAAAGGGTTAAGATGGCAGAGAAAGAGGTTAAAGGATATACTGATGAAGAGGTACTGTCGTTGTAACACTAATGATTCATGATGCCATTCTCATCAAACCAATTTTTGCATTTGCATCAAACTATGACATGAAATTGCTTTGATAATCTGGTAATCACGGTAATATATCAATACCGTATTTTAGTGACTATTAATCAAGGAAGGTTTTTTTCTTTGAAAAAATCGCAAAAATTTTCAAAGAGAAATCTATCTAGAGTCATTCTCTAGATAGATTTATTAAGGACGTATAAGGAATTGAAGATGAAGATTCTTAATTTTTGGCTGAGAATCGAATGAAAAAGTCGAGCGACTCGGTGGAGGAATGAAGCGATTTGTATTTGAATCAAAATTAGATGGTAGTTAAACTTGACTGTCGTTCAGATCAACAAACTTATCAAACCGATCCCAGATGGAGCGAAGGGCTGCTATTTGCAACAAGCCAATCTACGTATCAAAGATCCAGCTAAGACAATCCCTTTCTATTGTAATATTCTCGGTATGAGACTACTGGAGAAACTTGACTATCCACAGTGGAAATTCTCGTTGTATTTCATTGGACATCATAAACCCGAGGAGATCCCTAAAGATGCGAAGGAACGGAGTATTTTTGCGTTATCCACACCTGCAACACTTGAACTTACACAGTTCGTTTTTGAATCTGATTTTTTGGAATATAACTCCATTTTTATTATGGATGGAGAATTGATGCCGTTGTTATTAATGCTGTTGCTATAATTATAATTTATTATTATAATTGTCACTATTGTTGTTATTATCATTAATGTTGTTCATTCCAGCAATTGGGGTACTGAAAGTGATCCAGCATTCCACTATCATAATGGTAATTCGGAGCCTCGAGGATTTGGTCAGTGTATTCGTATGCTTCATATGCTTATTTATTTGTGAACCATTGATTATATTTTCGAAATATTACATTCAAATATGGCTTTATTTAGAAGAAATTATGAAAATTGTGATTGCTTCATTAAATAACTGCAATAGAGTTGGCAATTCTGAACAAATCACCAGCCCAGTGATAATTATTTAGAGCATTTAATAAGCGATTGCAAATTTAGCACATCTTGGCGTTGTGGTGCCAAATCTTACTGAAGCAATGGCCAGATTCGAAAAGGAAGGAGTGAAGATCGTGAAGAAGCCCGAAGAGGGCAATATGCGTGGATTGGGCTTTATTGCGGATCCTGACGGTTACTGGATCGAGATATTCGAACCAAAATTGGTCATTTTGAACTAATCGCATCGACGACCATTCCGCACATATCTATGGCTGGTGATCAGTTAATTGGTGACTGACCGATATTCAATCAATGATTTGTTATTGTTACTTTTAATATTACTATCGCTGTTACATCAGTGATACACGTGTTCCTTTCATAGCTATTGCAAGGTTTTGTAATAACCATGAGAGTGTCACTACTTTTGTCAATTTGAATGCTGATAACTGCTTTGTAAAGCTGTTTTCATAATAAATGTATAATCATAACGTCAACATCAAACCACAATCGAATCGTCATTATTATTTGAATGTCTCAAACAAAACTTTCAAAAGCGCAATCGTGAACAACGAATTAAACACACAAAACAATAACACATTATTCTGTAATATCAAAACAGCATTAATCTCATCATAATTTTATTATTTATAATGAATGACGAATGAATTGAAGAAATGACTGCATAATTATGCGAGTGTCAAATATTCATTCAGCATATTCAACTGATCACTCGAAATTATTCGTCATGTCAAAACTGAAACTGCCTTTTGCAATTTAAATTAAGTTCTGTAAATCGTTCCATAAGCAGTAAAAACTGAACAAATAAAAGTTTTTGAAAGGAATGCAATAGTAATAACAACAATAGTAATATTAACAATAATAATAATATTAGTGATAATAACAGCAATAATAATATTAATAACAATAATAATACAATAACGTGTAATATAATGATTATACTAAAAGCAATAATAATAGTAACAATAATAATAATATGAAAATAGAAAAAGACACAAAAAAGTTGTGTTTGTTTGTTTGCACTATCATAATAGTGCATTATGGTCTTCGAGTGGTCGCATTGGGAAAATTGCTGTCGGAATTTTTTAGGGAAAAGGAAACGAAGTAACGACTGAAACGAAATGAAATAAAGTGGTACTAAAATGAAGAAGGGAACGAACATAAACATTGCAGAATATCCACGAAAATACTCTTCGAACTCCGTTTTCACACAAAGAACTAATCGCTTTTCGATGAATTTATAACTCATATAATGAAGAGTCGAAAAACTCTTCGTTTGTCACATTCAGCTGCCAAAAGAAAAAACTCGTCGTTGGATTTTGTGTTATTGTCATTTAAAAAAATTGAACATTCAAAATTTTGTTTCTTTTGGTTTGATCACTACTCAAGGGAATCATTACTCAGTGTTGAAAAATTGATAAGAATTATGATTTATTGTGATCAAATTTATCATTGCCTTAAATAACTGTGTGATACATAACAGCAATTCTAAGTGATTTGAATGAAATTTTCACAACGCTTCCAACAAAGAATGTTTTATTATACTCTCAAATGATGGAATGATATCTTATCAAACGATCGCTGCTATCGCTATCAGTCTTATATCACTATCACTGTCGTTATCAGTCCACAAATCTATTCCTTACTGGAACTTTGCTGTCCGCTATCGCTACTTGACTGTTGCTGTTTGTTGTTGACATCGTCTGTATGGTGTAGTGAGATGATCTTTACTGCTCGAACTCGAAACGGAATTCAAATTGAGACGCGATGTGATCGAGGTGGCTGACCGTCGAAAACGTTCGTAGAGTGGAACACACATACGAAGCGCAACCTTGAAAATAATTTTTTGCAATGTTCTTTCATTTGTTCAATTATTCATTTAACAAATGGTTTTTGCGCTATGATCGTCACCATTTTTCAAACGATGAAAACATCGCTCATAATCAGCACAATTTGTAAAATGTTATTGAACATTCCACTGAAAGCACAAGAACCGTGTTGCCTACGTGCCAATACTTCAGTGAAATCTTTTGCTGTGAGTTTTTCAGTCATTTGTTGATTTGCTTTATGATGCACTCTTGAGAAAAATTTCTATTCTCGTTTCACAATTACAACCATGATATTTGATCTGCGCAAATCAACGTGAAATTTTGTGAAAAATTTCAGTCCAAGTGCTATGAAATCATACGGAGTATCATACAAAATTGTGTCGTAAGCCCTAAAAAATGAAGAAATATCCAGATATTTATGATAAACTCGCAATTTCTCGCATTCAACAAGCAGTCATCAGTCCCTTAAAGAGCTGATTGCCTCAACCACCCTGTATCGTTTCCCATTCGAGAAAACGAACAAGAAACGGTAACCTACCTCATAGGGTGGAGGTGGTTCATCGATAGGTCTCATCGGTTCAATTAACGGTCGTCGATCATCAGCACAATGCTGCTGTTGCTCTTCAGTGATCGCAGAGTTATAGCCAGACGATCGCCATGCAGTAGAAATCGCCCCACTACTCACCGATCGAGGAGGGGCACCGTTCGCCGATCGTGGTAATGCGCTCGATGAGGTGGATAGCAACGACACATCCACTCGATTCCTTTCACAAACAATCATTTTGAAATGCTCTCGGAAATTCCGCATCTTTCAGGCAAGAGTTTAAGTTTGAGACGGGTTGTTAAAAACTTTCTAGGGAACAAGCAAGAACAACTGAGCAGTTCGGACTGACTTAAGCTTAACAATAAGTTTAATCGCACGCTTAACCTTACGTTAACATATAGGCTTATGCTTACGGCTATAACTTACGGCTTATGCTTACTCTATGCTTACGCTTAGAGTCATGCTTGAATTGTGCACAATGATTAAGTTAGCTCGTTCGGTTATTTTGAAAATAACATCGAAATTGTCCAAAACAAATAATATTTCGAACAATCGCAAAATTTCGCGCAAACTCAAACTCAGACGAGACATAGACAGACGTCTGAAATTGAAGACTAACTCAGAATTGATCACTGTGCACTTTATACTGTAAACAACTTCTCTCTCTCAAATAAATAATGATGAAGTTTCACGAATAAAGGCTGTTTGGTTGTCTAAATGTGAGTGAATAAGTGTTGTGGTGTTTATGAATGATGATTCGTTTGTTTTCTGTTGGAAATTGATGAATTGGTATTTGGCATTGAAAAGCAGCGTTCAGCATTCACCACCAACCAACCTGTTGAATATCAAATTCATCGAACGACTTCGAATCGGAAGACGTTGCATTAACGATCGTCTGAATGAACTTCGCAGATTATCGTATCGTTGAGTTCGTTGATTTGATGATTGTTCAATAGCACCATAATTGGTCAGCACAACATTCTCATTGCACGACACCAGTGGCCGAGTTCGATTGCGATAGTGATCATTCGATAGATAGATCTGAACTTTATTGTTCACAAAGATCAGTTGTCGATCAGTCTTACATACGAGATGTGATTTATCCCCGTAGCCGATTAAAACAAAACCAATACCATTCGAAAGAGCGTGGAATATTATGCTAGAGTTCAGTTTTATATTCTGCTTAATCGCCTGTGAGCCGAGATAAATGAGAGTGAAGATCGCAAATTGTTGCAAAAAAGTATATCAATACTGATTGTGAGGTAATTCAATACCACCGCGCAAAATTATTGAATTGGTAATGAGTGAAGCAATAAACAGATTATAGTCTGCGTTCAGTTTGGAGATAAGTATATCGCATCGTTGATAAGTATATCGTACAGTTTGGAGATAAGTAATGTGGAGTGTTCGGATATATTCACGATTTGACGGCATTATTGTAAGTTATTAGATCGTTTGCATTGCGAAACATTTAGGGGCTGAAACTTTTCCGCTTCGAGGACATATCACTTTTATAATCCCATTCATCCACTACAATCAGTTTCTTCTTCACAACTGATCAACAATGGTGTCTTCGCTATCTTATCAATGTGAAATGACTTGTTCTGCATAATATATGAAATGATTTGGTATATGAGAAATTTGGTTTATACATGAAACGAAACCTCATAAGAAAACTTAATATATGAAATGAATTGTTATGCTTAATGTATGAAACAAACTTATCGATATGAAATGATTGATTTCAATATGATCTGTACTCGAAATATCTGATCAACATATTGAGGATCAGGTAAGGATATGTATAGGCAAGGAAGGCTATGCATGGGCTTTCGACACGAAATCGTTCAGTATGAAGCCGCTCCTCTACGTCAATGATGTTGGTACATCATTCGGTTTTGAACAAAACTTTCCTGCGAGGACGGAACTCGAATCCGCAGCGTATCCCTCATCGGTTGGGGCATGAAACCGAGTGGTGTACCAATATCATTGATGTGGCGAGCTTGAGTCAGGCTAATTGATTTGGGCTATATCTAATTGTATCTATTCGCCTACATTGAGGCCATTATTCATTCGCAGGCAGATAAATTGTGATAAAATCGTAAAGTTGCGTTTTGTGCTTACACCAGTTATAATTCACCTGATTCGTAGCTGGAGACGGTTCCAGCAACATAGCTTCACTATAGCTGGGAACGATCAAATAACTGTCACGTTGAGCTGCTGCTAGTTCCAGCTCTCGACTGTCCATGGTGGACGTTCGTGTTAATGGACCCGTATAGTTGACACTCGATGGACTGAACATCAACAATTAGCTGCTTGACAGGCATTTACTCGGCAACAATTATCATGATCGCAATTCCTAATGGATTAGAATTTACAAAATCACGATTATTCTTCAGTTTCGGCAGCGAGATTAAATCACGCAATTGCTTCTCAGTTCCGAGATTGGAAAACGATCACAAACAGAAGTGAAAGCATCATAAACAAAAACTGAAGCAACACTGACATTGCAAAATTTTCACACTGTTTTCTAAAACAAATGAATCTGCGATGGCGTTACTATGTAATTATTTATTCAATTATTTCTGGTTGGATGGTAAACAGCAATTATTACTGAATAAAATGGACTGAGAATGATTTATGACGCTAAAATTATCTAAAATGGCATATCTCATCAAATCCCGAACTGTCAGCATTTTTCAGAACATCTATCACGGCACTGAATTCAGAAAGTTTGCTTCTCTAAATGACGTGTAAAGACTAGAATGAATCTCTAAGAATCTATTTCTGTCATCTGTTCATATCAAAATTTGATTGATGAGTCCATTATTGGGCAACAAATCAAAATCGTCGAAGAGAATGACAAATTTCGAAAATTATTTCATGCATTCAAAATGCATCACTATCAAATTACCCTCCATTCATAATATTTGAAGATTTATCGGTTTTGACGATTGATTTATAGCTTCATGAATCAAATTTGGCGGAAAAATCAATCATAGTCATAGTCTTTAATCGGATTTAAAAGAATGGAATAGATTTTTTAAGAACCCAGTTTCAGAACCAATTTCATTCACCATGAAACTAATCGAATAACTGATTCTTTTTTAGTTGAAAGACGACTTTAGTTGGTGGGTGAACAGTGAAACTCAAAATCGGAGTCAATGGCACCGAAAATTTCGTAAATTAGAGACAAATTCAAGAGAGGAAAAGACCTCTGCAAATGTTTGAATGAAGTAATTCACTGAAAAAAATCAATCACCTCAAATAATTAGTACCAAAAAGTTTAGTGACTTGATAGTTGACATGTGCCGTCTGCAGTTCACAGATGAGCCTTAAAGGCCAACTCATCAACAGTATACTGAACAACCAGAACGCAGTTGATGATAAATACCATGGGCATTTGTGACTTGATGATGAATATACAATCATTTGATCACTGAACGGCAGATCAGCGAAGTCGAGTCCTTCACGTACCTGACAGTATCGCTTTTATTGTTCGTATTTGCATCGGAATTAAATGCAAATCATCATCTATTTATTGAAAGCACTTCATTTCGAAAATTTTTATCGAATTATTCTCAACACTATTGAGTATACAGAAGCGGAGCATAAAACTTAGGAAATCGTCTATCTGAAACTCAAATCGCTATAGTTGACACACACACTCACGCTAAATATCAACGTTATTTCACGCAGATGGAAAACGATGGCATTTTCGTGGCAATTCACATTCCGGATCTAGCAAGAGTGAATGATTATCTTCAGAGTAAGAACAACTTCTTCCAATTTGCTCTATGAGAATCAGAGAATATGAGAATATTATTGACAATCAGATCAATTCAGTGCTCATTGAGAGTACAGGTATTCTTTTAGAAGTATCAATCTTATCATAAGTACCATTATTTAACATCAGCTTAAAAGAAGCCCAAGCAAACCTCAATCTAAGCCTAAGCTAACTGGGTAAGCTTCAGTCACATCGAATTCAAACAAACTCCAAAATATCGATTTGAGTCCGAACGTATCTTAGCGATTGATAGACTCGACTCATGTATTTTGAATATATCGCCAATGAAATGCGATAAAGAGTAAATAATTCAGAATATTCAACAATAATCATTATAATTCAGTGAATTTAAGTGAATGCGAATGCTCAAAATGATCACAAACGGATGAAATACTTCTAAAATAATACCAACTTCCATATAGTCATCTCGCACTTCGTTATCATTGAAGAATCGTGAACGCTGATCTTCGAACTCATTTGCTGCTTGTATACAGGCAAACACAAAACCTCTTGTGAAATGAATTTTTGTTATTGGATATCGATCCAAATCGATCAATGTCTTTGATAAATCCTTAATCGTAATTATCAATAACGATGATAAGAGTTAATGATAACAATGGATAATAATAATGATAATAATGATAATAACAGTAATGATAATAATGACCGCAATAATAATGATGAAAATAATAATAGTGATAATAATAATAACAATAATAATAACCTTATAACCACAAACATCATATAAAAACATACTACCAGCAGTATGCGAATTGACCCGTTCATAATAAGCTTGAGTTGAAGTAACCGCATCACCATTACGGTATCTAAACAAAAGCATTTCAAAATATGGATTGAGAAGCACCTGATTGTGAGTCAAGACAAATGAGTGATCATTATGATTCGATTGAATTCAATAAGTTAGTTGTGCCCAATGATTATTGCATATCGCTATTAGATTGATATGTTCATAAAAGTCACTTCAGATGATTTTCAATAAACGTTTTGCGTTTTTGAAAAGAAGCTCTAGATTAGTGTCTTCATTTAAGAAGTTCGCAAAAAAATAGAAACCTCAGGTGCATATTCAATGGAATACTTTCAAATATTTCATGACTATCTGACTTGAACAGTCACTGTCTTAATCGTAAATTGAATAGTCACCAACCTCGTGACCTGCCTTGTTCTCCTCACGTAATGGTAGCAAATGCTCTTCCACCAGACAATCGGTGCAGCCTCTCGCATCTTCTCGATATACTCTAATGCTTCCAAATGATGCACCTAAACTTTGACAACTCCAGACACTCAAAACACAAGCATCAACAATTTCAATGTTCATCTTGTTTTGCCGTATTGAACTCAACTTTTTGCCGTAATTTTACTAAATCTTAACTGCTTAAGAGGTTAACAGTTCCTCAATTGATTCATATGAACAATTCAACAAGACTGTTCACTTATGATTCCATTCCAATACGAAATCTGTAATGATTTCACTTCGACTCAATTGCATTTCGTAGCTTTACAGAGCGATTGAAATGTGATTTTTAAGAAAAATCGCAAGTGCATCTCGCTCAGCTCGGATGATTTCAATTTATGAGTTCAATTTATTTGTATGATCGACAGAGATATAATACTTGATCGATGGAATGTACATTGATCAAAATGACAATTTGATGAGACTGAGAATCAATCATCACTTCATCTATCCAATTACTTCACGGATACTTCAAAATGACAATTTATGGACTTTGAATACGTTGTATTTAGGGCGTAAGTATGTAAAATCGAATGCTTGCCAAAGCTAACTTCTGTACTGTACCTTTTTAATTTTGGAAATTTTAACACGATTATGCCAACATTCCATAATATAGACGGCATACAGCATAATACCGAACGCGATCGGTATGAAATTATATCCTTGAGCGCACGGTCCATGAGAATAGCTGAAAGCTCACAGCTGAAATAGTTAGTCTGAAAAATGCAAGATAAAAAGATCACTGAAAAATGTTTTGGATTGTTCGGTCGTATAGAATTCATTCATTTTGTATGATTCGAATTTTGAAATTGCAATTGAACAAATAGATGAAACAGAATTGAAATGAAAACGAACGTGAAAGGGATGTGTGCGGAGTAAGCGTAATGACTTAAATGACACCAAACCGCATAACAAACACACAAATGTACAAGCAATGTGCTGATCAAGCATTTCCAGTAGAATTCATAACGTAACGCACCAAGCAGTGAACGTCGTGTTGGAATTTGCTAAAATTTTATTCACAAAAAATTTTCGTAAACTCTTCAAAATCGTTCTCAAATCACCCAGCCAAAATTGGTTCTGTCAAAAGACCAAACTTGACTTCAAGATGACTAGAGTTGGACTTGGGTACCGTCCGTTCACAATAATAAATGTCGTTTCTTTATAAATCCTCAGTTTTTTATGCCGTACAAGATAACGTTTCACATCCCAGTTTAAACACGCACTGCTAGCTCAATAGTGAGGCAGGTTTGTTACGTAGCGATCATCCATGATAGGGTCATAAGGTTTTGCTAGATTCCCTTAAGCTTTATGAAACGTGCTAGAGGCTCGTGGAGCGGGCAATGGTCTGATGCGATGAATTTGCCATGCAATGAGTGTTATTTTTTGTTATTTGATTGCTACTCATTTATTTATTTAATCAGCAAATCAAACTCATTCGAGTTTATGCCTCTTTGTTATCACCAATATCACTAATATCACATTCTTCCTTCCTTGGCATTCTTCTTTCCGCGCAGCTAACGATAATAGCGTTTGGAATCGATCTGTCTTCATGAAATTCGAACTTGGATTATTGATCTGGCAAGCACAGAGGTTTTGGGCTACTCTCCCACATTTGATTGTTATTAAGGATATGAATGAAGCGCCATACAGTACTTACAGTATTACTTTCAATATGGATATCTCTTCTTCGTGTCATCGTTTCCAACGATTCTCCAAGCTAGCATCATTTCAGACAGTTGATCGTGGCAGTGTCCAAGCACCTATAAACATACTTTCAACTGCAAAAAACTTTTTGCTCACAAATTTCCAACTGACGAATTTGAACGATTTCGATTTCATGAATTTGGTTGTAGCGAATAAATCATCGTATATGGACTCGTTTATCACACCCGCTCTCACATGCGTAATGATCAGTATCATATAGTGCTATTTCTTGAGTGCATCAGCACTGCAGTTCAAAAGGCGCATGAATCCGATTGTAAACCTTGATTCAGTCGTTATGATTTAGGAGAATGCGAATCGAACGTTGCAGGTTGGTTAATTCTAAACTGGCTTAACAACCGTGATGAAACTGACCAAAACAGGCTGGAAAAGCGATAAAAACAAAACAGAAAATGCACAATAGTGAATTGATCACAACATGAGATCGTATTGTATGCTGGCCTTCGAAGTTTCGCAAGATTAAATGCTTTCTGATAAACGATAGCATTTCCAAACGGCATGGAAAAAGACTCGAAAAATTGCTGAAAAATTCTCACTGAGAAAAAGTTGACAAATTGAAAACTTAACATGGAACAGAAAAACGCTTTGAGCACGAGATGCATGAGATTATTTCTCAAGCGATTGCAACACAATCGGAGCAAGCCTAAAGATCCGCGCTAAAGACCTCGAATGTATCCATGTGTCTCTAGAAGTGACTAATGCACAATGTTTGTGTGCAGGCATCATCCATAAGCGCATTATTAGTGGACATATGCAAAAGAAGTTACTCAATAGATATGCGAAGATATAAAAATGAATGCAAGATTGATGTATAATATGTGTAGTTATTGGTATATGTATATTGGTTGAGTCTATATCTATATGTATATATGCGGCGTATTGCTTGAGAATATCAAGAAGACAATTTATCATTTTAAAGTCATGATCAATGAAGTGGAATAAACGGGCAATTGTGAGACGGAGGCATTAATTCTTGTCCGTTGGTTTTTTGAAAAAATTTTGGCTCTTCATTGCTCTGATTGTCGCTTCGCCATAAACCTTCTCCAGTAGACTTGCTTGGCTCATCGCTGCTGGCATCAATAGACGACGAGCCTGGCCACAACAATAACAGAGACGTGAGTGGACGCATGAGACGAATCATAGCGATAAATAACTATGGCAATAAACAAATAGAATGGATGAAAATTCTTTTCGCTGGAATTTATTCGAATTATCATTTGTAATTGTTGCGTTTGCAGTTTTATGATCGATATGGTCATGATTTGTTACGCATTGCAAATGCATTTGATGAAGATTGTTTTGGATTTAAGTGGTGGATAGCAGAGGAATTTCATTCATTCGTTTCTTCAATTGTTCGGTTGGAATTTAGTTATGAAGAAAAAATTTGCACTATTGGATGAATAAATGCGGGTAATCATAATACTGTTTGTGGATCACATATACCCAAAAAAATGTCGATATCTTCCACAAAAAAAGAAAAGATTCACTTGGGATATATAGATGGTGAAGTGGAATAAAAGAGAGTGAATCGACAACTATCAGATGATAAAAGATATCAATGGGATGCTGCTGCTATATCACTAATAGGAATATTGTTTTCAGTGTGCTCTGCTGTCTCACTTCAAAAACTTCGTTTGGAATACCCAAATGACCACTCCATCTAAAACGCATTTTCGCTTAGTCGAAATTCTTCTCTTGGAAACTTATATTCGAGATGAGATCAAATCCAGACCATTTCAAATCGAATTCCACTCGAACACTGCCCATAGATACATGTGTATATAAGTACATATATCTTCATGCTCATAACTCATTTTGAAAGCTTTGGATTTACTGATTAAAAACTACATAATTCAGCAGTTATCTAGTTCAGTTTCAGTCTTGAGTTGAATAATATTCCCATGAAAGTGAATACTGCAAATTATTCATCTTTATTTTCTCCAACGATGCCTGGTAATGTTCACGATGCACGCATCGATAGGGTTTTCTTTTTCGAAAGCAAATGTCAATTTTCGAATATCACATTCAATGGAATGTGACACTTCATGACACTGATCTTGCGTGCACAATGCAAAATATTGTCAATGGCTTATTGGAGACATATTGTGGAACTCTGAGATTTCTCGTTCAATTAACACAAATTTTCGAATTCAGTTTTATTTCCGAATGAAAACGTGAAACGTTCTCAATTGTTGAAGCCATCCATGTGCTTACAATTGTTTTCATGAATTCTCTCTTTTTAGCACTTGAAGATCGTCAACAGTGACGAAAATGATTACGTAAATGGCAACGAAAACATTTGCCGAATTAGGATGAATAAATAACACCTCTCAAATATCAACGACTCAAACGAAGCGTAGGCATATCGTCACCAACAAGCACAATGAATCACATGAAATTAACGTGGAATAACATGAAATTAACGATTTTATGAGAACAATCGTTAATTTCATTACACATCAGATTAACGAACCTTCTCATATCCAAAACCAATCGCGAGATCAAAATGTGTTGCTCATTACTACTCAAAATTTCTTGCTGTCAGTTTGAACAAGAAATGCTTTTAGTAGCACATCATCTGCAGCACTACCACAGAGGACACATCAGCAAACGAAATAAATAAATAAATTGATAAATTTCATTATGAACATTTGCTCAAAATTTACTCAAAAAGCAAAATTTCGGCGATAAGACGATGACGGATGGCTTCTTCAAACGCACAAACGGTTCATCCACTGACAACGCTGACGAGCACAAAGTGGTGCGTTTAAAAGGGTTAAAAACGCCCGTGGCTATCTTTCAAAGGATGCAGAAGCGTTCACAGCGATGGCTGTAACCATCTGCTCGATATTTGATTAAGTTAAGCTCAAGTTCACTGAACTCTGCTCAGTGATCAAGTTTGGTTTTGACTTGTCAGAATTAATGCCTGCTAAAGGATACATAAACACACATCTCGTCATCCCGTGAAACTATGGCAACATAACAAACAATGCTTTCATATTAAATGTCCGTCGAGTAGACACTGAACGATGCCGCAGCTTTTACAAAAAAAATGGAATCGCATCGTAAATTTGATTAGCAAAATTGATGAATTTGCTAAGCGATAAGGAGAGTAAAGCGCTGGACAAGACCATTTGACCTAAGCGATCAAAACTCCGTTTTTCGTTTCCAAGAACTGATGCGCTCAACTGCTCTAAATTAGCGCCATCTGAACGTAATCATTTCTTAGTTTTTGAAAAAATTAATCCAATTCGCAAATGAGCAAATGAACGAAAGAATCAAAGAATAAGAATTTGTCACATTCCAAAATGCAGTACACAGGTTCCAAAAAAAAGAACCCAAAACAAAAACCTGGAAAAGTTCACAATTCGAGAATTCAATTTAGAAATTCTCAAAATTTCCACAACAAATGAGCAAACAAATCAACGAATAGCTAAATTAGCTGAAGGAAACGAGTGGTTAGTTGACAGCAAAATGCGACGAAATCGAAAGAAACATTGCGGAGAGACGATACCAATTGATTTTGAGATTATGCAATGGAATAGTGCAATAATATGCGAAAAGAATTGGTAGTGACTAGGAGGATTACACGCAATCACCACGCGTAAAATATTATATTCGACGGGCTTACTCATATTTTCCGTGGTTAATTTTGAATGATTTCAATGATAAGCGCAGCAAATTGAGCAATTCACTAACTATAAGCTCTTTTATTTGGTACTGACGTATTTTGCTGGCTTGATTTGTTTTTGTTTGCGCTCAAAATCTGCCGCAATATTCAATTGGGAAGTACTGCTCAATATTCAATAGGAAAATATTCAATTGTGGCTTAGGCTCATATTAGCTATTGTCTAAGCACTTTTATGCGCATTTGCCTCCTCCTCATATAGCGACAACAACGCGTAAACACTGAAAATTCGTATGGAAATGCTTCTCCTTCTTCCAGCATGACTTTGAGCCACATAACAACTGAATTGGATTGAGTGGAAGAAACGAAAACGATGGATCTTTTTTTTTGATCGTCGAATATTTCTGCTGCAGCGAGAATTTTCTTAAATCTTTTGAGACGCTTCATTTCTCTCCACTTTCTCAATTTCAACTTCAACGAACGATATCTGACAAGCTGCGGCAGACTTGAAGCGGTTGGAAGTGTGAACGATCATGCTGAAATTGCATTCCAATTGAGATCACGCATTCCAATTGCACAAGTTTCAAGATAGACTTTTGAGATAAAATAGATTTACAAAAAACTAAACTAAAGCCTAAAGGTAACTGAAACGATAAACGATCCAACTGCTACCTCAGTATCACAATTACCTCGCCCTAAAGTTCACTGAAGATCTTTCCAAGCGATTCTTTGTTTCTCTTCACAATTGTGCGCTTGAAGTTTGGAATGTTTTATTCTTTGCTCATTGCGGAGCTATTAATAATTCATTGAATTTTCAGTGCGACCAGTTTAAAAGAATAGCAAACAGTGAATAAAAACTGAGAAATGAAAAACTAGCAAATAAAAATAGTTAAAACAACCTCAAAAACAACAATAATAATAATCGACAGACTCGTTGCAGAACAAAAAGTCTTTCATAGACCTTTACATGCAAATACTAGTCTCGTATCTTGCATCTATCTATCTATCCCTCCATCAATATTCACAACCAATAAAATACATTATCAAAATAGAATTATTCAATTTGCGATTCCGAATATGGCCCAACCCAGGCCAGCGCAGTCGACCAGTCCAGCAAATACAAAGTCTTAATGCTGTTGCCATGCATCGCTCGTAAGCTTAAGCATGCTCAATGAGAGTCAACCACTGGAATGAACATTCACTGAATAGTTGATCATTACTAGTGATATATACGAACAAATTTGCATACTGGATAGGATATCGATCATAGGTATGTATGCATCTAGATTATCATAACTGACACATCATTAAGCTTGAAATGTTATTCGTGCAAGACTATCATTACAATAGCAATTGTGATAATCAAAAGATTAATGATATCAGTAGTGATAAATAGAACAAATCGGATGACGGCAAAAATGATTAATAAATAACCACATTGATAATGAGGAGAATTATACTAATGATATGCAATAACATTGCACAATAAAGCAGTAACACACACAACAATACTATAAAATAATCAGAGCAGCAATAATCTCGATGAAGTATCATTAATGAATGCATAACATGAATAATGATCAAGGAGTGGCTCAAGCGAGGGAATGAGGCTGACTGGCCTTAAAGAGGCCAAAGATACGACGAGTGAAACAGCGTGTTTCGAGGAACTCAACTGAACTTTGAGGCACTAACAACGAATGAGTGGATGTCGAGAGTTGAGAGGAAGAGTTCAGTAATTAAGTTGTACAAGTAATTAGAAGAATAAAAAGAATAATCGATAAGATTTTCTTGTTATCACATTGTTTTGTTTGTTATTGCTGGTTTTGTTTGATAGTGATGAAGAGTCGATTGATATTCTTGCGAGTGCTAAAGTTCTTCATGGTAGAGAACATCAGTTGTGGGGCTCTATTGGCATTATCTGGGAATGTTACTTCTTTTTGATTATAAAACGAAGTCAATATTAAAGTAATTCAATGAGCGTATAGTGGAAGTTGAAAAAATAAGATGAGACAAATTCATCAAGAATCGAGTGAATGCAGCATAAATTACTGAAAAAATTCATTAATTTTGAAATTTCGATGAAAATTTGTGCAAAAGAAGCAAAAGGACGGCGATTTTTATTCTTCGGCGTTGTTTTGTTTTTAGTTTTCAATTGTCTGCAATAGTGGGCGAAAAGAAGTAGAAGATGAAGATGAAGATCAACAGTGAAATTCATTTAAAAATGCATCTTTTTATTGAATTTTTATTGGTTTTATTATTGAGTTAAAGTCGTTGCAGAAAGATTAGGCAGTACGATTATTCTTTCGTTTCATTCCGCTCGATGAATTTGGGAGAAAAAAAATTGAGAAATTTTCTGAAACAATTAATCAAATGAGCTCCTCTTGCATTTTATTCGACTCCACTGAATTCAAAGTGTTCACTGAATCTTTTCGGCAATACCATATGAAACAGATATATGCAAACGCTAACTTTTCAGTAATCGAATTCCAATTCGAACTATACCCTGACTTAGTTCAACTTGCTGGAATGAACGAACCTCACTGAGAGTTTCAACCTCACTGAGCAGGAATATGTCATGTAAGTTTTGACCACTTCTTCTGTTTGTTTCTCTCGCAAAAGTGATCAGCCATTATTTGATCGTAAATCTGTCTTTATATGGATACGTTGATCTGTTCACTATGTAATATTGATAAGCTCATTTATATTCAATTACATGAATATTCACATGAATGAATATTCATTCACGGTTGTTTGGTTCTTCTTATTCATTTTCGGAATCATTCAAGCAGTATGTTGATTCCAACAAGCGCAAAGTTGATGTATGATTTTGAATAGAGAGGAAGTTCGAATAGATGATCATTCCAGGCGTCATGCAATTCACAAACGCTCAGCATGACTACGAGATCACGACAACACATAATTATGCAAGATAAATGCATTTACTTGACTTGTTACACATATCTCATTTGTTATGCATTGTTATAAATACTACACTTCTCACCGAAACTTTTATATTCTGCTTCGAATCGACATCAATTATGACAACAATAGTACTGATAATAGCGATAGTGATGATGATAATAACTACAATGATCACAATAACAATAATAATAGCAATAATTGTGGCATTTCTCAGCTAATGATGTGAAGCATCTCAGTTTTGAGAGTTGGAGCAGCGAGTGTGAAATTTAATACTTTGAGTGATCAAAAGATTGTTGGTAGATTAGAACGGCTGAGAGAGAAGACTATTCAAGGAACAAGAGAAGCGATGAGACAAGTTGATAATTTCTTCACAAGGGACGAAGTCATGTGCGTTAAGCTCAAATTCGACTTGAGACGACGTGTAACTTCATCTTTTGAACAAACTCACCACAATTTCAGTCAAGCAATCAAAAATCAGCAATTGAGTGAATCATTCGAAAGAATAATATTGAACATTTATAGTTCTATGATGACGATCCAGAATAGAGATAATGAACGAGAATTGGAGTAATGAAGCGCATAAATGAGCATTCGAGAGCCGGAGCACAGATGTGGGTGCGTATTTAAGGCGTACATTTTAGATTTGTGGATTCGGTTCATATCACAGTGTTAATTCCCTGTGGAGCTTGCCGCTCTCCTATTTAACTTTTATGACGACGACGGGCAGAAGCAGCACAACGATTTTGAGATGAGAAAGTTATTCATCAATTCCAACCAACATGACAATAACCTTTCGGTCGCCTTTCCATTCAAACCCAGCCAGCAAAGGCTAATGCAAACACAAACAATCACATACATATTCCGAACGAATACACTTGCACAATTGTGTGGATATGCTTTCGCATTATTTCATTTCTTTTTACTTTTGAATGCCTTGACAAGATTTTTTAGTATTCGAATATCGAATTAATGTTCGTAAAAATATAATGAAATGAGCATTTTGAGACAGGCAGCTCTCCATCGTGAATATGCTTCTTGATGCCATAAATTACTTCGGATAAAGTACTTCACCAGGAATTTGGAAAATTTTGGAAAAAAATTTGGAAAATTTCTTGCAATCTGGGTGAACAAGTTCAATAGTTTGGAAAGAATCATATGATATATCAGAGAGAGTTTAATCAAGATAGCACAGCTTCCACTCGAACAAAAGACATCAGACTGCGGATTCATTTGTGCTTCTATGCAACTCCCACGGGTACAATTTAACAATTGCTCTTGCGTTGTTGTTTTAATATTATCATATACATCACAATCACACACTCACATAAATATCCTCGAAACACGATAAACACTTTCAATATGCATTTCTTTGCAGACATAAATTTCCATATTATGCAGTTCTTACGATTGCAAGACATTCGACGAAATTGCACATTATAGGGGGATTTGTTTCACTGAACAGTATTGTCTTCCCTTATGGATCATTTCTGATTATTAGCCAAGCATGAGCCGAGTTCTAAGCTCGTTAACTTGAGTCGAATGCGAGGGATTTTCAATGGTCATGATGAGCATAGTAGTGATATGACTAGTGACACGAGCGTTTAGTAGGAGGACTTAGTAGTGATAAGCATATCGATATTATTGATCAAGATTTGATCAGTTGATCATGATCAATGATAACGATCAATGTTGATCAACTGAATGATCGTGCATAAAGACGACCAAATGAATCAATCCTAGTGAAGTACTTTATTTGGAATGAAATGAGGTTATTTCTTGTCGTCGATGATACAAAATGTATATAACATAAAGCAAAATAACAAACCATTAATGACAAATCAATAAGCAAATTAAATTAGCATTCTCAACGAGTCAAAATCATGCAATCATTTAATTGCTTCATACATATATACACACAACTTTTTTTTATGAAATCAGTTCTATGCCTAGAAATCAGCGCAATGCACAAGAATTTCGCATTCGAGAAAATTTTTTTGGTTAGGATGTTTGGAATGTCGACGACGAATGTCCATAAATTATTTCACATTTCTTATTCAAAAGTCATTCAAATACACTTTCTTTGCAGTTTCTTCAGTGAAATTGCTAATGTGGAATACTGCTCGTGAGCAAAAACTTTCAGCAGTCCCTTGAAAGAGCTGAGCATATGGAAATCGCTCGCAATTGGGCACGATGCTCCCACATGAAAGGCACACAATTCCAGTTTCTCCAGTCCCTGGATTCGTCACAAAGTGCTAAGCAATCGTCCCCAAGAAAATGGTTCAGTATGTATGTGCTGATTTTTGACATTCCCACTAATGTTACCGCTACTAGAACTCTTTAAGAAGTCGAATCCACTGAAGTGTTCACTTGCGATTGCTTGGTGCAGTCACTTGACTCCGTATTATTACCAAAAGAGACACTCTGGTCTTTGATAGAACTGGACGGTGAGGATAAGTTGGTATTGCCATCGAAATCGGCTTCATGCTTAGCGCCAACGAGTTCACGAACAATCTCGTGAATTTCACGACCTCTCGTTTCGGGTAACTTGAACAGTAGATATATCCAGGCGACAAACGATGGCCCAATAAAGAGTGGAATAAGACTCCAAATATCGATCGCGTCATACAATGGCAATGTGACCAAGCTGAAAAGATCGATGAGAGTTTTGATCGGTCGATTAAGCACACATATTGCTGCTGAGAGAAGTTAGTCGCAGAAGGTTATCACCGGGCATGATGACGGCGGAATTAACCTGAAAACGAAATTGACGGCTGTATTCGTTGTGAAAACCATCGACTGAACAGCTGATCGAAACTGTTGTGGTACCAATTCTGTGGTGATGAAAAATGCAATCGGTCCTAGTCCTCCACTGAAATGAAATGAATTCCTTTCGATGAAGAGATCACTATTGAAACGCTTAGTGAAGATGTTTGGTTATGAGAATGTTGTGCGATAAAAGTAGTCCTCGAAAAATTTAATGAAAATATTTTGTAACGAAGGTGAGGGATTCTCATTAGTAAGGCGTTATCGTTGTTTAGCTGCAAGTATGATTTCTGCTGATCCTAGTAATGAAAACAATGAAGTGGTGCTTACATAAAAGGATCACTAGGAAACGCATCATGGATCAACCTCGGCTACCCATAATACTAATCCTTAATCTCAACATCAAGAGTAACGTCAGCCGAAATCGGAATTACTGCTTGGAATCAGCAATCTAAGAAAATCTGACAACAACTGCAGTGAACTCAAACTCAAACTTAAACATGCATCCAAGACTGAAGTTGACTCTAAGTCTGTCTCATTATTTGGCTGCCACGTTTCTAAACGAATAGGGATAAGTTAACGACTGTGGCGTTCCATTCGCTGATCTAGCTGACTCACTAACAAGGGAAGGTCACGAAATTACCCCACGTTTCGGGATGAGATGCATGTCATATTGTAGGGCTCGTATGGCTGATTATGAATATGCAACAGCAAAATGCAGCTGATACAATCGAGTGCAACTATGCAGATAACTTGAACACAAACCCGAAAGTGATGCCATAAGCGATCAACGACGCAATACATCCGTACTTAAATTGCTCGTCAACATAGAACGCGATTCTATCGAAAACACAATACGCACACAACGATAGCGTATTGCACAAAGCGAATGATAGCAGTAACGGTCGTCGTCCAAATCGGTCCACGGCTAATGCACCGAATATACTTGCGATGAAATTACACGCAATGAACACAAACGATCCGATCTGCAATCCTCTGAAGTTCACTCCTTGACCGCTGATCATCGGTTTCGTTACCATTGGCATTATCAGTATTTTAAGCACCATTAACAGTATCATTATTGTAGTTACTATTATCATTATTACAGTGTTATCGACATTATTGTATTGAACTATTACAGTCATAATAGTTAAATGTTAATCGAGCACTCGCCTGAGCCGTCTGCGGTGGGAAATGTGCTTCAAGCAGTCTTGTCGATACATAATTGATCGGAATAATTGATAGTGTGATCTGAAAGAATCGACCATTTTCCGGGCGATTATAGTAATCAGCAAATTTAGAATGCATTTTCGCAATTATTGTTTTGATCTGTGAAAATTGATTTCAGTGTAATTCGATATCTTCGGATGCGTGACCGGTCAATCTACCTAAAGACACATTGCCTAACGGACAGTTTGCCTAAAGACACATTGCCTAACGGAGAGTTTGCCTATTAGGCGAAATATCCATTAAAAACCCGCAAGTTAGGCAAACTGTCCGTTAGGCAAAATGTCTTTAGGCAGATCGATCGGGTACCCTTCGGATGTCCATTGTTTGTTGCATTCGATAGTCAGGTATTTCATCTCTCTCGCCATGGTCATGGTTTTAGCACTCGTCTATCTGACTGAGATCAGCTGACAATGAACAATTGGAAAAACAAGCGAAATAAAGTGAAAAAGGTGCGCAAATGTTACTTGTAAAGCGCAGAACCCAACGAAGTATGCTTGTCTCAAGTGAGGTGTTCGAATCACAATCGGAATCGACTTCAAAAATGGTGCCTCGTAGCCCGCTTGAGCCTCTTTTTGTATATTCTCGATCACTGCTTCATTCGCTTCATCCTTGCCTTCAATGAATAATTGATCGTTTGTTATTGATCAGTGTAGATCGATCGCTCAGTGTATGGGCAATAGGTCTGTCCTGAACATACCTGTCCAAGCCCTCCTAAGCCAGTATAGACTGCAGGATGGAGGCTGCACACCATAAAGAACTTGAGCCTAATAGGCATGGTCGATTCAGAGGAATCGAATAAATTATGCAGATCAAAATGCCTTCAACAGAACGATCATGAGCTTTCACCTCGGTAAAACTGCAACGATGCAAGCGCACCCTGATGATTGCCCCTTGTTATCAGTAGATATTTTGGTGTCTCTTTCAGGAAGCTGACAAGCGTCACAGCTCCAATTCCAGCAAGCAGATGGACACCTCAACAAAAAGACTGTAATCATCAATTCGAAAAAGGAACAAAATTTGAAATGTGGATACACTGAAAAAAATTAGTTCAAAGAAATTGCAAAAAAAGTATCGAGCATTTAAGAGGGATGTACTAAAAAATGTACGTACCCACTAAGAATGGTAGATGTTTTCCAAGCGTACCATCCATTCCCATGCCCATTCCAAACACCGATATAATCAAATAAGCTGTTTCTGATAGAAATGATGTTGTGCCGCGTATCGATGTTGGACTTGTCTCCTATTCAAAAGACAAACGTTGATATCGAGCATTCAAGAGGGATGCTGATTTCAAAATAAACAAAAAAGTTCTCGAAATGGCTTTTTAAAACTCAATTAAGCTAGTCCAATGAAGTTTAAACTTTAATAATAGTCTACGATTAACTGACAAGTTGAAATCATAGAAACACTGATTGCATCGTTTCGATTGGAACCAAACACAATGAAAAGTTCCGATCAAGGGGAAACGTTGGAGAAGATTTTTTGAAGCGAGCTAAAAATGGGATAATCCATAAAATAACCTGAAGAAAGAGGAAGAGTGCCGAACAACTGATACCACTCATCAGCGACGAGCATAAGCGGGCCGTGAATAAAAGTTCAGGTACTTCACAAGATACCGCAACTATGGCCAAACTTGTACCCACAATCGATCCCGTATTCGCACCAATCAGCGTAACTGTATCACTAGATATTTCAGTAATTGAAGTCGATCACCAGTGTGTAGCATTTGAAAGATGCTTGAGTTATGTGCCACTGTATGCATATAATGACAATGCTAAAACCACTCACATTTTCTACCGAATCGCTCTGTGAAAAACGGCGCTACGAATGTGCCAGTTAAGTAGCCAATTGCCCAAATATTCAGCATTGCACTCCATAGCCACGAAAATTGTGTTTCGCTCAATCCTGAAACGAACGCTTTTCACAAGCATACAATAAGTTTGACGTTAAGCTAGGTGTTAATCATTTCGTTCGAATAGTGCTCAAAATTGAGACAAGAAGACGATCCACAGTTTGGTTACAGTTCAAAAAGACAGATTAGTCGTCACCTCCTGGAGAGCCACGATCGATGTAGCTATCGTTGATGAATGTTTGAAATGAGCCATATGCAGTGTTCGGATACGAATTCGGGTACGAATCCTAAAAGAGGCAAATCAACTAATGGGATGAACCTTTCCATTAGGCAATAACATTCGCGACATCAAATCGCATCGAATGTTTATTGAATATCTCTCGCTACTTCTTATGCTAACTGGCAGAAAAAGGTATAACTTTTCCATAGTGTTGCAACATAATTTCACTCTCTTAACTGAAAGTTGTGCACATTATGAACTGGTTTGCTTTTAGTTTCCATTTCGTTTCCAAAATTTTTCGACTCTCCTTACGTTTCGTTTTAATTTCACAAGATTTTAATGTCTTACGAACGGTTACAACTTGCCTATCTAGTACCAAGTAGATTCATATATCACATTGGTGTAAAAAGTGTTCATTTCATTTCAATCTTTCAATAGCTGAAATAAAAACAGTGAAATAAAAAATTGTGAAACTGATGAAAATTCAACCTGGAAATTCGATAAACATGCGAGAACAGCGAAAAGTGCGATCAATTTCGCGTGATTACCACGTGGTGCAACACTCATTGTGTTAGTTCTGTCGATACGTTATTGAGATCGATCTGTTGCTATGGAAATCAATAGCAGAAGCAACCTGAAAATAAATGAACTGTCCCATGTTAATGTGCACTCAAAATGGAACACATCTAATTACACCACTCTCGATCAATGAAGTTCCACTTTCAGGCACACATTCAACCTCGTTTTTATTGATTTTAAGTTAAACTCCAGACAAAAATGGTAATGATTTCAAAATGCTACTGGTTTATATTTTTCAAATGAACATGTGCCTTTTTCGACAGTGCTGGATGAATATCACTTATCAATGGTTTAGAAAAAAATTTGAAACTTCAAAAAAGAATGCAAACAATCAAGAAACCAAAAAAAGAAATAGAAGGCTGGAAGAAACGAGAGAACAGGCAGTTGTCATACGCCTTCTATTTCGTTTTTGGTTTTATGTGAATGATCTCACTGGTCGTATGACTGCTAAGTAAAGAAAGAGGAAATGTGAGCGTACCTCGAGTAAAGAGCACTCAGCTTGCTGATAGGATATTTTTGAGAGTGCAATTTCGATTTTTCTTTTGAATTCAAAAAACCAAAAAATAATCATTTAGTCTCATAGCATATCAAACGCATCAAACGAATACCATCAAATACATGTGAATCGTCAAGCAAAGCAAATAGATGGCGGCTTGAAGTAGCGATTTTGGTCGTAATCATATGAATTTTCTCACATTTAAATCGATCAGCAAGTGCATAAAATGTACGGAAAATCATTCAAATACATAAAAATGACGTTGCGATGAACATTCGTTATCAATGCAATGATTATTGCTAAGAGACAATAATAAATGAAAGAGATGTGAAGGGAAACATCAGCGTAAAGTTGCATCATAGTGATTGATGTATTTCTTCAGTTACAACCCTAACGCTAAACAAACAAAACTGATCTGAGATTGAGCTGGAAGCTTCAATTCAAGTCAAAGCCTAACTTCAACCTAAATGATCACAGGCGTTAAGTGATTGGACTGGATCCTGAATCTAGGTCCAAGCCTCATAAAGGAATGCTATGACCTGGTCTCCAATGATTTTGACAAGTTGGTTGTGCTTAAGTTCCTGATTGAACTCCTGATTGAACTCAGTGCTCCTAATTGAACTGAGTGAGTGCAAAATAAGGGCAGTTAATTTGAGTAGCGGTCAAAAAACATGATTATGCGAGACTCGAACGAGGAGATTTCCGCAATTTGCACTAATTTTTTGATCTATAACCTATCCACCAACCAACCGACTACATCATTAATCTAACAGTTCTAGCAAAAATTCGTACCAGCATAGGATTGCAGCCAGCCAGCTTATTCACAAAAGTTTTTAGAGCTTGAACAGAAATCTTATATATTCACAAAAGTTGAGGAATGTAAGGCTTGTTATCGTCATCAATAAAGCAGTTGTTGATAAAAACTACTCGACTAAACTTGAGGAATAATATCAAAGAGAAGAAGAAAGTTAATTAAAGATCAAATTGCAAAAACATACGAATGAAAACTCCCTAAAACAAATACATTTCGAACAATGAGCGATTTCTTCTTCATCTAATTTTTGCAGAAACTTTTTCAGCATTAATTCCACTTACGAACATTTACGAGTGGCAGTCGAATGAGAACCAAAAATGAATAATGAATATAATCATGCAAATTTGCCGACTACTGAAATTGTCATTCTTAAGATGGCTGCTGGTCATATTGGTCGAGGAAGCAATTTCATGAAACTCTTTATGCATGCAACCATACAATATTTACACTACTTTTATTGTTCACCACTTCATATTGATACAATCAGACTCGTTCATTCATGCATATAGTCAATTTAACGTTTATTATGGAAAGCTTCAAAGAACTGTTCAAGTGAATGTTTATCAACTATTATTCACTTCGGTTGCATGATAACTGTGTGATAGAAGTGATAATTATTGTACGCTTTTCATGTTTGCACTAATCGCTACGGAAACGAATATGTACATACTTGTTATGTGCACGAATATTTACGGTCTAAGTTTCATTGTTACCATTCACTATCAACACTTTCGGATGTGCATGAGTTGTGCCAATGGTGTTACCAGTAGACCGAATGCGGTTATGTTTTCGGGTTTGCATTTTGGCAATGAACTTTTCGAAGTAAAGATAACCACCTCAGCCTCATTCTCGTAAGGAGCCCCCTATTTTGCATCAAACACGCAGACAGACGTAATGTCTTGATTAACGGAATAAATTGCTTGATCAGTTTATGGTTTTCAGTCATATTTTGTGTTCAGTTACGCGACATATTTCATTAGTTGTTTCATTCTGCTACGATTATCTCGTCATATCTTTCATGAAGTTCGCCATTTGATTGTACTTGAGCAGGTCGGTCGAGTCGGCCGAATCTTTTTGCATGGACATCAGACCGGACTTGGATTAAGTCGTGCTTATTGTTAGGCTTAACTCAAGATTGAAGTGGACAGCGATGCTTTCGATAATGATACTCCCAAGCATTTTCCACATCGCTCTATAAGTAATAAGCGATTTCTGCAGATTCAGTGTCTTAACTGTGAAAAGAACCAATTTTGCTCTCATAGTTATATTAATGAAATGGAAAAGTGCCGTGAACGAATTCGGGAAGCTGATCACTGATCAAAAAGTTTTGATTGTGAGATGGATTTTTCAAAAATGTGAAATTCTTGCAGCAAAGACCGAAACAATTTTCAGTTAGCACCTAAAAATAATTTCCACCTAAAAAATCCCTAATTAAGAGAGCATTTAGTCGTTATAACTATAGTAACTGTAGAAATAATGAATGCACTATTCCTAGTGACTATAGTGATAACGATAATAATAACGACAATAAGTTACAATATCAGAATATCAGAAGTCAAAAGTTTAGATTCTATTTCTATAAATTTAAAATTAGATATTCTATTAGTGATATGAAATGTCATCAAAAAGATACAGTTTTGATGATGGAAAGTACAACCAACAAAAGCAGCAAAAGCTTGTTTTTATTGAGCTGCTTCAAGTGATTTTGAATGATCTATCAACCTTCAACTGAACACTTTGTTTACAAACCAACTTACAAGCCATTCGTTCCACATTTAATTCCTTGATAAACAGCAAATTCTTTGTGCATCGATGTTAATAACCCGTAAGAGCCCCCTTCTTAATGCTTCAAAACAACATGATAACACTGTGCACAATGTGAAATTATTTCTCGTCAATCTCTTTAAGAGGCTTATGAAGCTTATTTACGCACGATCGCCTAGTTTTATTGCTTTGCACATACTTTTTTGAAGGAATTTAAAATTTATGATTTTTTTTGCGTTCTGCTTTGTGCGATGTCTCATAGTCAGTTTCAATGAATTGAAATGTGCTCATGTGTGAACTGAACTGATTTCCTACAAAATGAAATTTTTCAGAAGGACGATTGAGCATCGTTGCTTAACTGCAATATGTTCCTGGCTCCACACGGGAATCGCAACAAATTCATTGCGGTTTGTACAGCACTCACGTGCTTCTCCAACTTCCAGGTGAGATTGTTTTATTTGTGTTCTTGTCGTGCCCGATCAAGTCGCTTACCTTTCAATTGCAACAAAACATTACCACAAAGTCATACATACCTTTCGACATCCGCTAGAAATCGTTTTATAGAACCTGTCTAGCTGAGAAGGAGGCTGATTATAATCATTGTGAACTATGAAGTGGAAATGAGCTGTAAGAACTGAAAGGTTAGACGGATTCAAAGAAGTAGTTAGAAACCACATGCTAGTATGACCGATGGCCGTCTGATGGAATGTGTCGATCCATGATTTGGAGACGACGGTTGGATCTGCCGCATCCGTCGCTTTGATCTACAGTGATTGACTATTCTTCAAGATGAATTTTATTTATGCTTCTTTAGTTTAATCAAGTGTGACTTTTATGAAGCACATAATTAATGTTTTGTCAAATCCAGGATGCATACCAACGTGCCTATCTGAATACTGCGTACGCATCATTCAAAGTATTCATCAACGAGAGCTACATTTCTCGAAATGTTACCGATGGTATTCAACTGAACACTTTCTTGAACATCTATTTTTGACCATTCTCGAGGATACATCATCTTACTTTCTCGAATCCGTCCTGAATTTGTGAAAAAAATTTGAAAATATTTAACGTACATCCTGAAAAGTAAAGCAGATGACTGCATAGAGTAATGCTGGCATCCGAACGAAATTTCATGTCGGCCGGAATGCCACTGAATTCACATTTCAACACTGTGACGGTGAGAATTCCGACCGACCTTCCAAATTGTTCGGTCCGAATCCGAAATTCGACCAGAATTGTCAGATTTTTTCGGTGGATCCCTAATATTTGTCGGATGCCATCACTAATATAAAGCATTGATGTGTTTGTTTGTTTAAAGGTCTAAGCGATTATCAATACAGCTGGATATGGACGTCGATACTGAATGTTTGGACGTTGGGCTATTTGGTTGGGTCGTTTTTGTCTCCAATTTTCACTGAACGCTTTGGCAGACGACGTGAGTGAGAAGTGGAATTTTGACAATCGTACTTGTGATGTTTACATTTTTTGTTCAGTCTAACGAAAACATAGGTGATACAGGCGCTGAGAATGTCTGAGCCTAGTGATAACAGCAACATTGTATGAAATCAGGTGAGAGATGTAGTGCATTATTGATCGATAGGGCGATCAAATGAATGTATACTGAGAGACTGGCGGTACAATGGGATCGCGCAGCTAAAATATTCGAAAATTTAACTCTTTGTTAACTAAACGTAATCACTCGGCAACATATGAAATTTTCCTATCGACTGGAATCTCCACTATTCGAAGATATCAAGAAATCAGTGGGTTTGATGGACAAAGCTGAGAAATGAGTGCACCCGAATAGACCCATACGGCCTAGAGAATGTGGTACCCGGTCAATCTGCCTAAAGATATTTTGCCTAAAGACACTCTAATTACCAGATATTCCGCCTAATGTGCGTGCGAGTTTGTTAGATCCATCAATTCAGAGGATCTTGGGAAAAGTCTAAGCCTAAGCATAAGTCTAAGCCTAAGCCTAAGCATAGGTCTAAGCCTAAGCCTAAGCATAAGCATAAGTGTAAACCTAAGGCGATATGTCTTTAGGCGAAATGTCATTAGGCAAAATGTCTTTAGGCAGATTCACCGGTCACGGAAGAATGCTATCCAAATCGTATTGGTGTGTCATTCATCAATAAAATCGAACTTATCCAATCAACTTCTGAATTTTCAGCCACGTTGATCGGAGCGAATTCAGTCTCGTTTTTCGGTACAATACTTGCCGTTGTAAGCGTAATCTGTGCATTACCAGAGTTGTTGTTTGCTGCACGCACATGCTCAGCGATGATGAGTGGCATCAGCTACGGTTCATTGATACTTTTCCTTCAGGTAATTAATTGATTGCGTTAGTTATTTGCACATTCAATAGGCCCAACGTTTCAAGAGCAATTCTTTTTATACTGCCTCACAACATCAATCAAAGTAATTCCATTAAAATCATTTTGCATCCAACCTGATAAATTCACATCTTTAATTCATATCTTTGTGTATCAGAAGACGTTTCATTAATTGTGAAGTTAATTATCGATTTATTATTTGTCGACTATCAAATGATTAGATACTTGTGAAGAATGCAAAAAATTGATGAACTGCGACTGTTGATCAATAACATAAGCTCAAACGGGTGGATCAAGTTGTATATTAATCAAACAGATGCAGTAAAGTTATATAAAAGAAGAGTCATGCAAAAAGTATTTAGTACAATTAATTGCCGTACAGGAAACAACACCGACCGAGATTCGTGGTATGACATCGTTCTTATCCGAGACAACTTATGTGGGCATTAGTATGATGGGAATGAGCTTTGGAATGAACTTAGTACTTGGACAACACTTACCATTCTTAATTGGTATTCATCACATTGTTCATTTCACGCTTACTGATCACTTATTTGACCGAATTAATTCTTACTGATCATGTCGGCTAATCTCTCACAAACGTGAAATTATTGTGAAAGTCATCGATAAGGGTGATTTCGATGGATCAATGCGAGAATATCGCTTTGAACTGATGAAGTTGCAGGTATACATACGATTGCTGCAAGTATAGTTGTGATATTGGTGTGTTGCTTGGAGGAAACACCGAAATATTTGCTGATCAAAAGGAACGACCGTGAAGCTGCACTAAAATCACTCGAATTCTACAGGGGTCCGCTCATTTCAGATACATCCTCTCGATGAGCAAACATCGATTATTGACTGATTGACTGAATTAAATCAATCGCTATGATAACTTTTTCCGGCAGTGTTTTCTAACCTTTTTCATTTGGATATCAAACAGCAATTTAAAGAACTCCGTAGTACATCCAATGAGGAATTTCACTTGATTTTGCACTCCACTTCAGCTTGGACACTGACGTTTTGAAGCCGTCTATCTTCTCTGTTGTGAGCTATTATTTTGACAATTTCATATTTGCGGACGTCGAATCCCAATGAACAGTTGCTAGCTACTGGCTGAGAACTCATTGTGGTGGAGTTTATGAGTTTACAGGAGCAACCGATGAGAATCAAAAAGTGATGGATAGCATTGAGAAGGAGGCAAAAGAAGGCTTTGCAGCACCATTCCCGGCTTCAATTTCAATCATTCTCAGAACGCGTCATCTGAGGCAAGCCTTTTTGGTTGGGTTTTGTTGTATGCAAGTGAGTGAATTTCTTACTTATAGGGAATAACTAATCACAGCGATCCTTTTATAGTTTACTACTGACTTGTCACATTTTCGATACTTTGCTTGCAAAATTTCATCACGAAACAAGCAGAACTCGTTCGTTGATGAAACGTTGATGTGCAACGAATTCGCTTAGCAATTTTAATTTCGACGCATACTTCTATCGTTATTTTTCAGGTATCACCGTAGTTCATGAAGTAGTGATGTTTCTATTGCACACTTTTGGCAAACTGTTCTATTCCGTTCCACTTTTTAACTGTTCTTTTGGCAGGGTCCCTTATTTATAAGAACCGCTGTTCTGTTCTTTCCTCGGAATAGAACAGGAACAGGAGTAGGACAGTTCAACTGCGAAAGAAACATCATTATGATGCGGGCATCTTTATGATGGTTTTTTGTGAGAGTAAAAATGCAAACTCAAACAGTCGCAAGTTCTAAATGCAACAGTCGTCTTTGTTCTAAAAAGACTCATAAAGACCCATACAACCCATAAAAGACCTATGAAACGATCTGAAAAGACTCATAAAACTATTTGGAAATGACACTCACTTTTTCAGGTAATGCTGACAATCGTACCAATAAGTTATGTGTCAACGACATTTCTCAGAGCACATTTCTCACTTGAAATGGCACAAGTTCGTCGAATAATTATTTGCTGAGAATTTGTTTTTCATCCTATAATGTCAGCACCACAACAAGGAACAACACCTTCTTTCATTCGTCGAATACAGAGAAAAAGTCAAAAAAAAAAGGTTTCTGATCTTTTTAACGTGTACTTTCAAGCCCACTTGGAGAGTACACGTTCCGAAGATTAGAAAATGGCTTAAATGAGTCAAAGTCCATTGTTGAGTTTCACGTTTGAGACAAAATTATAAAAATTTGAGTTGAAGCGATAGATAAGAAGTCATTAATTCACTGCGACATTTTTAGTGAATTGTTTTCAAATGAGGCAAAAAATTCTAATTGTCAAGAATTTCAAAGTAAAAAATACGAAAATTCAAATGAGATAATTGGTTTTGCAATCTGTGTATTTGCAGTTGTTTTCATTCGTGTTTGCATCGTGCAATTTCGTTTCGAGTATATTCGGCTTGCATGCCGTGGATCGTTTCGGGCGACGACCGATGTTGCTCTTCTTCGGCTTTCTGAACGTTTTCTTTTTGAGTTCATACTGTGTTTTCGATCGACTGGCGATCAACGTGAACACGCAATTTCGATATGGATGCGTGATATCGCTGCTCGGATACGGCATCACTTATGGGTACGTCATCAGATGTGCTGCTTCATTGATGCACACGGCTTGCACACATCCGGACCGAGATCCTTCCTTATTCGATACTTAATTGCACCTTCAAATTTGACTAGCAATAAGCACATTTTGCTCACTGAACAGTTCTCTGACCGTGTCAAATCCCATAAATTAATGATGAAAGAAGCGATAGGAAAGTCAGTTAAACGAGAGAATTAAAATGTCAAGTACGAGGATAATAATGCTAACAACGATGATGCGAATTGTTTTAATATTCGATCAGTGAATTGATCACAATGATAGACTGATAACCCGCTTGGTCAAAAAACGTCTCGGTTAAAATTGCAGTCAAAATTCTTCCAAAAAGTCGGCGAATGTATCTCTGGTGATGGTTTATTTGTGAAATCAAGATACCACAAAATCATTTCAGCTCGGCGCTTGGACCGATAGCATTTTTCATAACCAGCGAATTGGTACCACAGCATTTTCGATCAGCCGTGCAAGCGATGGTCTTCTCGGTGAACGCTATTTTCATCTTCACTTTTAGGTGATCGTCATTCATTTTTCTAATTTTTCTAATTTTGACGAAATATCTACGAAAATACTCACGTTCACGCTCACTTCTCAAACATTTAAATGCCATTCCAGTGTCAGTTACGATAAGTTTCATTCTCTCCTTTTTAAAAATCACTTTAAACTTTTTTCATAATCAATTGATTTCTCGAATTCGTGATCGATTACTTAATGGTGTTGTGTGCATGTTAAGGTAACAACGACTGTTAAATTGACAAACTCTCTTAATCATTACTAACAAATTGTATTTCTTAAGTGTGTCACATTTCATGAGAGCGGAGTGTTTGAATGGAATTGATAAACTGCACGGAAATTGAATCAGAGAGCGTTTTGTTTTCAGTTTCTCCACGCTTCCGCTCTACAGATGGATCAACGTTTGGAGTATGATACCACTCTTCATCATACCATCTCTAATGGCTCTCACCTATGTGTTCTTCAACTTACCTGAAACAAAAGGTCGCGAAATTCATGAAATTGTTCGTGAACTGGCTGGTGGACACACGATTTCACCAGAGGCTAACCGAACGAAAGATCACTCGATGGTGATCGAAAATCAATAATGAAGATCATGCGAAAAAAATCAACACTGAAGATCATGCGAAATGTCATCTCAGCTCCTTTATATCAGCATCGTTTGATAACAGTAGTCCGTTCGATCGATATTATTAGCCTTTCAAATCGAACCAGTTGATTAGCACATCGATGGAACAATCTCATTTCTTCTCATGATGATTCACATCATTTAGGCTTCCAGTCTGTCGTTAACAATCATAACAATAAATGAATCATTATTCGAATCAATCAATGAATCTTGAATCAATGAATCTTATCGTGTATTCGAGAATTTGATTTGCATGATCTAGTTGTGTGTAGTTCTGATAAACTTCCTAATAAATCAATTATCAATTTAATAACGACTAAATCTGTCACCAATATTCGAAAAAACAAAACAATGAAGCAATCTATTCACAATCAGCAAACTACTGTTTGATTATAAGTGAACGAAACGTTGTGATTTTTAATGCAAAACGTTTCTCTCATGGCTTGTGCTTTTGTTTGCTATTACTACTGTTTGATTGTCATTAGAAAGTACCCCATCAAAACTCAATAATCAGTGATCACATTGTTAAAATACTTTAATTAGACATAATCCCTTGATAGCATCTGATAACATAATCGTGTTCTTAATCATTGAAACGTTCATCAATTAGCCATTTTGTCATTGTCCTTCTACATGCGCACGTAAACCAACTAGACAATAAATTTCCTCAACATCACGTCACAACGTTTCGTGATTATATCCTCGACAGCAACAATGAAAGTGAACCACTTTCAAATCGAATCATTTGATCATCAAATCGATGGATTAACTGATTATAACTTATCAATCGTCTGTCGTTCGGGATTGCGCACTTGCATAATCCACACTCTCGCTACAAACCATCGGTGCATAATCTCGAAACATAATCAAACTTTAACACTCAGCTCATGTGATTGTTTATTAAATTTACTGATTCATTTACTAGTACCATGATTGAATCGTCACAGAAAATAAATTTTTGTGTATTAACGTCATGACACACTTAAAAAACATGAATATCTTCATGACGTGAATGAATATACTCCGGAAGCGTGATTGATTTCTTTCTGTGGTAGCGGAATTTTGAATTATTCCCCCATCAAACGAATACCCCTATCGTATTTGAAAGTTACAAACATCGTTAATGCTATTATTGTTGTTTTACTTCCTGTTATCATTGTCTTCAATCCTTATCTTTAATCAGTTTTAATCAATCAAATTTATGAGTCGTTAAATTCATTCTGTTTACTTGTGCCTGTTTATTTATTTATGTAAGCAGTAATAACAATACTTGATCATTACGATTCTATGCCTCTCACCACTGAATATCATTCCAAATCATTAGTGTTCTCCACATTTGTGTGGTCCTCGTTCCCGTTTCCATACATTCGCTTTGAGTTGGATGACATTTTCCATTTCTGGAAAACTGACTCAACACCTATAAAATTTGTTTTCGTTGATTTATCAGATCATGAACCAATGGATAGTTACGAGAATGTGGGCTAGGAACAATGTACAATGTATCAGTGACATCAAATAATTAATGACCCATCGAAATGGAACAAAAATGAAACCTGTTCATGCATTTTTTCAACCTTTTTTTGGAACTCGTCATTGTTGTGATATTCGACTGACTTGATGGAACCTTCGCTATGCCACATCATTGTTGATCACTTCATTTGTTAAGGCATAATTCTCAAACGACTCTGTGAAACTGAGTAACTTATTGTTAGAAATTTTATTGCTGTCAGTTTCAGCGTTCGTCGAATTGTGGTTGTGAATTTCGAATTGAAAATTGATTCGCGATAACTATTGCGCTTTCTTGAATTCTCATTAATGTTTGCATTGAAATAATGGGTACACCATTCGAAAAGTTTAACCATCCACCATATACTTATTTTATAGCCGAACAAGATAACCTTTGGCCAGTTTAAACTAATTGAAAGCAAAACATCATATTGATCGAACAATTCGAACTCTGTTCAAAAAAGATAATTGCTCTACAGGTTAGAAGTGTAATTTCGATCAATTTTGAAAAATTTCTCAAAAATTTCTGCTATGAAAATAGATGAAATATTCCATGAAAGTAAAACTAATCGTTTCCTGTGTGGATATTTTATAGATATAGTTCTTATTTATAGAAATATTTTCTATAGATTCAAACTCAGTGAAAATATTTCAGAGTGATTCGATTCTCCAGCAGAAATGCTTGCACCTAACGGTTCTGCGATAAAAATCGTTGTGTTGTGTATCGCACTCAGTGTGTGCACAAATTTTCAGGTTTTGTATTGAATTGCTCAATTCAGAGTATCGTCATTCTATTGATATTGAGTTGAATGAGTTGAAATGAATGAATCGCATTCGGCCTGAATCGATCACATTACCTTTTAGTTAACTTTGTGTGACACTCGAGTATAGTCGATCACCGTTGCGCACATTCAGCTGCTTTGAAAACGTCTTGAACATAAGATTAGGTGACACTGCTTAAAGAATGACTCGATGCAGTTCTTGCTTTAAGACGACAACAGCAGCAGCAGCAGCAGCAAAACGCCATTGCTTGATCGAGATTTTACGGTAGTTTAATCAGCTAGCAGGTCAGGTTGTTCGAAGTTAAACGCATTTCAAAATTAAACGCATCGCGCAGAATTTCATCATTTGCTTCGACAACCATTCTACAGCATCAGATTTCGTTCTCACAATTCTGCTCGTCCATATCCATTTGTGTTTGTCGATGATCAATCGAGAGTTTTAGGATTAGATTGCGACGGCAGTCGATGTTCACTAATTTATCAAACGCTTTATACTAATTGCAGGAATCGTACTCGAATGCTTATCCGAATACGTCCATTCGAACGTTCGAAAAATACATTAACGACAGTTATATCCAACGAGGAGATCCGAGCGGTTTGTTTTCCTGATACGAATCTTGAACACATACAGCTGTGATCATTTGATCTTTATTTTTAAAGCTTTGACTGTCCAGTAGATCAGAGTTCAGCTTAGACTTAGCCATAGGCTCAGAGAGGAGATCAAGTTTAGTTGAGTCTCAGCTTCTCATCCAAATGAATCAACGATCAGAAACAGATGATCCAGAAACTTGTTACCAAAAGATATATTGTTTGTGCTATCAAACTGAAGAGGCAATCAAACTATCCGTAGTGGCGGCAAGAATATCAAATATGATTGCATCGAATTTGCTCAAGAAAATAACGACAGTCAGTCATTTCATGAAACGAGTTTGCTTCTGTCGGCATTAAACAGTGAGACTAACATATTTTCAAGGTCTTTCGACCAATGCGTTCACGTGGATTTGGAGTGCGATTTTGAATGTTTGGTATCTTGGTTATTTACTTGGCGTTTTCGTAACACCTTACGTTACCGATAATTATGGTCGAAAAAGTAAGAAGTTTCATTCCAGTGCAAAAGTCATTTTTCAGATATTGCATTCCCAATTAAAACTGTTTCATGTCGACGGAATCTTTGACCAATGAACACGGAATCGTTGACCAACTTCTGATTCAGAAATTTTGTTCCTTCAATCTAAATTCCACCACCACTTCCAGTCATGATTATCACCCAGTGATGTTCTTTCGATAATGAAATCAGATTGAATGTTCAGTAACGCTGATAATCGCCAATAGTCTCGGCTCACTTGGTGTTGTCATATCGATCGTCGCCGTAGAGGTACCGGTACCTGAACTACTACTTGTGGGTCGTGCAGTATCATCGCTTGGATCTGGCATGAGTTTCGGCACTCTTATTCTATTCCTTCAGGTAAATAAATCCAATCAACCTTCTGATCCATCGCAATATCCATCGCAATATTTCGAGCGACTTTCATTTTTGACCTTCTCAAGTGTTCGCAATGGAAACCCTGAACACGCTCTGCTCCATATTTTATTGTTTCGGAGGCATTTTCGCTATGAACTGACTTTCAGGAAACAACGCCAACAAAACTGCGTGGATTGACCTCATTTCTATCTGAGACCATATTTCTGGCGATCAGCCTTACCGGTGTAGGTTTCGGTATGGACGCTGTGTTCGGACGAAATTTACCACTTCTAATAGGTAAGTGATAAGCGAAGACGTGAAAATAATGTAAAAATGTTTGTAGAAGTTCTAAACTACTTTCCAAGTTAATTGAGCGAAGCTACCCGAAATTGATTCCAGGTATTGGTTTAGCACCAGTTGTTCTGGCACTGCTGATAACGTTGCCACTGTATGAAACACCGAAATTCTTATTGCTCAACAAGGATAATCGAAGTGCCGCACTTGAATCACTCATTTACTACAGAGGTGAGGCGTGATTACTCAAGATCACTTTTCATTGATCTATCTATTTGATCAATAACTACACTAACTCATACACTCGAGAATCTTGACCATTCATTCAATCCGTCAAATGTTTGAAAATAGCGTTTAATTGGAAAACGAAGAAATAGATGTAAGGCTCATCGAATATCTTTTTTGGACTTGATCTTTCGATGATTTACATTTAGCATACAATTTGAAAATGATGATCAGTTGAGGTGATAATGCAAATAATGAAGCAATCCTTGACGATATGTTGAAAGAAGCAGAAGGTGACAAGGGTCTACCGCTGCTGAAAGAAATCAAAATGGTGTTGGTAACACCACACCTGCGCAAAGCTCTCATCCTCGGCATCCTCATCGTACAGGTAAAGTTTGCACCTTATCGACCGCAAACGCTCCATCCATCCATCTCCATAATGCCTGTTGACTCAACTTCGAGTTCAAGCAGGTTCAATTTGGGACTCAAAATTTAAATTGCGTCCTAAGCTTGTTAGTCTCAGCCTCATACATCTCGCAACGTTCAGCGCCGCTTAGATTCCTGCTTGGATTCCCAAGAAAGCCCTTGCTCTCGAGATTCGAGACGCCAACGTGCATCCACCCCTCATACCACACTTATGGAGAACAATTTGCTCATATGTGATCCAAACATCATAAAGCGTTTGGCACAATTGTGAACCATTTTTTCAGGTCGTTTCATGTATATTACCAATTATATATTTGTCCACGGATTTCCTTTCGGCGCGTTTTGATGCATGGCTAGCTCAGGTGAGTTCTTGCGAAATGTTTGTGTTCTGCTAACACAAAAAACAATTTCAAATCAAGTTGATACGAAATTTCTTCCGTCTTCTATGATGATTTGTGAAGTAAGGAAAACCGAAAAGAACAACAAGCTGCATATATTATATTTCCTCCATTAAAAATCCAAGGGGGCATAAATTACTCAAGTTTTTTGAATTTGAATTTATTTATTGACTGCGATCCATTCTTGTGTGCAGAAGAAAGAACATTCATTTGGAAAGCAGGTTAAGAAATTGTTTAAGAAGCTGGAGGAAGCGTGAGGAGGGGGACAGAGCATTCTTTTGACATAAGGAGGCAGCTGAATGAATTTGATCCTTACAGCTCGGCTCATTCCTATTCATATTGTTCAATTTTATCGCGAGTATTCCTGGAATGTTTGCGGTTGAGTATTTTGGACGTCGATTTCTGCTGATCACATTCGGAATACTGAATACACTGTCGTTGTGTGCCTACTGCGTTTTCGATCGACTCGCAGCATATTATGTCCATTCGAACTTCAGATGGGGATGTATGGTTTCGTTAATCTTATACGGCACAGCATACGGGTCAGTGAATGTCGAATGTCATCGCATGCAGCGGCTGATTTCGGCCGTTTTTGTTGATCAAGTGATCCACTAATTGATCAAACGTCGAGAATCGGGCAATCCGCTTGCAAACAACACCAAACAATCAGACGATATTGAGAAATTCTGAATTTCAGTGCTGCATTAGGACCAATCGCATGGTTCATCACGAGTGAGTTGGTACCACAACAATATCGATCGCTGATTCAGTCGATGGTTTTCTCATTCAATACAGTCATGAACTTCATAATCGGGTTATTACACAGTATTCTTTTAAAAACAATATCGTTAGAGGCGCAAACGCACAAAAGTCAGATGAAAAGATCAGCCGTTCTCCTGGTTAAAATGGCTGGCCATAAAAAAAATCGCGTTTGACTTTCAGATGAGATTTAGGAACAAACCACAGAGTTTAACTTTCTCTTCAACTCCAGGCCTCACTTTCCTCTGAAAACTTTTTTTTCAAATCTTGAAATATAATCTCGAAAAGTTTCAATGGATGCATTCACATTGTAC
The DNA here is from genome assembly GCA_035041965.1 of Anisakis pegreffii. Taxonomy (NCBI): domain Eukaryota; kingdom Metazoa; phylum Nematoda; class Chromadorea; order Rhabditida; family Anisakidae; genus Anisakis; species Anisakis pegreffii. Next base: position 372,101 of record JAPYMA010000206.1, on the reverse strand, counting down.
CCACAATCAGTCCATAATGAATTATCATATGACCATTTGTTCAGTTTAAAAAGAAGTGTTCATTTTCAGTTTCGTCACATGGCCAGTCTATCGTGCCATTGACGTTTGGGGTTTCATCCCATTATTCATCGGACCCTCAACACTGTGTTTGATCTATATCTACATATATTTGCCCGAAACAAAAGGACGAGAAATTCACGAGATTGTCGCTCAACTGAAAGGTCAATCGAATAAAGTCTTTGTGGATAGCAACTCAGCGAATGTTACGAGTTTTACGGCAATGGAGGACCAACTGAAATGCGATGCAACTGTAGAGTCGAATTCAAATTGTTCCAACGACGACGACGACGACGATGATGACCACCACCAAATTGCCGATAAAAATCACCAATCAAACGATATATGAATCATAAGAAGGCAAAGTATTCTTTGTTGGCAGTTCGTTATGCTGAAATGGTCTCGAGACGGCACGCGCCGTTTGCTCATTCAGCAAACGACTTGTCACGAGAATAATTGCGATTGCTTAATTGTTACATCGTTCCTACTTAATTGCTTAATTAAATCGTTCCTAATGGGACACCTTGCTCGTGCATTTGTGAATAGAACCATTCTGAAATGCTGTCGATCGATCAGAATTGAAATTGCCAATTGTAGCATAAAACGTGATCACAGAGCAGTCGAAGAACAAACGTTACAACTCAGCGAATTGACCAAAAAATTCAGCGAAATCACCAGTTCCACCCATACAGTCTTCAAATACTAACTTTAACTCCACACATGCTATTCTTCCACTCAATTAGGTCCCAAACCCCACCCATTAAATTAAAACTGAAGTTGCGTAGAATTAGCAATGCCATGCAAGGTTTTTTTCTAGTTGATTATATTCGAATTGTCGTTTGCCTCTCACTTCACATCTTATCACCATCGAACAAAAAAGACTGGCAATAAAGAGTAAACTTTATAATCTTCAATTCTACATTCCACGTAATGATCAAAGTATCACTACACCAAGAATGACCTTAGATGCACTACATTTATCCGAACTTCGCCATCCAAATAGCGTCGAACTGCTATCCAAAACCAATTGCTACAAAACTCATCTGCATTGTGCGATGGCCCAACAACGTTATCTGCTAATGAATTTATTCAATTAAGTGAAACAAACACAATAAACACTAAAACAATTTTGCAACAGATCACTTATATATGATCAAACGGTCGATCGACGTTACTTCAGACCTGAAATTTTAGCGAGAATTAGCTTTAAATTGAGAGAGGTCAATCGCAGACAATTGAAAATCGCTTGGATGAAAAAGTAAACAAAATAAATTCAGCATTATTATGGTCATAATAAGAAACCGAGCTTCGAAACTGCTCCGATTCGAATTAGAAAACGTTTATGTGGCTCAAATTATACGACCAACTTGATAAAAGCAATTTACGTTCAGTTGGTGCCGGATGCGTTCGAGAATGTACGACCGCTGTTCGAGATTGTGTTGAGATTGTTGTTGAGACTGTTCAGGTTGTTGTTCAACGCGGCCAAATTGTTGTTCAAATTGTTTAGATTATTCAGATTGTTGTTCAGATTCGCCAGCGTGTAGTTCAGGTTCTGAGCACTGAATCCGGCACCACCGGCACCGAAACCGCCAAAACCGCCCGCTCCAGCTCCGAAACCAGTTGTTCCAGCCCCAAAGCCAGCCGTTCCGGCTCCAAAGCCGGCCGTTCCGGCCCCGAATCCAGTCGCTCCGCCGAATCCGGCCGGACCACCGAACCCGGTTGTTCCGCCGAATCCACTACCTGCTGCTCCGAACCCAGCAGTTCCTGCCCCTGCTCCCGCTCCGAATCCAGTATTTCCACCGAAACCAGTTGCGCCTCCGAAACCGGCACCACCTTGACCTCCGAAACCGGTCGCACCACCTTGACCTCCGAAACCGGTCGCGCCACCTTGACCTCCGAAACCGGTCGCGCCACCTTGACCTCCGAAACCGGTCGCACCACCAGCCGTGCCTCCGAATCCAGTGGCACCACCTTGACCTCCGAATCCTGTCGTGCCTCCTTGTCCCGTACTACTGGCGAATCCAGTGGCCGCACCACCTGTACCACTCGTTCCACTTGATGCAGCGTTCAGTGCCATTTGGAAAGAAGAAGCCAATTAGCTGGATAGCAACCCTTTTACTCGCTAAAACTTAGCGCAATGAAGCATCGTCATTGTTCGCTGTTTATATACACGAATTTTATACAAATTCCACCCGATCACGTTGCTGATATTATTCAAATTCATGCCAAACATTTCATTTCTATATGTAAAAATACACCTGAATATGTAAAGTTTCGTGAATACAGTTGAATCTCCGACGTTGACATGTCATATGCTTACTCAAAGTTATGCATTTAAAATGTCGCCCGATTTAACTATATGTAAATTTGCACTTGTTGTGACAAGTGGAGATCAAATTTAAGCATTCAAAATAAGTATTTTTCAGTTAAAAAAAGTTAAGCAAGTTCCGTCGTATTTTTCGATGTTGTCATGTTCACAACGTACTTTTCTAGATAGCAATGTATTACTGTTCGCAAATCAGTCATTTATTTATTTCTTGAAATAGCATTTCAGATGTTTCACAAAGATGTATCTTGCATCTGATGTGAGAGATTTCACTCGATCACCAGCCTCTACGCATTTGATCGCTATATTAAACAGTGCTATGCGAATAGCGAAAGTACTATTTTCAAACCACCTGTACGCTGAAATTCACACGCTTTCTTTGCACCATCGAATCATAGATCTTCGGCTACCAGAGAAGTATGCATTGCATCGCAAATATGAACATCTGAGATGAAAAGTGAATTTTCGACGTTGTTTGGAGTAATTCAGAGATTCCATTGTACCACCAAATGCTATGCACTTGATCAATCGACCACGAATATTATCTCAAAAAAAAAAAGCCCTCGATAACTTATTAAAGTTCATGATTTTTTCCAAATATCTATATGCATAACATAGGGAGCGGGGTTGGCAAAGGCTGCTGGTCGATACCAATCTTGAATGTTAAGAAATAAAGTCGATCGGGCCAAAACTCTGGAATATATAATTTTCGAATTCTTCAGCAACGGTCAGCGATCTTCTTCGGACATGATTCATCAAGTGGGTGAATGCTCTCAAATGACAATCGGATCTTTTTTTCTACGTCAGTGGAGAGCCGAGCCGTTGTTGGATACCAATAATCCAAAACATCTGACGACAATTTTTGTGGTATGTGGAATTTTGCAGATTCGACAGATTCTCTTTATCAACTTTCTGGATTCCCAAAAAACATATCCAGCCTCTGAGATACACATCCCATCCTGAAGATAAAGGCATGTCGCAGGGATGAACGGTTTATTTATGCCACTAAATTCTGTGCACCTGATCTCAGCGCTGATCAGTTAGGCAGCACGATAGTACTATCAAGAGTACCTGATTGAACGTGTCTAACGTGTGTACGTGTGTTTGCACAGGTTCGCCTAACTCCATGATTTCTAACTCCCAGTTTTCATTGCAAGCTCAACTTCTTGCCTTCCAGCTCTCGGTTTCGAACCTTCCCTTAGCCGCGACCACCGCGACTTCAGACAGATCTCTAAGCTCTTTCCTATTAAACAATCCTCATCTTGAACATTAATCCACCTTGTAACTTCAGTTAATGTTGATGCAGTAAACAACGCGTTTCATTTGATTGACACTTTATTTGATCTAATGAAACAGAGGATTAAAATATCAAAGATGCATATCACACGCAGAAGATTATATCACTGACGTTGATCGCATGCGTTTGATTGCAGTTCAGTTCTGAAATTACTTAAATAATTAGAAATCTCTTGCCATACTGTAAAATAACCAAATCATATGTTTAGAGGCCTGCGTGAAAACATCCGAAACATTGAGATCTCAGAAAACAACCGAGCAGTTGACGTTCGAAGAAGCAAAGGATGAGTAATTGTTGGTATTACTATTGTTGATACTGCTGGCTGCAAAATAGAATTACTTGCCGAAACTTAAAGGCTGCGATTAATTTTCTTCAAACAAAACTGAAAGCAGCGAAATCACTTGCCTGCCCGAAACCGCTTGCTCGATTAAAACCAGCAAACTGGGCGCCACCGAAACCAGTCTGTCCGAAACCTTGTTGTCCGAAACCCTGCTGTCCAAAGCCTTGCTGTCCGAAACCTTGCTGTCCGAAACCTTGTTGTCCGAAACCTTGTTGTCCGAGCTGTCCAAAACCTTGCTGTCCGAAACCTTGTTGTTGTCCGAAACCTTGTTGTTGTCCGAAACCTTGCTGTCCAAAGCCTTGTTGTCCGAAGCCTTGTTGTCCGAAACCTTGTTGTCCAAAGCCTTGTTGTCCAAAGCCTTGTTGTCCAAAGCCTTGTTGTCCGAAACCTTGTTGTTGTTGTCCGAAACCTTGTTGTTGTTGTCCGAAACCTTGTTGTTGTTGTCCGAAACCGGTCTGGCCACCAAAGCCACTCTGTCCAAAACCAGCTTGTCCAAAACCGGCCTGGCCTTGTCCGAAGCCGAACCCAGTTTGACTAGCAGAGCCATTCGCGAATCCTTGAGCGCCGAAGCCACCCTGATTAGCGTTGAATGCCATATCTATTCGATGAAGACGACTGCACGAATCGAGCACCGTTGACTGCTTCGCTAAAAGCGTAATGAAGTTAGACACTTTTTCGACCTTATTTATACTCTTCATCTATGCAAATTCTTTTGTTGTTCTGGCAGAATTTGCATTGCAAATTTTACATGATGAACTTAGCTGATACATACTCTCAGAATGCAAAATTCTTTGATCATTTTCTCATTCAAAAATTCTGAATTCAAATTTTTGTTCGGAAATAAAATTCAAATTTCTTCATTATTGAAGATTCAAAATCCGTTCGTTAATCAAAATTTACATTTTTTGTCTTGATGAGATCATAATTGTTTATTGAATTATCTACTTATCTATTTGATCAGCAATTGCAATACCTCATTACGAGTTAACACATTTCTGTTATCACCAATATCACATTCTTCCTTCCTTGACATCCTCATTTCCGCGCAGCTAGCAACAACAGCCCTGGGAATCATCTGTCTTCATAAAATTCTAACTTCGATTATTGATATATTTGACGATTACAGAGGCTTTGAGCTGATCTTCCATATTGTCTAATGATTTTTAAGGAGAGGGACTCTAAATGAGCCCGAAACTGCAAGATAGAATTTCATGAAGGCAGATGATTTCAAACGCTATTATCATAAACGGTGCGGAACGGAGAATAGCCACAAGAGAAGAATGTGGTATTACCGATATTGGTGACAGCTGAAAGGCATAAATTCGTAATGAGTTGGATTTGCTGATTAACTAAATACATTCCGCCTGATCGATTGAAAGTGCACAATCGATTTGATTGAAAATCGTAATTGATTTCGTTGAATTGACGAATGAATTTGTTTTGCATTCAGCCTACAAGAATCGTACCGTACCACATTTCTGAAGACCAATAAGGATGCATAAGGGAGGGATTAGTCGTGACATGGTGATAACTGGATATTGAAGAAGCTTGATTTTTTGTGAAATAGGCATAAATTAGCCGAGCATATGAATGAATGAATCATTTCTCGATAATTTATCAATGAACAACTATATACTGTAACCAAGTCGAGCACCTCACTCTCAAAACATGAAGATCTAAATCCCAAGAATTTGATATATAACCCAAACAAATTGCTTAATATCTTGAATTCAAATCTTACAGGCGAAAGATTCCCGGGAGCGATGGCCGAACGACAACAAAATGTTATGGGAAACTATATTCGATGAATTCTAGGACAGATACGAGACGCAAGTACTTAAGGATGAAGGAACGGAAGATCCTGGTCGTAAGTCGCAGTTCGTTAGTGGCTGATCGTGATTCATATTCATATTGGAGAACGTATGCTCTACATTGTCAAGTGAAGTTATAGTTGAAAGAAGAAATCAATTGTTATCGTGATATTGTGATATTCATTGTTATTATGAAGTATTGGGAATCATCATTGCCGTTAATCATGGTGAATTGAATATCGTATGAAGATATTATACGCCAAGTGGCCAACTACTGCTATTATCAAGTTATTGTTGAGAACTGAATAATAAATACTACAACAAGTTTCCACAGTGCATTCCGCCGGACGCTGACACGAACTCATTGAATTGAACTATTATTGAAATTTATATTCAAACCCTCGTTTATCGTCTCCTCATCATTCGAATTGTAATTGACTAATTAATAATCTTCAATAAACTATATTCTTAGACCACTGCACTACACGATCCACCAATATTACTGGAATATTAACTACACCATTCGATTCCTCAGAGCCCCTGGATTCAGAATATCATATATTTTACTGAGCACTTCTGCTTACATGAGGAGATGTAGCTATTTTTACAAAGCTATCTCAGCTAGCGCAGTGGAGCTCATTCATATACATTGATCACTATTGATCAATGCATACATTATTATAGTGCAATAGGGATTACCATCTACACGGTAACATATGAATCTCTTTACATCGTTCGATTCCTCAGAACCTCTGGTTTCAAAATAACATGTATTATATCGAGCAATAATGACTACATGCGGAGATATGGCTATTTTCGCATTTCTATATGGGTTGCCATCTTGGAACCTACCGTACTCTCAGCTTTGCCCAGTAACGTATGAATTTCTTTGCATCATTCCATCCAGCGGAATCAGTCATTTAGAAAAAAATGTGTCCAAAACAATGAGAGCCGACTCTGCGCACGATTTACGACCGATATGGGCATAACAATTCTGTACTGCGTAAATATTTTTTTGACGTACTGAGCCGAATAATTCAATTTGATAATGGCGGTGGATATATAATACAGTACCATAATAAATTACTAAAGTGACTTGATTTCTATGATCAGGTCGCAGATTAAGCAGAAGAAAACTTTTCTGATGGTTCCTTTTTCTCACGTCAGCGCAGAAATACTTTATTCGAGAATTATACAACATCCCTTAGTCGTACTTCCACGAATCACCACTCGGCAAAAATTATTTTGATTGCGTCGACACGAACAATAATAACTTTATTTTTCGAAAGCATTAAAGACTATAAAAAATATCACTACAAAAAAATTCTAACAAAATGCCTCGACAATACAACTACTTCGTTCATTTTTAAGTTGATAGATAAGGAAGTGTCAACATGCTCAGCCATAATTCACGAAGTTTATCTTTGAATTTGATGAAATATAAAATCATTGGAGAAAGTATGTTTAAGAGTTTAGGTTGAGTCGATTTTTTGTCGCAAAGGTCAGATTAATGTGTGATTCTGAATTTGTCCTCGTTTGCACCATTCAAAGAAGCGATTCTGAATTTGTCCTCGTTTGCACCATTCAGAGAAGCGATTCTGAATTTGTCCTCGTTTGCACCATTCAAAGAAGCGATTCTGAATTTGTCCTCGTTTGCACCATTCAAAGAAGCGATTCTGAATTTGTCCTCGTTTGCACCATTCAAAGAAGCGATTCTGAATTTGTCCTCGTTTGCACCATTCAAAGAAGCGATTCTGAATTTGTCCTCGTTTGCACCATTCAAAGAAGCGATTCTGAATTTGTCCTCGTTTGCACCATTCAAAGAAGCGATTCTGAATTTGTCCTCGTTTGCACCATTCAAAGAAGCGATTCTGAATTTGTCCTCGTTTGCACCATTCAAAGAAGCGATTCTGAATTTGTCCTCGTTTGCACCATTCAAAGAAGCGATTCTGAACTCTGGCTTATTCTGGTCGTTCAGAGACGCGACTGTGAGCTGTTGATCATTGTGCTCACTCGAAGCTTCTTCCATAGGACTAACTTCCAGATTCAATAGACTCTGTAGATATGCACTGTCTCCATCTATAAATGGTGAATAAAATAAAATACTTACGATTAGAAACTAACCAGATGCAAAAAAAAATTAATCTAGCGAAGCGTGATTGCATCATTCCAGGTGACATTTTTTCAACAAACCTTACTGATCCAATTAAACGAAACCCATATCCCTTCTCTGGAGCATGGCTTTCATTAGATTTGTTCATGCTAAAGCTACCAGTTTCACACCAAGCAAAGACCAGAAGCGACGAATTGAAACTTGTCCCCTGATGAGAAATGATACAATCAAGTATAATAATGACAGCTATTTTACACTCTTTCAAACAACACACAGTTACGCATCAACAGAATTCCAATTCAGCGTTGCGACGTGCGTGAGTCGCTGCGGAAGGAATTCATCGAATTATTGCATGGCATCTTCTGCTTTGATGGATCACCTCCAGGGTATATCGCATAAATCATATGTGGAGCCAGTAAGATTGATACTTTGCAGCTGTCGACAATCGATCTCAAACTGCTCATCTAGTTTTAAAAATGCAACCAACTCAAACTCACCAATTCCGTAGTGTTTATTCCAGTTCTCTACACACCCAGCTTTTACGGCTTCATCCGAAATCCCGAGCCATTCCGCTAACGGTCTCATCATTTTCATGCATTCAGTCATGTACTGTTCTCCGCCTAAAAAGATCACTCACAATTACTCCAAAACTAACGAAAGAATATCAAAGGTTGCATTTAAGTGAACGCAATACTTACTTTTCGCCGATGAAACGCTAGCGATGAGAACCACTGAACTGAGGAGAGCGATCTTGAACATATCGGACGGATCGTTGCGAAACTTCTGCTTGACTGAATGTACAGACTGATTCGACGATCGTTTATATGCACCCAACTACAACCAGAAACCAAATTCATTCTCGATCGTACTGTCGGACTGACACGCCCAATCAGCGCGTTATCTGTGGGCTGGGCTGCGTTCAGTGACGGCAGTATAGCGACTAGGTGCGGTGCAATTCTGTACTGAAGTGAGTAAATATTTTTATTTGACGTACTGAGCCGAATAATTCAATTTGATAACGACGGTGGATATATAATACAATACAATATTTTAAAATACTAAAGTCCAATCCTGGATACTGATAATCTTAACACACACACACGCCTTAATACACTTTGAAACTTTAATTAATATTTAAAGCGGGAAATTATAAAAATGTAACGAACGCGTTAACGTTAAAGGGTATTTCAAAAATTCCAACGGATTACGAAGAATATGGCTTGCTGAACTTCGTTCTACCAAAAATTCTGTATTGGTCTTATTGGTAGCAACACTGTCATCACACTACAATGATGTCCTTCTAACTTGATTATGTAACATGATGAATAATCAATCCATACGTTCCCGAAAATCCTTATTTGTACTGTTGTCCCTGACCTAGGTCGGGACTTCAAAAATTAGAGTTAACTCATAATTGCTCCTCTACACGGAAATCTTTAGTAAAAGGCGAAAGATTTTCTCGGTTTATGTAGAGGAACAAGAGATACCATGCCATCACTGCTCTTGCGGTCTAAGTTGCATTAAAGCTATTGTTTATAGGGTTTGAATCGTTACAGCAGAGAAATAGAGAGAACATCTCATTTCTTCGGCAAATTTGTGTCGGCAATCGCTTGAAGTAAGATCGAAGCGTTCATTGAAGCTTTCATCGATGAATGAAGCAGTAGAATTTTATGGTATAGAAATGTCATAAAGGTAAATAACTTAATGAACGAACTCATTTTCATCAATATTTGTGACCGTTCACCACTGATCTCCCTGATATTTTTACTGTGATCAGGAGTTTAGCAATGCCTCAACGTTCCACTCTTCACGAATTGAATCTTGCCGTCGTGCTTGGAGAAAATTTGTTTGAAATATTTTCAAGCGAGCTTCATGTCCAGTTCAAAATTTTGTATTCCCTAAGACGGAAATTCGACCGACTTTCCGAAGTCAAAATGTGAACTCGATCGATTTCCGATCGAGTTCACATTTTGACTTCCGAGATATTTTATTTCGAGAACAGAGATTTCATTCGAATTCCATCGCTAATTCATAGTTATAGGTCAATTTCAATTCGCGTCTTACCATTATGCGAATTTAGTGAATGCAATATTCAAAGCACGTTTACTTTCAACTTTACTCGGAATTTATTCGATCAGAATAACTTCACGTATTTCTGACGGATGTTATAGGCAGATGATGCTTTGTTCGGCAATTATGGCTGCGATTCTTTTTGCATATCGCAGATTTGAGGGATTTCATTGTACCGTCTATCGTTACGTATTTGATTACTCTGTCGATCGTTGTTGCAAACCTAATTTAACTGTGCAATTTTATTCGAACACCTTCGTGCAATGCGTCAGCTTTGAGCATTTTCAGATGCCTTTTGGCGCTCTCCAATTTGAGGAGATTATGAACTAGAAGTGATTCTGAGCTGTTATCACAATGGTGATGCTATAAATCTTTTTTTGGTTATTCTTTTCTTGTCGAGATAAATTCAGATGAGTTTCCATCCCGTGAGGTTCATACATTTTCGTATCGTTTTGATTCGTTTCCTCTTGGAACATTTCAAGTTCTGTTTTGTAAGTCTGGAATTTGGATCAGAATTTGCGTCTCCAGTTTGAACAAACGTCAATATCCATCCTTTAAGCGTCGTATTGAAACACCCTCAAATTCATTCAACATCAAAGAATCTCTGAAACAGTGCATTTTCCACTCCGATGAAAAAATTCGATAAGTGTGCAAGTAATGCGGCGTTATCTCGACTAACTAATCGCTCGAGTGTTTGCAATAAGATGGCTGTTGTAAGATGATTAGTATTGTGTTTTTGGTGAAATATGTTGTTTCATCTGCGTGTATTGTGAGATGGAAGCGACATACAGAGGGCCATTTTATTACGGACATGGTTCAACTCTTTGAAGGAACTCATAAACAATCGTGCAAGACTTCGACCTGAGTTCAGAGATGGGTCTCAGCCTAACAACTGGGTGAGCCATATGCCAAGTGTTTATTGAAGAAGAACGATGTCAGCATACGAACATTCAAGAATTTTATGAAAGAGCCAATTCGAAACAGTCCTACCCTTATCTGGAATAAATTTCACTTCGACTTGTTTCGAATGGCTCTGAACAGCAAAAGTTTGCATCAGGAATGCTTTCATGAGAGCGACGTTTTGAGTAATGATTTCGTGGGTGATATTTCTCATGCGAAAGTGATTATTGAGAACGTTTTAATCAGAAAATATTCAGCTCTGTTAATGTTCATTTTATTCACATTCAGCTTTACAACTGCTTCCCAACGAACGATGTGTAAAGGGATATTTACTGATCAATAAAAATGACATCATTGGTGACGGTTGTGAACAGTATTATTTTCTCCGCAAAAAATGTGAATAACTGCTGAGCATTCACTGTTAGCTCAGCATCACATCACTCCACCCTGCATTTCCATTTCGTTGACACGGAAGGAACTGATGAAATAAGCGAATCCATAATCATCCAACACCACTTGATAATCCTTCAACATTTATTTCATTGAAACAGATATTGATATCAATGAATAATCCAAATATTGATATCAATGAATAATCGCTCTGTTTTGCATAAATAACAACAAAATAATGCAAATAAGTCGAGTGATTGTTGATCGCACGGAATCGAATACCATGAATGCGAGAGTGGGCACAGTTCCATTAATCAATAACCGCTAATCATCTTCGTTACCGAATCGACGATTGCGTCAAATTTGAAGAAGTTGGGGAAATGAGTATTGAATACGACATTCTCAAAGTGTGTCCATTCGCTAATTTGGTAAAAGTTATCTCGAGATCATAAATTTTGCAAGGTCGAAATTTCTTCAGTTTTCTGAAAGAAATGTGAATGACTTTTCATAGATCATGCGAACATTTGGGCAGATGATATATAGTATGAACAAAACCCAAAAATAATTTGTGAATCAGGTACAGTAATCGTTGTTTGTTCTGTGAATTCAAACAGTGTAAATCTGAGAAATTTTGTTGTTCATTCAGATTTTGATCTAATCAACAACAAAAGAGTAATGAGGATTTATCTGTGAAACATTTTGATCTTTATGTAGCTAACATGAAGTGTTATAACAGTGTAACCATCGGCAATCCCCGGCCCGCGGGCCAAAATTGGTCCATCTTCAAAAATATTTGGTCCGCCAGATGGAATTGTGAATTTGATTTTAAAGTGTTAAAAAAGAATAGAAAAAGGTTTTAAATTATTCAGCTAATGCAGTGAAAATTTTCGGCACAGAATTTCGTAGTAGACGACTAACTGTGCCACCAACACAAATTTTTTTGTTTGTTGATGTGTACGTTGGCCCGCCAGTCAGTTGCTTGGGAAAGTTTTGGCCCGAGGCTTAACTTACTTGCCAGTGGCTGTAATAAGGCATTCGATTAGAGGCAGCGTTAATCTTTCGTAGCAACAGTACTATTATTACGATACCCAATCTGAAGCTTATTTTGTCACTGCATCAGTAATATTAATATTATGAATCTTATTACAGCACTGTGCTATAACATACTTTCTGTCGGACCATAACGGTCCCACGTTTCTGCAATGGTGACGAGAACAACCTCGGGAAAAGAACCGAAGTATGTGAGCCTAAACCTGCTGATTGCAAGCATGAATGAGCTGTGCTAAAAGGTCATCTCCTGACACCGTCTGCATTAACCTAATTGTAAGCAGTTTCCATTGGATGAATGCCGTCATATTGAAATAAATTTCTAACGTGTAATTGAGTGACAAAACCATCGAACAATAGATTTGTTCAGTTTTGAATGTTAAAACACTCGATACGATCAATTCTTAATTACAAACACAAAAATAATCACTACGAATAATCTAAATGCCATTGTACGTACACATCAGGACACTATATGGCTGTCGACTTTAACGCACTGCAAAGATTTTTCTTTGCAAGGAAATATGTAATTAATGCGACTACTCATTGTTTGTTTTGAGTGCTTGTTTTCAATTGAATTTTACTCAACATTTCATTCACAACTATTCTGTATCGTCAGCTTTGAGTGCATTATCGAATGAAACGTAAAATTTATTTTCGATTCATTTATAAATTCAACCGATTTTTGGAAAGGTCAATGATATGACAGAACAGAATTATCAAGTAAGAAACAACATTATCACAAACAATATCGAGCGTTATCACATGGCGAATAAACGAATCAACAATGTTTTGAGTTCAAATGCATGGAATTCGAGTTTTACTGATTCGGAAGGCACATCCTCCTGTTCAGATTCGTTTGGAATGGTACTTTCGATGGGGATATTGGATATGCTCTGTTCGAGACCATCAGCCAAGTCGATGGACACGATTCGAGCGTGATTCCAATGAAGCCAGATTCGTGCGCTTCCTCCAAAGCATTCAAATAAACGCATTATTAATGCATTCTCATCATCCTCACTCGCCTTTATCGTATCGATAATTACACCTGAACAATGATATTACTTCATACATCTCATACTGACTGCAGTAAATAACCCATCCGAATGTAATATTCACCATCAGATCCACTTATTTTGAATACATTATCGATGTGTTCACTAATCGTTCCCGCACTTCCTTCTAAATAACGCACTGGATTGTTAAATTCAAATGCACATCTCATAACGCTCATCGCTGCATTACCGTTCGGTTGTTGAATTGAGCCCATGAACGGATAAAATGCATATGAAAACTGAAATTCGCATTATATGCCACCTAATATATCATGAAAATATACTCATGAGAAAAAAATTCGAAAGTTGGAAAACTATCAATCAGATTTACTGTGTGAAGAATTTTTTATTATCATTATTATTTTCATAATTGTTATTACTAGCAATTCGGCCATAATCATTTGCTTGCTATTATGAATAATAAAAACCTGATGTCGGCCAATATCAGCGTTCTCATCGGGTGATTTACTGGATCTTAATAAAGAGATTCGCATGATATTTCCATCACACGAATGACCATATTTACAGTTATTCAGTAACGCAGCACCTCTGTTGTACTCACATAGCGACATCCATTTATGTGCACAAACCTCATATCTGAATTCATTATTTCATACCTACTTTCTGCAGATGAGTGATTTTGATTATGATGAAGATTATTTTGATTATCGACAACAACTGTCTGAATCAATCAACTGATTTTTGAGTATCGCTTCATCAGCACAAAACAAGTTATGGAACGATGAATCAGTTCAATATCACACTAAACTACCTAAAATCTCAGAAAAGGTAAAAATTTAAAAAAAGGATAAACTTTGCTGCATCCCACGATGTATTCCGGTGTGTCGGTCTACTAACATGACCATACTGGATATCATAAGAAGCACTGTCACTGTTTATGCTCAATGGGAATTCAACCTTAATTTTTCAACGAAATTATTCACTTCACGACAAATTATTCTCATTTCAAATTTGAGATTAAATTCTCAGTAGTTATAACAATACAAAAGAATGAATCATTCAAAAAGTTCGAATACTCTTTAAGATGATTATGAGAACGAATGGAACATCAGAAGAAATAACCTTGAGAAATTTATGTGATTCATTCCAATCCACCGTTGTTTCGAAGCATAAATATGGCATATCAGTTCTCAACGTAACAAATTGCGATAATTTACTCGTATCACTCAAAGCGATTGTAAATTTAAGACGAGCAATTATCGGTGTATTTTCGACTATTTCCGATGACAATGCCTGCAGAAAAGGTTCAATTCAATGAACCCGCTACGTTCAATATGAAGTTATTTTCACTGGTTAATATCGACCGCATCTTAATGAACATTCAAACGCATTACCACCTTTTGATTAACCAAAATCAAATTCAAACACAAATTCCATACATATTCTATACTGCTCGGAAACAAACAATCATATTTCCATTAAATAACATATCACCAATCAAAAATATCACCATATTAATATCTCCGACGAGCAATTTAAATGCTGAAGCTCATACAACTGCACAATATGTAAGTTAATGATTGAATTCATAATACTGATAATCACGATAAGAAACAGTCTTAACAACAACGGCAATACAACAGAAACAATAATATGTCAACAAACAAACTAACTTCATCGATGTACTTCGCAGTTTCGAGGTGGTAGTCCATCACATCCCAAGCATCCCAATAAAGCGGTACATCATCGAAAATAACGAACCGGTTTGCACTCGACCCACTCGATATGATTTCGAATCCTTCCTCATCACTTTCCCTCGTCACTTCTTTACCGAACACTTTAACACTCATCAAATGTCCATTCTTAAATATTATTACCGTCAACTGAATTGATTCCAATCATTTAACACATTCCCATTCCAATAATTTACTAACGAACCTTGCTGAGTTTGGCGGTCAAGTATCGATTTCTCAAAATGAAGCATTCCCCTTCTTGTGATGCAATTGGATGAGGTTTATCGATTTTGATAGTCAACGACTTCAGTTTATTGATCGCCGTTATTGAAAATGGCGACAACTCGAGAAGTCTCGAATTGTGATAATAAACTCGATTCCAACCACAACTGTTCACCACGTATTTGGTCACTGGCTCACCAGTTGATTCTTCATCTAAATTATGACATTATTATTCTTCGTTCATATTTATTTATGACAACCTGTTCAGACAATCTTTTATTGTCCAGTAATTTATATGCATTCCTATTGGTTTAAGTAATCAAATAGTATATTACCATTACTAATCATATTGTTAATCATATTTTTAAACGGTTATAGAATGATCATTTAATTTTTGCTGTATGCAACCAAACTGATTATTCCATGCGAGCACAAAAAAGTGTTAATTTTGGTACATACAAAAAAAGTCATTAAAAATCGAAAGATCATATATACTTGAACAAGAAAAATTTCAAGCAAAATTATAGCGAAATGAATTGAAATAAAGCGTAACCAAAACATTTCAATCCATTGCCGCCATCAAAAGTTAGTTTTTCGAGCAGTTGATCGTATATATTCAATGCGTCTTCAATAACCTCCTTTATACACGTTCCTGGGAGTACATCGTGAAACTGATTCAGTAACAAATCCTTCCATTCATCGCTCAGAGAACGTGCATGACCACCTTCCAGACGTATCATTGCCTAAAATCAGAACTGTAGCATGAGATACAATGAAACATCTACACATGACAACGACCACACCAATAATTTCAATCATAATAATAATAAATCCAGAGAAGGTAACCTGAACGAATTCGTGATCTCTGAGAATACTTTCCAAGATTCGATTCAGACGTTTAATATTCGACTGAGTCGTATAAGTGGCATTATGCAATTCCAAATACAACTCCCCTCTCCATTCACACAAATTATCAACATCTTTCTCCAACTAAAATGTCACCGCTATTCACTCAGTTATACGGTCGAAATTTTAAAATGATATTTGTAAAATGCGTCTATACAGTGCAATGGTTGTCATGAAATTTAAAACGAATTGCAGACCCAAACGGTTGGAAATGCAAAAGAGCAGCACGCACCTCAGTGAAGAATTCATCCGGTGTTGAATGCTTCACTTTCGGCACACCATCGCAATCCACCAAACGATCAGCCCTTTTCAGCATACTCTCATCGGGCCCACCTCCACCATCCCCGTGTCCATAGAGCATCATCGCTATCTTTGAACGTCCCCGATCCGTAAAACTCCACAATGATTCCAAGCACTCTTTCACGGTTATCTTCAATTTACATACCACATGAACATAACCCCTATCTATTTAGTTGTCATACATCTTATGACTTGTGTGCAGTTAGAATACTTTTGATCACTTATCATCTTTTACTGTACAACAACTCTTAAAGACTGGGTCAGCGCTGCTCACGTACGGCATTTGATGGTTTTGCTATCATCCAACTTAGTGACAGCACCCTTCCAACTGATTGAATTCAGCGTCAAAAATTTTATCCCATCACGGGTATTCTCTTGCCCGTTAATTAATATATCTTAAGCAAAATGAACACCTCAGTTCTAGAGGATATTTGCAGAAGACTGCGAATAATTCAAAAGATAGCCTATGATTGGAAGTTTGATGTGATAATATTAATCTTTAAAACACCTGCGCCACATAATGATGCGGTGGGAAATGAACGAGCACATCAGTACCATCGATACCAAACCAACGAAACGAGTGATGTGGAAATTTGTTAATTAAAGACCAACTCATTTTCTGGGTTACGAAATAATTCATGCCGCAGTGCTTGATCAGTTGTGGTAATTGTGCTGAATATCCGAATGTATCAGGCAGCCAGAACACCGTCGAGTACCTGAACAACTGCGTGCGTGAATTCTTGATTTTACCACTGGACGAACCCACTTTCCGAAGATTCGTTTCAATTCGCGTTGTCCGTACAACATCTGCCGTATCAAACTCTCACCACTCGGCATATTCGCGTCCATCTCCACCCAACTCCCCCCAACGCCCATCAATCGTCCATCTGCCGCTCGATCTTGCATATCCTCATAAATGGTCGGATAATGCTTCCGGATCCAAACCAACTGCATTACTATTATTCGTACATATTATCATCAACGCATCAACAGTTTTCTAGTGTATACGTTCGGAATTTCATTCACTTATTCATGAACACAGAACTTTTTTACTAGATGACTTTGTTAGGAATTATCATTATCCTCATAGGTTATCAAATGCAAGAATAAAAATTGTTGAGTAGAGTTGAGAATCGATGAGACAAATTCAAGCGATCGACCATTTGGGAATATGTACTTTAAAAATAATTCTGGACCTGTTGTGCTTGAGAAACTGCGAAAGTGATTTTGTCGTTACGTTCCATTAACGATAACGCAGTTGACCAACTTCGAGCGCACTTTCGTTTCGTTTCATCAAAGCTGTAAGCAAGCTGATATCTGACACAAAATTACGTGTACGAATGGAGAACGGTACGTGGTATGAGATGACGAACCGCCATAGCCATGCCGTATCGATATGGCAATTACCAATTGCATGCAACGTTAGTTGACTCGCACCATTGGCTTCTTTGAAAAACTGTAACGCTCTTTGGTGACACTCCTTCTTGGATTCAACCGAGAATTTGCATTGAATTAATCGATTTATCTGAAATGCACATAAATCCATCTGTATGATTATGACGGTACCATGAGCAACAATGAAATTTTTGAAGTCGGGGTTGATTCTGAAAAATATCGAATTAAATGAAAATATTCGATATGGCACACAATTCATGTAATTTTCCAGCAGGATCAATTGAACGCTAAAATAACAAACCATATCATTGGCTTGATATAATGCCTCATAACGTCTCGAGCCTTCTTTTGGTAAATAGTTCGCCATTTCCAGTAATAACTCAAAATCAATCAGCAATTCATCGACCAGCTTATCGTATTCAACTACATCTGCTAGTTTTATCTGAAAATTGCGATTATCACATTTCATTTACGGCCATTTCAACAGACCGTCACATTTGTTTATCATTCTTGATGAATGCTAATGTCTTGATGTTAACGATCTTCAAAAGCTCATGACATGTTTCAATCACGGATTACTTGGAATTGTTTATCCAATTTCGCAGGTCTTATTTGTCCAGTATCACCGTCTCCATTGCGATCATTCGCGGATGCTTCAACAAAGAAACGTTGCAGTGATGGAGTGGCATCGATATGAATGGCAATTCTGTTGACGCTTGGCGATATCCCTGAAGATTTGTTCATTGATCGGAATGTAATTTAGAAATGATTGCTGAATACAAGAGCGATTGATTGGTTGAATGCATTGAGTAAAGTAGTTTAAGCAGTTTAGATTTGTGTTTTCTTTGAATCTGACTTCATTGACTCGTCGAATGCCTTCAATTAACCAGTTCAATGAGTTAACCTTGAATGGGCGTTCCATTCAAGTTCCACGCTAGCGCTTCACAACCCGTATCGAATCTGAGCAACAAATCCTTCTTATGCCATTTCTTCGGTATGTCTGTATCAACTTGAAACCAATGTGTTGACCAAGTCGGACCAAACGTGAAATCTTTATCCACGGATTCACCTCAATTTGATTTAAACAACATATGTGAAGCATTATTTCATGATGTGTAGCTGATGCTTTATTAATACAGATACTTATTCCATCACAACCGAATTGCCTCATTTCAATGAACACCTGTTCTATTCAACAATACTGCTTTTATTCGAGTTCATCGCACAATGACGTTTCTGTTATATGATGCAGTACTGTTGAGATATTTTCTCATTTCTTATGAAACACTCAAACCCCAATATAATAGTTGCAAACAGTCGTCAAATTTTAATCCTTTCTTATTCGATTGTTTAAAGTTACCTCTAAAAGATTTGCAACATGAATATTTTGGATGGCAATACCTTTTTTGGTAAGTTCCTCGACGGCTTCATTGAACGAGACAGTTCTGTGACCAAAATCCAAATGTTTTATTTGCACTGGAATTGATGAGCCGTACAATCTTCCGCGTAGATTGCAATCAACGAAGTATTCGTTTGAGATAAATTTTTCGATACGCTCAAACGTACAACGTTCATCTTTGAACAGAGGTGCTTTATAACGATAGTGTTGACGTTCAGCATTATCTGCTGACTGCGTAGAGAACATTCTTCGTTTGATTGCACTCAAATCTGCGTTTAATGATCAGCTTTTAAACACACACTTCATCAAATATGCTACATGAAGCGTTTGTGAATACCACTTATTCATGAACATCGTGGCACTTTAAAATTTTGCTATTCTGACTGAACTTGAAAATTGCTGCATCGGAATCCGACCTAATTCACATTTTTGCGATTCTAAACGTTTCGTATTTCGACCGAATTCCAGCATTTTTACAATTAGACTGGAATCGGAGTTTCGGATCCCGAGCGAAATTTCTCAAAGTAATCACTCTAGACTCTCTATGTCCATCTCATTTCTGCACGACACGGTCGCTACTGCACTCTCCCCAACCGGAACGCATGTGTGAATGAGTGCATAAACACCACTGTAGTTGGAAGCAATTATAGGTGAAACGGTAAAGCGAGATGATCGATGTGAACATCATGAGGTTGGGGTAGCGTGTTCTTGATAATTCATTGATATTGAATGGCAATATCTCGGATTTTGTCAATCCGAACAAGCTTGAATTAACGAAACGTCATTTTTCTTGAGGGCACGATTCCCAGTATTCACGAAACACTTCATGACGTCTCCTAGTAGTGGTGGTGAATCTCTGGATTCAAGTCATTATTCACGGCAATCGTGTTTCATGCAGTTTTGAAATTTCCGCTTTTGGATCACTGATAATTATTGATAAACTGCTGTTTCGCCAAATTTATAACCAAAAAAAGCAGTTTATTTGACTCTCATATGTATCATTTTGAGTGATGAAATGGATTTGATTCATCTCACTTATCCAACGGTCTGTCTGTGCAGTCTAACTAAAGAAATGCAGTTCTTTCTTAAATGCTTAATAAGAACGTGTCATGATGCTCGCAACGGTCAATATATCAAATATTCGAACGTTTACTTTTGACGTGTTTGACAGTTGTTGTTTTTGCGGTTTATTGCCTCTAATTATCAGTTTATAATCGAAATTCAGATGCTCTCACAACTATGGCATCAACGCTCCCAGAGCATTGCACGTTTGATCAGAGCACACTCTAGAAGGTTTGTTCGTTCGGCACTGTTATTTTTATTAATCGAAGTGGAGCTAGATTACAAATTATTATATTCATTCCTCACTGCGTTAATCACGTTCAAATAGACTATTCAGAAGCAGCGATCGCCATTCTGAATGACAAAATATGTGACCAAATTGTTACGTTCCATAATTTCTTTTGCATTTTAGACGTTGGTATGCAACTCAGAATAAAGGATCGTCACTGAATTTTGCAACAGCCACAGCCAGTCCGCTCAGAAATGACGTTAGTGCTTGTTGGATGTTTATTTCTTTTTAGTCATCTCATTTTAACAAATTGATGATGCAAGAAAATAAATAAACCATGTGAACAATTTCATTACACTGTGCATCGTTCATAATTCACAGTAACTTAGTATTGGTTAGAGCTCGTTGGAACATTAGAAAATAAATATGAAAAATATGCTCAGAGGAGTTTGCTATGAAAACTGATTAATTGAGAGGATTTGAGTATTTTAGGGAACGGTCGATATTAATCGGATACCGTTGACTGAACCGATTCCTGGCCTCTCCAAGGTTGCCTACGCTGGTCACAAACACATAGAACCGTTCGATACCAAATTAACGACACTTAAAAACGGCTTGAGAGTAGCATCCGAGCCACATTATGGTCAATACTGTACTATTGGAGGTCGATACTTCGTCTTATGAATTTTCAATCTTGTTTTTTGATAAATTAGAAGTATTGTTCAAGGCAAAGTACGTTCTTGAAAACGACGGAGCATCAAGAAGAAATTCTGGTTTGAACCTATTCTGAAGGACTCAACTTGAAGGCGTAAAAACAGTCTAACGTTTGCGAATGTGTTCACTTTGTTGGCAGTTCATAATGTTTGTTCTGCAGTTTCTATCGATTCGGGTTGTCGTTACGAAGTGGGATATCCGTCTGGTACTTCACATTTCGTTGAGAAGCTCGCATTTTCGGTGAGTATTCTTGTAAATCAGTTGAGAATTATCTTTGCAAATCGAGGACATTCACATATCCAGAATTGATCTTTTCAGCCTCAAAATGTCCTGTTGCTTGAGGAGTAAGTATGATTTGGCCGCAGTATGATATGAGCAGTGGTAGATGCTAAATGAATAGCTTTCAAGAAGTAATCGATGTGCATAATTAAGACAACTTCCTCGTACGCGTCAAAAGAGGAGATGTTCTCGATCCTAGAAGTACGAGGTGCGCTAATCGATTGTCAGTCAACCAAAGACACGTTCATCTATGCGGCATCGTGCCACGTCGACGGTGTCAGAGATGTTCTTGCAGTGATTGCTGATGCTGTCCAACGACCACTTATCACACAACAAGAGGTCATCACTATTTTTAATCGCATCCGAATCTTGTTCGTTGCTTATTCACTCATTTGCAGATGGACGATACTCGTATGATCGTAAATTTCGAGAATAAGGATATGAGTACAAAACCTGAATGTGAAGCACTACTCACTGATTGGATTCATGAGGTAATTTTTCTTTTGAATTTTTATGTTAATGGAATAGAATAGGACACAAGCTGTTTTGTATTTGCCAACCATAATGCTTGCATATTCGATTTCGTTGTGAACTTGAAATAACACGCTGAACATTTACATTCATTATTATGAGATTGGTGTTCATTTTTCGCATTTTGCCAGGCTGCCTTCAACGGTAATACGTTAGGATTTCCGAAGTATTGTCCAGACAAGAACGTTAAGAAGATCCAACGAGAGCACGTTTTGACATACATGAAACAGTATCATACATTGGATCGAATGGTTGTGGCAGGTTAGAATACTTCTTCTTTGATTTTTCATTCGAATCACCATCGCTGACATCAGTCATCGGTCACATTCAACCAAATCAGAATGAATAATTCCTCAGCAATGTCTTCTGTTCAGGTGTTGGCGTTGATCACGATTTATTGGTGAATGCGGCTGAGGAATTGTTCGATGCGTCGAGAACAACGTGGGCAAACGATCGATCGGCTTTACTCTCGAATGAACCACCTCTCGACTATTCCACTGCCCAGTATACTGGCGGTGATAAACGAGTTTGTTATGGCAATATTCTATTTCGTCAATGGTTGAATTTATTTGAATGTTGCATTCATCTATTCACTTGTATTATCGAATCCCTTCCGGTCTGTAAACTTATTCCAAGAAATTTATTCTATGTTTTTTATCCATGCGATCGCATGAGAATACGTTGATGAGTAAGACTTCAAAAAAGCAGTTGGTTTTTTTAAAGTAAATTTGATTGGAATATTTTTTTTTCAGGTTCTGAAAGACCTAAGCAATATGGCATTAGGTCCGTCACCGTTCCCGAATTTGGCACATTTTGTGATAGGATTTGAGAGTTGTGGATATAAAGACGACGATTTCGTTGCATTCTGTGTTCTGCAATCGTTGATGGGTGGCGGGGGGAGTTTTAGTGCGGGTGGGCCTGGAAAAGGAATGTACACGCGTCTTTATGTGGATGTTTTAAACAGGTTAAATCTTTTGTGAAATTTTTTTGATTGTGACATTTTTGGAAGAGGATAGTAATGGTGGTAATTTTAGGTGTCATTGGATGTACAATGCAACGGCATTCAATCACGCTTATGCAGATTCTGGTCTTTTTTGCATACAAGCGTCCAGCGACCCATTACAGGTGCGGAGTTTTCTTAAAAAGTGCCAATTTTTGCAATTCTCTTTTCTATTTTAAATGGTGTAAAACTACGGCAAATGTGCAAGTTCAGTGTCTGTTATACACTCTCAATTAAGTAGGCAGAGAAACCGTTGATTCCACATATTTCGGAAGATTTGCGGTGTATATAATTCAGAGATGTGTTTTGAAGTATAGTAACGAATAGATCTAATTGCAGTTATTGAATACAGCCTGCGTGATCGTTCAGCAGTTGCTACGACTGCCCGATGGTGTGGGTAGAGATGAATTGGAACGGGCAAAAACCCAACTGAAGAGTCAGTTGATGATGAACCTTGAGGTGAGACCGGTGATGTTTGAAGACCTGTCGAGACAAGTGCTTGGACATGGATATCGCAAAAAACCGTCCGAATATATCGCCAAAATCGGTATGGAATTTGCTCTCGAATTGAATCGTTTGCGATTTCGTTCTGTTGTTGGAGTTGGTGCAGTTGAGTGGTTGTTGGTGATGCATTAGGCGTTATGATGGTCGAATGTTGTTTTGATGGCGGTAATTATTATTTTAAAGATGCGTATTAGTGTTGCGGTATTGTCAGTGATCTTGTTTCGAATTCAGATGCGATAAAAAATGAAGACATCAAACGTATCGTTGAACGTATGTTGAATACGGCACCGTCGGTGGTTGGATACGGCGACCTGAAGCAGTTACCTCCTTACGAATCTTTCGATAGGGCATTCGCAAGACGGACACACGTCGAGTTGATACCGCGTTAAATGATCGTTGAGTGTTCTTATTTTGAATTTGATTTTCATTTCAGTTGCAATCGTTAGTGTTTATTGCTGTTGTAGAATGTGTGAATATGTAATGAGAGTACATTTGTATATTTGAAACTGCATGCTGGTTGATAGCATTTGATAACCCTCCCAAACAAATAATGCACACTTTGTAAGGGTTTGTTACGATTCCAAATTCATCTTATCGTTAGATTGTTTTCGATTATTTCATTTGGAAGGAGAATCTATTCGCTTTGAATGTTTGTTATTTCCTGAAAAAAGAAAACGAATTGTGTTTCCAAGAAACACTTTTGGTAAGTACTAGTGTTTTGTGGTTATGAAATGAGAGCTAAAATCGTTGTTTTGGTTTGATTGTATTCATTCGAAACAATTTTTCACTGTTGTTAGCGAAAATTTCCGTTGTTTCACTCGTTGTCAATGACGATTTTTTTGCTGTCTTTTTGTTATTCACTGCTTTATAAGCGGCTGGTTTATTGCATGGTCGATCGATGGTGTGATCAGTGAGAGTTGTTTTGGTTGGAACGTACCGTATTCCATAAGCTAATGCGATCTCGAACTCAAGTTTTTGAATGTAGTTTTTTTTTGAACTAACGAAATATCAATTTGAAATTTATTTCTGTTGGAATTCATTCAAGAAATTTTTTTTGCAAATATGGTCATTGCAATGAGAGGATCAAAAATTCCGAAACTCCGGTGAAGTGAAAAAATCCAATAGTCATGATCCAGTGTGTTCAGTTGAAGCATTATAGCGAGAAAAGTTTGGTATGTACCGAGCGTGTTTTATGAACAATAAATACATGTGAGGGAGTGAATTCACGCGAAAGAGATGTTCATCCGTTTGTTTGTATTGATGTTCTGTTGAAGTCGCTCGCAAAATTTTTATTGTCCCATCGTAATTTGTTATTTGTTCTGAAAATAAATATTCTTTGCAATAATAAAGCAGTTTCGATTCGATATTTAACCAACTTAATAAATCGTCTATTTCGATAATAAACAATAAAAATTATTTCCTTGTAAACTCGTCATCAACGATTGAATACGTTATTTGTAAGCTTAACAGAAGGTTCAGTCGTTAGCTATTTAACTCCTTTTATCAGTTTCATATGTTTCAGCAATTATGATTAAAGCATTCCATCGCAGAGTGTTGAATTCGTGAACGAATGCTAATAGCGGTGCTGTGATTTATCTTCACAGTTTCTTTTTCTTGCGAACAGATAGATGTGTGCAAGAAGTTATCACTGCAAATGACCACAATTATCCAATTGCCTTTTTTCTTTCGGCTTTAAGAAAAATCAGCGAGACAAAAATGAACTGAATGCTGATTGAAATGAAAGCAGTGAATCAAATCGGATGGGTGAAAAGAACTAATCGTATAACTGAGGGAATTAGTCACAATAATAAGGCGTTTGTGATGTTAATTGTGCTTGTATAGGTATTGCATTTACAATTGATTCATCGGTAATATTCAAGTTCGAGTGAGGTGTTTGAGAGAGCGAAAAAATGGCGGATGTGAATGTGGAAGACGAGGAATTAATCGACGCTGAAGCGGCATCAAGACCTCGAGCTGCATATCCTTCATTACGCAGTAAGTGAGCATGTTTATGCTTATGTTTCTCGCTTATTTCTTTCGTGTTAATTGCTTCGCTTCGTGATAATTCCAATGAAAAGTTGTTTTCGCATAGGAATATTCGAGCTTTACGGGTGGTACATATTGTTTATTGGAATGTTGGTTATGTTCGTTTATAAGAAATATGTTGCACCCGTATTAGCATCAATTGCGGCTGAAAAGGAGTTGGAAGAACGTAAAAAACATGGTTGGTTTTTCTTTTGGCTGCATTCGTTCCCTAAATATTTAATCAGCGCTTGCCTAGCTTCTCGCAGTCGTTCACTTGTTAATTTTTAATTGCAACTGCACCAACTAGAGATTTCTGGCCTGAAAATGTGCAGTATTCAGATGAAATGAACTTCAGATAATGACGTGCAAGCGAGATATGAAGAACAGATTCGTGCAGCGCGCGAGAGGACTCAGGCACGATACGCTGCAAATGCAGCTCGAGAGGCCGAACGTCAGAGGCAGAAAGAAGCCGAACGGCTTCAGAGGGCCATTGAAGAGCACGGAATCGGCGAAGCGACCGTTTGGACAAAGGTGATTAGAATCGTTAATTTTCTAGGCAAATCGAAACTGAGTTCGTCAATCTGCTTGCAAGCGTAACGTAGTAATGTTTCAATTTACATACGAAAGGCAGCCTCGAACAAACGATAATTTTATTGATCGTGAGTTGATCGGCTCTGGTTGAGTGTCAGTGATCGGTTAATCCATTTGATTCGATATTTCAGCCGCAGAATGCGTCGTCGTCATCAGCAACTCAAAAACTTGATCCAAAAACATTCGTCACCAATAAAATCAATTCAGTGCCGGTTGTTATGTTCAGCAAATCGTGGTGTTTTTTCTGCAGGTTCATCCAATTCGTTTTGTGCCGGTTCTTTTGCATTAGCTCCAACGTTTCGTAGCTAACTTGAATAAAATTTTCTGGAAAACACCGGATTTATCAAAGGATTTTCCTCAAAAAAGCCTTATAATTTCCACTTCAAAACCAATTAAGTATTCTAGTAAATTACTGGCGTGAATGATTAAAAATAATGTTTCAATAAATCTTAATTGAAATTTTCGCTCCACGGACTATTTTACGAGAGAAAATGTGTTCACAACTTTGCAATGGAGATGTTTGAGCTTTCAGGAAAGCAAAACAAGCGTTGAGTGCATTCAGATTGCCGAATGAATTTTACGAAATTCTTGAGATTGATGAAATGGATGAATGTGAACGTATTCAGGTTAGGATTATTCGTCGTTTTGAATTTTCACTTAATGATTACAATCATTTGCATCTGATGCAGTGTGCCGAAATTGTCTTTGATTCACCGTACAGACAGTTGATTTACAGTCAAAGAAGTAGATCGTCATAAACTTCACGCAAATTTCAATTCATTCTGGAATTTGAAAGCGAGCCTCTGAAATTTTGAAAATATTTTTATAAAAATTAATTTGAGGATGTATTACAATCGATAAGTGGTAAACGAACAGTGCCACAAGTGTTTATTGGTGGTAAATTTATTGGAGGTGGTGATGAGGTTGTGGCAGCGTTGAGAGACGGTCGTTTGAAGAGAATGCTACAGGAGTGCGGCGCTCTCAGTTGAGTGGCCGTGATTGCCTGCCTCACTCACAATTCGTCCCTTCAATACACACGAAGAAATATAAGTTTTCTGTCGATAAATCTGAATTTTTTCCTCTTCAAATCAATTTCCGTTTGCCAGTAAACGCTTGCCATACATACCTATTCGCCTTTTTTCAATATTGAACCAAACCAGGTGCATGCGAACGCGATAATCAGTAAAAATTGGTTGTTGTCTGAAGCATTAGCTGATCATAAAAATATGAAGCACTTATCGGGCAACTCCATTACTATTTTCAGTGAGGCTCTGTGAAACTTAATCATTTTTTATCATCATCATTGTGGATTACTTCACTCAGTGCCTACCCGTGTTAGTTGAGCCTTTAAAAACTGAACAAACACTTGATTTGTCTTACCTGAATGTATACAGTGTCATTTCCTGCGATAATTATGTATCAGTCGATAACATTCTCGTATTGTGATCGCTGTCCGTTGGAATTTACATTCCGTTGCAGTTTATATTCGTTTCTCTTCTACTTCTGCTTTGCATAATGCCGACATGGTGGGTGGAGTTCAGTGAATTCAGTGATTTACCAACTAATGATAAGACAGTTGTGATATATTACAATATACTGGTTTGTATTCGGATGAATGTTAACGAAAGGCGTTTTGTTGCATTAATTTATTGCATTAATTTGAATCTGTTCATCACTCATTCTGGTACAAAATTCATTTATTTGGCAGTATTAAAGATTTCGATTAATTTCCTTGATTTCGTTGTTGTCAATTACGGAGAAAAGTTCATTTCGGGTGGTCGTTAAGCGAACAGAGTATCCAACCGTAAGATGCGAATGTCAGTGAACTGACGAAATCAACGCTGCATTTTGAAATACAATTAGCTGCGATTAACTGCGCATCCATTACTTTCGCAATTGTCTAACAATGGAATGCACACACTCAAAGTCGTCACCAAAAACAAAAATCCATCATCGTATTTAACCGAGTAACATTAATCAATATTCTCAAAATATGCCAACTTCAAATTTCACATTCGTTCAAACATCAGCAAATTTCGTAAACGCTATAATACAGTTACGAATAGTGAGATGAAGAAATTAGTAGCAATAAGTTGCAAATGAAAATCACACAGACAATATTACAAGCATCAAGTAAAAGTGAGCAATGTACGTCGTCAGTAATTGCGCAAAAGCAGTTCTCGATCAAGACAGTGATCTTTCAGTTTACCTTTCCGAAACAAATCCAAAAACATTCTCGCCGCATTCTCTAAATCCCATCGTTGCGTTTGTCCTCGACCGGGTATCGTACACGACTGCCTCATATCCAACGACTTGCATATACCTACCAGTACTCTGCCAATATTATCTGACGGTCCTTCGCTCAAATTAAAATGCTCCACATACGAATAGTCACCAATTCTGAAAAAACTTACGATATTAACGCAGTTCGAAATGGATTGCTTCTGACTGTTATAGTAATGAACACGCTGAATGCGAAAGTAAGGTTTGAATTTCATTAAGTTTCATCTGAGCGAGAAACAATCACAATTTTATTGGAATGCTGAAAACTTCTTAAGAGCACCGTAATAATGGTAAACTGTGAAAGAATGCGGTAGAAATATGGCAACCACCCACTAGTTGAGATTATTCAAAACAATAAGCGGAACAACTGACCTGTTCAACCAGAACAGTAAATAGTCAGCAACATACTCCAGTTGAGTGGCACTTTCGAGAATAAGGTCACAAACAGCCAACTTCATCGATTCATTAATATTTCGACTGTTTGGGTGCAACACACCCGGGGTATCTAGAATGTAGACAGCGGGTCGGTCCAAGATTCGAACTCGATTCTGCACGCGGACTGTTACACCTGGTCGTGCACCTGCAATTCATTCACTTCTTGAGATGATTTATATATGTTCTTGGTGTGAACCAGACACCAGATCGATTTCGCTATTACATAACTTTTATTCGCTCTCAAATTGAAACGCAATACACTGATCGTTAAGTGACTTGTTAAAGGACAAAATATCTAACTACTTACTCACTTCTATGTTGAAACAAACTCCATGTTAAAAAATGGATGATACTGCAGTTCGGGTAGAATGTTAACGGTGTCATTTTTAACGTAAATGTTCATGATGCTTCAAAATAGCATGATCAGTGTGGAAGGGACCCAACACGGCTGCGTAAAGGTTGATGAGCAAAATGAAGAGCTCAGTCATCCAATGGAATCACCGCTTTCATGTTAATTTTAAGCCAATCCCATAAGCGCTTTGACCTCCACTTCATGATTACTCTATTATCGAAGCTAAGAGTACTTCACACACACACATAGATACCTTCAGCCACAGCGCTTTGTTTAGTGCCAAGATTGTTGGAGCGTAACGAGTTGATTAATGACGACTTACCAACATTCGGAATCCCAACGACCATAACCTGAATTTTTGAATTATGAATGAGCACACTTCAATTCGTGAATGAATTCCGGGTGACATAAATAGGATGGTGACTATGTAATACTGATAATCAGCTACAACCTGGTATTCAGTCTTGACGGCTCGATTGAAACGAGGTTCGCTCTGAAGGCATTCGATCATTCTTGATTGTAATTCACGTAACTCCTTTTTACGTCTCCTTTTGCAGTCAGTCCATACGATGTGCTTGACGCCTTGCCCAAAATAATATTCTTCTATCGGTTTCCTGAATCCGAATTTGTAAAAAAAATGTAAATCAGTTTACAGTTGCTTTCATTCATATACAGATGATCACTCATTTGCATATACAGGTCATGCACAGATCAATCAATTGGCACTAGTGATCTGATCGAGATCATAATGTCCATGAAACATTCAATCGAATAATGATCATAAACGTTTACAGTACGATATTACTCACGCAAAATATTTGGATAAAATCGACGAAACATTAAAATTTGTTGACGATCGAACAGAAAGTGAATTTAAAAAAAAAGCAAAACAAACAACGAACTTATAAAGTTTCATGTCAATCAGATCCATTTTGTTCATCACAAGAATGTGAGGACGTACTGAATAAAGATTCGAATAGAACTGTGAATTGCGACCACTGAGCGGTACGCGTGCATCATGAACCTCAAGCAACACATAAGACTCATTCAGTCACCACTTTCAATCGTTGTAATATGTCATAATGCTGTCACGAAACAACTCACAACCAATAATGCTGCGAGCAATAATTTTCTGTCATTCTGTTGAACCGTTGCAAACGTTTATCAAATCACTGATATTATTATCAGAATGTTATTCATCCAAAAATAAAACTTCTAAATAATAGGTAATGTGTTGAACCTCAATGATCAAGTCGACACTTCGCAATTTGCCTTCCATTTTTTTCAACTGAACTGACATATGCATCGGGAACCAAACGCGAAAATCAAATCTGTTTGGCACGGTGAATTCATCACGACAAACCAATGGCACGTTTTTGGATGATACGTTCGATAATGCCCTGAATCAACAGCCGTACAACCACCTATCGATCGTGCCCTCTTCCAGCAATGAAGATGACTTGTTTTCGATTGAAAACAATTCAGCTAATTCATATGTTGCACATGAAATCCTACCATATATATATATATATTGGATGATTTCTTATTGGCTTCTTCACACATAGCAGTTGTGTACTGTGCATTAAACGTGATTGTTGAAGGACTTCTAAAAGAGACGTGTCAAAGATGCAATGAAATTACCTCTTTGGCTGTGTGGCCCATGAAGTGAACGAATCGTTTGCGAAGTACATTACGTTGTTGGCACAGCAAGCATAACTCCTCCAACCCTCACAGATGTATCGTTTTAACATCCTGTCAAATTATTCTCATCACATGCTCAAATTAGGATACTGTTCTCTAGCTAACTGTGTTCTAAATTCGATGAATTCTATGAGAAATATCATGAGTTCACGCACTCTCTTGACAATTTCTTGTGTGAGCTTTATCAACGAATAATAATCAGAAAATATCTGCGATCAACGTCACTGTATGCACACTAATATGAGACTGAATAATGTGAAGCAAGTACTGAATTCTTCCTTCACAGAAAAACAACAATTCAATAAAGTTTGTCTATCGATGAACATTTAAGAATGAATTTGAAATTTATTACAAAAATCGCACGAGTACATACAAACATTATTCAACATTATTAACAACACACTGAATATCAAACAGTCGAAATCAACTTCATCACAGCGTACTTAACTGTTCGATATTTCACCTTCATAGACGGATTAATCGAGATGGCTGAACGAAATAAGAACGGATACAAATTGGAATGATTTAATGAAGGGGTCATATCAATTAGACAATCAATTGGTAGCTTAATCAAAAATCAAGCATACTCTGACAAGGTAATCGATTCGAGGACTTCTTGTCAATGCCGTCAACACTAGTGTCATCGTCGAGTGCAGGTGGCAAGTGCAATATTTTAATATCGAAACGACGTCGATGCAATTCGAACGTCAAATCACTACTTTCTGGACAATTACAACCAATCGATGATATCGACGGTAACTTCACGATCCGAAAGTATCCATCGAAAGAATCACCAAAATTCGACGCTGTCAATTTGGGGTCATCAATTGTCTCCATTACGAATGCCGCATCGCAGTACGAATAAATACGATCCTTAAACAGATTTTCATTACCGATCGACTTTTAGAAATAAAAAAATTTCGATAAACTACGAAGGAATGTTCACAACATTTATCAACTTAAGATTTGAATTTATATTTTCAATGGACTCAGCTCGAATGAATGGATAGTGCGCTAGTTACAGTAATATATTAGAACCAGGCTCAATCCATATCATCACGTTCAAAATGAAAATATGAGTGCGGTGAACAGAAAATGCTTACCCTACGCTGAGGATCAATAGAATTGGAATTCACTGTCAGCATAACAACCACATAATAGTCATTAATCAATGTTCTCAATCGAGCCATAAATTTCAACTCCATTTCCGAATCGCTCCACATCGGTGAACCAAAATCTAAAGTTGTAAAATGAATCTGTTCCAAGCTGAACAGTTCGTAGAAAATGCTGAAGAATAAAAAAGTTTGTATTGATGACCATATGATTCGTAATGAAACGCCGACGAAATAAAAAAAATAAATGAAGCAACACTGAATAAACATCAAACTTTTAATCGCTGAAATGTGTTTTGCAATGTAAAAAATAAACTGAAACTTGATAAGAATTTACATGCAAAAAATATTAAGAGAGAATATAAAATAGAACTTCAAATATTCAAATACATTATGCGCTCACCTTCAATAACAATCCGTAAAAGATTGCGCTCAGATGAAGATGAATTTGAGTCACCGTTTAATGCGTTCAGAGGACGATATTTTTGGCACGAAAGGATTTGAATCAATTGATTCCACAATTGTGAATATGAAGCAGGTGCTTCGTCGGATGGATATTTACTTATATCGCAGCAATCAATCAACGCTCTGTCCATTGTTTTGGTGAGATCGTATTGCTTATTCAAGCGTTGACCTTTTATCGACGAATCCACTTTCGGTACACTCGCATATCGCCATGCGATCTTCATCGGCTCCACATCACCTATTGAACTCGACTCTGATGATCGCTCGTCGACTTTTTCTTCGACTTTCTGTGGCAATTTCGAGAGTATTTCAGATGGATCGCGTGACGGCGACGCTATCAAAAGGCTGTGCTTATGAATCACACCTGAAAATTATGGCATTTCTACAAGAACAAAAACAATATGGTCTAGTAATGAATTCACATTGAATCATGCTACCATAAGCACTGAAATCATTCACACAACAAATTAATCTGACTTTAAAGTGTATAGTACAGCAATCGCGATCATATGAATGCCACACTTATACTTCGTTTGCTCAACAAAAAGTAACTGGAAAGTAATGATTTTCATCAACGTCAAATGCAAAACATTCGCACACAACCAAACGAACCTTCAGCCAAGAAGTATCTGGCAAGAACAGATGCGTACGTTCGGCTGTTGTGTTCGTCGACCAGATAAATACCGGACAACGGTAATCCTCCACCCATCAAGCGATCAACCGCCGAATTACCCACTGATGTTTCAAGGTAACGTAAACGTACCGTTGTGCCATTTATTCGAGCTCTTTCATTCAAGCTTCGCGTTGCCATAAGCACTGAAAGTGGATTGCTCACTTCAGTTCATCTCCTCCCAACCACACCATTCGGTTCGTGAACAAAAATCGCAGATTTCTCATAAAGGAACTGAATATCTAAAACGTCTCTATTATATGCAATTAGTCGAAGTAGCAACAACAACATTAAACGTTACACTCCAGACTATTCAGTGAGAATATGTCATCGCATTGAGATGAGAATATGCGTGTTCGATGGCTTGGGAAATATCCACCTGCTAATAAAACCCATATCGGAAAAATCTGTTCGCGAACAGATTCCGGAAGAGTGGATGAAGGTAAATTTGATGGCTCAAAGCCATTTTTTGAAATTATTCGGTTGATGACTGCAGATTTCAAAAATCGACACACTTATAACCTCATTTTACACCCCTCCAGCTATTCTGTCATAAGCAAACTGGAATGAATATCATTTCTGATGGAAGATTCAATCTTACAATCGAAAATTTTTTTGAGATTCTTATTGAAACGTACCGAGATTGATACCGTCAACAAAACCCCAATCAGATTAGTCAATTCGATGGACGTAAAGATTGTTGGGAATAATTTCTTGATAGCTGTTTATGGTATTGCTCATTGTAATATCTCAATTGTTACAATAATGGTCTCTCCAAATTTGATTGTTAATTTATATGAATGAACTTGCTAGATGCATGTTCCTCGGTAGTATCCCCATTCGAACGCTCAGCATGGTTTGTCGAAACGTTGATCGGCTGATAATCTATTACCATCTAAGGAAAGTGAAACAAACATAAATTTTACATTCATTAAGAAACCTCTTGAATGGTCAGCAGATAAATTGTGTTGTGAGCATTGTTCGTGTTGCCTTCATGAATTTAAACGGCCATTTCTTTCACAAAACGGTAATAATTGCGTTCTCAGTTTCAGGTCACCCACCATCCGTGAAGGAACATCTGCACAGTGATCGTTATCTCACAACAAATGGCTGATGTCCATGCAACCTTTTTCTTGCCCAGCTCATTCTCTCAACCAGCCTAATATCAGGTCGAAACGGCTTTACCCGAAATCCAGCTC
This sequence comes from Anisakis pegreffii, assembly GCA_035041965.1. NCBI lineage: Eukaryota > Metazoa > Nematoda > Chromadorea > Rhabditida > Anisakidae > Anisakis > Anisakis pegreffii. The sequence continues at coordinate 337,627 of JAPYMA010000206.1, read as the reverse complement.
AAATGAACTCATCTATCGGAGACCATTAAGTTTCAGTTGTATTCAATAGAGACCGAATATTATTCCGAATATGTTCAATTTAAAAATTACTGATCGTGAGAGAAATCAGAGTTCAAGAATGGCAAATGTTAAATGATGAAGAATAAGGCATTTAGTGAAGTGATTCAAATTTCAGGTAAATGAATCGAAAAAAGATGGAAATTAATAAGTTGAGCATTATTATACATCTCAAATAGCCTTATTAGACATCTCAAATCCACTATCGATTCTCGAGTAAATTCACGTATTTACTGTTGTTCATTCACTTCATTAATTCTATTAAATTTCGAGGTTGCAAATATTATGCATTCTACGAAAGAGTTTAATAAACAAATAAGTTCATAAGTTAAATTTATAAATTATTCAGAATTACATTTATAAATAAATTGAAACTGGCCTACTGAAAAAGTGAAAAAAATTAAACATAATATGAGTATTCAAATATAATATGATATATTCAAAGATTAATCAAAAAGCTCAGCTATCCAAAACATACCAAATAAAATCAATTTGCCCAATTTCTTTATATACTGTTTGGGTTTTTGAATATTATGAATTAAGAATTAGCTAGCAATGGTGGATAAAATTTCATAGACGTGAACAACATTTTCAAGAAATTTCAAGCAGAATGTTGCTGCCTGCGTGATTCAGGAATGGAAAATCTGTTTTTCATAAAGCATAACTTCTTTGAAATACTGCTTTGAATTCCTCAAACTGATGCTTTGTTTGCCTGAGAAGTATCGATATCAATAGTCTATGTCGAGCAGTAATATCAGACGTAAGCGTAAGTTAAGTACAGTGATTCACTTGTATCATTGTTGATGTGAGTTTAAATTCATTAACACGTTTTCCATATGAGCGTTGCATGACAACAAGCATAAGCAGCTTTGTGAATGCTCATCATTAGATGCGTTGTTTTGTTGTGTCTTCAAACTTTAGCAAGCAGAAAGGCTTATGCTGTTAGACTGGAGGACTGGAAGGATTGAATTGTAATCGTAGTGAAATGCATCCGAATGGAGAATATTGGGAAAATAGGAAAGGCTTCCCTGTCAAAACCCTGCAAATAAATGTTCTTGTCAAGGTTTTTGAGGTGTTTCATTCACGAGTTGAACTCAGTCTTCACGAAAATCACATCTGTGGACGGGAATCACATCTGTGGGGTAGGTTTGGGGAATCTGCATGTTGACGACAATTCACATCATTGTTTTGCACAAACATTGCCGGGTGATTTAGTTGTGGCCACGAAATCGATGAATAGTCTCGATTGAAGATATGCTCGTTGAATGGAATTTGTTTCAAGGTTGCACTAGCAGTACAGCAATTCCTCCAGTCATACCAACAATTATACACTTGTGATTGAGTTTTACAATCACTTATACCATTTAACGAAACTTCATAATAATTAACCAATTCTTCTATTTGAGTTACTCATATTCTTCAACACTACTTTGAGTCATTTGAATGAAGTGTTTATTGAAGGTAAGTAATTAATTGCTTAGCTGATTCGAATGATTAAGGTCTGATTTGTTCTTAATGTGCCCCTGCATTATCTGTATTCATAATACAGGTACATTTTTCATTAGTTTGTAATATAGAATCTTGTATAGTAACTCCACCACCGTTTTCACCGTTCTCTGATGCAGTTCTTTATTCTGTAGAGTTTGCAATCTTCATTGTGATTTTTTCACCGAAAAATGGTATTTCATAATGATTGGGACGGAATAAAACGTTAAAATGTTTTCAACGAACTGTACTTAGAAATTGTTTTCATTAGTTGATGAGGTCGTTGAAGATCGTTTATTTAAATTAACCGTGTGTTCTCGATTCAACATTCAACATTTGATAAATTTTTGCATTGCACTCAAAATTAGATTCATTGTAAAGTTATGCATTGACCGTTTATTTCGTCTTTTCAGTTTTTATATCAGTTTGTGCTCTGAACTGAACTTCATGATGTATGTGCAGTGATTGGACAGCAACAGCTCGAATCTTTCACACAATGAACATGTTCGAAACTTTTCATTGAGAACGACCAAAATTATAATTTCCAGCCATACATCTCACTGATCATTGTATTTGTTGTATCGGTAATGTGAAGGGGATCTTTCAAAACTTCATCGCTGAAATTCACTTACACTATCAAATTATTCGGGCGAAAAAAAGGGATCAGAAAGCATTTGAATCACGTTAAAGCACGCAATGATATCCCAGTCATTGAGTTTAATGATAGCAATCACTCAGATATCCGTCTAAATGATTTCAAATAAAACAATAATTTTGAGTCAAATCTAGCTCTCTGTTTATCCTCTAAGTTCACTCTCATGAACCTCAACAGATCCGTCCGTTACTTTTTGTGGTTTTTCACTCACATCATTCCTTCACTTCGGCCTGATTATTTATATTGTTGCTTTTAACAGCCTGATTCATATGCTTCGAAGAGTGTCCACCGTTTCCATAGTTAGAATAATTGTTCGCTGTCATCTTATGTTTTCTCTCCGTTAGACGTTTCAATGCACACTGCACACATTGGCGAGTAAGCAGTGACTGCGGAAAGTTGGTGTTGTGATATGCAAAAATTGTTGAGTGCTTATTTGGTGAGGATTACGTCGGGAAATGTAACGATGTGTTGTCGAGAGATAGCACAATTGGTTTGGTTCATTTCAGAAATAATAAAAAGATGATTCGTGGTGGGGAAGATCAAGCACTCCTCCATCCTACACTAGCAACCGGTGCAAATGGCGTTGAAGGGTTACTGGGTTTCTGGCGCAATTCGACCGATGAAGTGAAGAATCTGATGAACAAAGAACTGGATGTGATCTATGAATGCAGGTATATGCTTGTCATAACCAGTTTGAGGTACTACGGATCGATAGGAATGATCATTAGAATTATGGTGATTATGAAAATAACATTAGTGAAGTAGTTGAGAATAATGATAATAATAATAATAATATTGAAAATAAAACATCGATTGTGAGACTCATGTGAACTGATTTCAAGTTAAACTGAATGGTTTGAACTGAGTCGAGCAATTTCATTTTAACAAAATTCATTGATCCATAATCGTTAGAAAATCATTCAGTTCTATTGATTCAGTCAAAAATGCACGGAAATTTGTTGTTCATAATTTGGAGTATTTTGGAATTAAGTGAAAAGTGTTTTGTTGAAGATGCCCTTCACTCATAAGATTCTTAAATTTGGTTCATCATCAACACCGACAATACACAATGAGTTCTCAGGTACTGCCGTAATTTATTTCGAAGCATCATCAATTTTGTGACACATAAACGAAATTATTGCCGTGGTCGTATTGAATCAATTTCTGCTAAATTAGCCGCCAGCGAATTCGCGAACAATGCCATTGCCAGCAGTTCCAATTCAAATGGTTTGTGTATGGTTGAAATTAAACTCTTTTTTTTAAAATTTGTTTTCGTTTTTTGAATTAATTATGTTCGTTTGAATTAAAATCGTTTGACATCCTTCAGAACTTTTTCATTTTGATTGATCAAGATCATCAGGTGTATTGGCGTCTGAGAAAAGAACTTGCAGATGAAAGAAGTAAAACTGACCAACAACAATGTCAGCCATCAAAACGCTCAAAAGCAATTCTCAAAAGAACCAACATTATCAATGCATTGAATAAACGAATTGAGCATTACGCTTTGGCATTACCAAATTCAAATGTATCTTTGTTTTAATTTATTTACGAATTGATTTCATATTAATTAATTGGCACTATCAATATTTGATGCACTAATTTTTCTATTATGAAATTTTTGATTGAGCAGCAGAAATAAACACTGGATGAACAACCACACATCTTCATGCTTAGGCGCCTCTCTCTTCTCAGAAAAGTTTGAGTACTTATTTTAGTGGCAATAGTGAAGTAAGTGAATGTTCGATTAAAGTGGAGAGAATTGTTGAAAGAGATACGTTTTGATTGAGCAGATTCCTCTTTTTTTTCAGGGTGAATGCGATAATTGCAGTGTTTCGATAGTCGTTTTTGTTGAGTTGAAATAAGAGTTGTAAAATTTCAGAATGTGATGAATCTGCACACGTTACCTCGAATATCACGTCCCGTTCCCACAACAACGTTTGAGGATGGTGAACAGGTTACTCGATTATTTCATTGCGGTGATGCAGTAGATTTGATTTATCATGATTATTGTTATCTTCTTAATCATTTGTTATGTGTTTTTAGATGGTGTTTATGGAATGATTGTGTTATATCTTGTTGAAGGTTATTGAAACGATGCCACGTGCAATAGCAACAAAGGAGTCCTTGCCTCCAGAACGTGTGCCATTGGTGATACCTCAAGATTACTCGTATCGATATCGAGAAATGAATTTGAGATATCGTAAAACTGATTCAGCAAGACAGGACGTGGCCAGAGAAGTCGGTTCTGATGAGGTAGCTACTCTCTTTTGTCTACATGAATGCAGCTTAACTTCGTTGATTTCTGTTGAGGAATCACGCAAGTGATTCATCATTTGACTTTCGAATCATACAAGTTATTATCACAATTGCCAGCACCACTTATCCACTCTCAGATTCTTACTATTTATCATTCATATTTTCCATCACGACAACTTCAATTGAATGTGGAAGTGAATTGTATTCAGATAGCAATAATGGACAGATTATGCAAGTATGTGACGTCGTTGATTGAACTCTCTCAAATGGTCTGTCTGCACAGCGATTGCAAAGAGAAGCGTCCGTTCTCGTCGATCTTTACGCTAGCCTATCACATCACCGTTAAACACAATCGGAGGTGGTTGATGGACAAGCGCATTCCTTGCTTCTTGTGCGATTCGGCATTCAAACAGTTCGTTTCATTCAGTCGTTGAAACGTTGTGTTCATTTCGATTTCAGTATGGTATCGATGCGGTGATATCAAATCAAATTTATGAAAAATTAAAATTGAACGATGAAAAAAAACTAAAAATCACATTTTTGAAGTGTGAAAAAACTTCAAAATATGAAATTTGATGAAATGGTTGTAAAACAATCTCTTGTGCAGTCGGATTGTCACTAAAATTTGCTAATAATATTCTGATGAAATATTTCAGATATGATGAGGTGATCACTCATTTGAAGGATGCACATTATGAGTTCCATAAGGAGCATTGTGCGGCACGCGCAAAAATTGATGAAGAGAAAACTGAGCCGAAACGAGGTCGTAAACCGAAAACGTCCAATAAAGTGATATTTTGTTCACTTTATCTATCTTATAATCACATTTTATTATCCGAATATGAATCAAAATTCGAATGAATCAAATCATCATTTCATCGACGAATTCTTTCGTATCAACTCAAATTAATCAGCTAAAATCCTTGTCCTTGTGAAAGGTTTCTAGAAATTAATTTTGTTTGGAATTTTTCCTATTCAAGAATTTATTCAATAAATTTTGAAGTTTTGATTCGAAGAGGTGATGACACATTCGATATGTATATCGAATTGAATAGGTTCGTGTGAAAAGTTTCGTCCATTTAATCGAATGAATTTTTGCAGACTGCAAACGGCCGTTATCGTAGTCTGAGTCCTCAGTCGGATGATTTTGTGGAGACGGATGAATCGTCACGTGATGAAGAGTCGGATAGTGAGCACGTGGACGAACGAGAGGCCAGCGAAGATGTGGCGACACGAAAGAACGATGTGAAAATTAAAGAAGAGCCGGACGTGGAAAGTGAGGAAGAGACAGAGGTACGTGCTACTTCCCTTTCAAAAATTTCATTTCGTTTCATTTTTGATGCATTTGTTAATCAGTGATACAACAATGAAGTGATTAATGAATTTGGTTTTGGTTCATTCGTTTACTTCGTAACATTCAAAACCATACTTGAAATCTTTTTTGGACACAATTTGAAAAAAGTGTCTTTATAGACGAATTCACCGCCGCAGTCACTTTCATCAGTGAATATCGATGCGGAAGCGGCTGCATCACCTGAATGGTATCGTGTTGATTGGTTTTTATTGTTTTTCACGAGAAATTTCTTATGAATAATTCAGATTCAGAGTTTTTTTTCTTTTGAATGTGTTGACAGTTATGATAGGGATTGTTGGATGTTACGAGAGAACATTTTGAACATTTGAACTCAATTTTCTTTACTCAAACGATGAAAGCATTATTTTTAGGGCTGTTGATCCACCTCACTTAACGCCAGAAGTAGAGGTAAGCGAATTTATGCGTTCAGAAGACGGTTCCTATTTAAATCATTTCCGTTCACTCGGTAACTTTAAAGTGAGATTTATGCCTTGTAAACTTCAAGATTTTAGCATTCCCAACGAAAGAATATAAATTTTCATTCAATTTCAAAGAATAATCAGTGCAATGATTGTTTTGTGATTTGTTGAATGAATGCCGAAAAACTCGATTGTATGTTATGAACATAATAAATGAATCGAATTGGATTACTCTTATTGTTAGTGAAATTCAAAAAGTCCTTTCTAGAAATGTGCCTTTAACTTATATTTGGCAGTGGAAATTTTCAGAATGACATTCGAGGCGAGGAAGATGAAAGAGGAATTGAAACGGTTTGTTGTTATTCATTTGTGGTTTTTGAAGTGATTACACTTGAGAATACGCAATTTCTTTGGTAGAATTTTTATATTTGGCGACTAAACATTTACGAATTTCGTGAATGTCCATCTGTTTAATTGGTGAAATATTCGCTTGAAGCATCGCGGATGTGGAATGAGTAAATAAATGAATAAAGTTTATGAATTAATTCAATACGTTTCGAAATGTCCCTCGATGTGAATGTGAAACGTACAGTTACAGAGTGTAAGAAAAGCGATGGACTATATTCTATCAACGGTGTGTGCTGATGGTGAGGAGGATGCTATGACGAAAGAATGTTGTGATCATAAAAGTAGTATGGAGCTGGAAACAGAGGATAAACATACACGGGACAAAATGCCTTCATTGGGACGTGAAGTATCGAGTATTGATGGTTGTGAAGTGAGAGGAGACCGTAATTGTTTCTTAGTTCGTTTTATATTCATTTTTGCTTAATTTAATCCAGTTTTGATAAGAATATTGTTGAAGTTGAATGTGATCAGATAGGAAAATGATTAATTGAAGTAATGGTTGTAATGGAGTTAATACATTTGTAGATCAAATGGACAGGATCACGGAAACGGTCGTGGGTATTTGAAGAGAATCTGAAGCGTGATCCGAAAGCGAAGTCTTTGATGAAAAAGATGCTCAGATCGAAGAGGCACACGAAACCGTTGATTACTCGCGCTATTGCAACGAGAGGCAGTGAGAAGAAAGTAACGCGCTGAGTTGTTTGAATTGTTGCGTTGATTTAAATTTTCAATGAGCCATCGATCAGAATCAGATTCCGTTGCAGTCTGAACAACTACGTGACATCACGAGTATTTTCGTACCGTGACTTCTGTTCAAACTGAATGGTTGACAGATTGTTACTGTTCGCCTAATTTTTTTTGCTGAAAATTTGATCTACTCTCCGATCGAATTATTTCTGTCGAGTATTAATGAAACGAAATCAATTTTATCACCATTTTTATTTCACTGTTTCGAAAATTTTCCGAATTCTGCCGTGCAGTTGTATTGTTCAGTTCACTGGAATCTTAATCACTCCCTAAGTCAGAACTTTTGCATTACGATTGGATCAGATCAATTTTGATGGTGGTTTTTTGGATTCTAAATTTTAATGGATTAACGCGTAATCCAGGTTGACGGAATCATAATTACCGACTGAAATTAAGAAATTGCTAATCGTAAACATTTACAAAACATTAATTTGTGTGATTCAGCGCGCATCATCTAGCAGCCCATCACTGGTCAACGTCGTTGCTGGAACGTCATCGAAAAACGTTCCTCAAATACGAATGATTCCATTTCCACCTGTGTCATCGGTTCGTTCATTTCGTTATTTAATCAATCAATCGTTGTGTCACTTAACATCCTTCAAGCAAATAATAATCATTTCGGTTTATTATCAAATAATTTGTTACCAAATAATAACAAATAACAGCCAAAATATTTTTTTAATGATTAAAGCAACAGACAGTAAAATTGTTTCGAATAAACAGACACCGTTCAGTTGGCATGTTTTTTGTTTGACTTAAGAGTGCATTGCATTGATTAGGTTTTAATGATTCTTTTATTTATACAAAGAATTGAAATATTTTCCATCAAACGAACCGAAATGGTCATTTGTTTCTCACACATTTTTGTTTGTTGCTTTTTATTCGTTTACTTCATGAATTTGAGAGCTTTTATGGTTCGGTGGATGAAATGAGAGTGTGAAAATATTCCGTTGGAGATGGGAACTAACTGATCTCATTATTTTTGTGCGGCATTCTTCGCAAAATCAAGATTGAGGTGATTTATATTGTGAATTTTAGAGTGAGGCTACTTCGTCAACAACAACGGTAGCAACAAAACTTTCGATTAAATTGCACAAGCCGAAACGGAAAAGCGATCAAGATTCAGCACGACTGAAGCATTCTGATCATGAAAATAAGGTATTTACACTCAGAACTTATCAGAGTGAAAGTGATCGAAGTCGTATCACGTAACATCGTCGTTTCATTGAAATTCGTTCATCTGAAGAAGTATAGAAGTTGATTGGTTTGCTCATATTCAGTGCGTTAGAATACTTTCCTTGCAGATGAGCACTCGTCAGTGAACTAACACATTTGCAATTAATGAATGCAATTTGTTATTTTGAGAGAAACGACGACGAATCTGACGATAAACGGTCATCGACCGAGAAGAAATCGTGTAAGAGACGTCGACGCAAGGATGACGAGTTGCGCAACGATGACGAATTACGTGAAGAAGAGTCGCCGAAGAATGAGTCACGTAAGAATGATTCGCGGAAGGATGCACGTGAATCACGTAAAGAGGATCACACACGCAAGCACAGAGGCGAGTCACGCAAACAGGAATGCGAATTAGGTGTATCGCGTGAAGAGGACGTGAACAAAGAGGAAACTTATCGAAATGAGCCGAACAGTAAACGTGAAGACGACGAGTCACACCACAGCGAGGATTCAAAGCCTTTGAAAAGTCCCGAGGACACTCGTGACGATATCAGCGTGAACAGTGACGATGTGAGTGAGTTGTGCTCGGTGTGCACATAAATACTTGTTTATCGTGATATTACTTATCTGTCTGTGCATTACGTTACGTTCATATATAGCACTTGTACATGATTTGCAATTGTTTCATCGTTTTGCATTCATCATTACGATAGAATCGATGAATTAATTCTTTATTGATGACTGTTTGTTGAAGGCTGATGAAATACCCAAAGTTCGTCCATCGCGTCACAGACGTAAACCGAATTGGATTGATGACGCTAACTATGTAACTGCTTTCAAGTGAGCTGGATTACTGTTCTGTTGTTATTATTTTTACTGTCGCTATTGCTGTTGTTAAAGTCAGTGCTCTTAAGAGATGTTCTTAATTCGTTAAGTGTTTCATGTTTCATCGAAAAACCATTCCAATTAATTGACTGAACAGCCATCGTGAGCTTGCAGTAGGAAGCGAGCACGTGCGAATGTGTTCGCATCGTCATCGAATGAAATCGAGATGAACTGTTGTGATGAATCGATCGATCAGCAGCCATCCGTCAACGCCACTCAGCAGCCATCCGTCAACGCCACTCAGCAGCCATCCTCGTCTTCATTCGTGTGCTCACAAACACTCGATTCACACACAGTTTCGCATCAGAATTCATACGCAAATGCTTCAGCCCATCAGCCGATCATCCCCGAACACCCAGCACTACTGTCAACAGCTCAATCGAATGATGCAACAAGCAGTTGTGCTATTTCACCGGCTAAAGTGTCAGCCACGTCCCATCAGACTCAGTACGCTCTCGACTCAGAGCATCTGAGTGCTTCTTTGCAAAACACAACATCCGATCACTCACCAGCTGTTCTCAACAAGAAACGATTACACCGATCGCTCTCACCGCAGACACCTCGTTCCAACTCACCTGCGTTAGTTTAAGTTGTTGTTTGTACTTGTTACATGCTTTTCGCTTGTTCGATCATACAGAATTTCTAAATTCATTCTCATTTTACTAATACGATCACTAATATATTTGATCATATCGAGATTGCGTCTCTATTGTCATATTCATCCCTACATTGATGTTCTTACATTTATTTTCCAAATGAGTCAGCATATAATGCGTGACGACGTCAATTTGAAATGTTTCAATGTTCTGTGTTCATACGCTTTTCTCAAGCATGAATTCCTGAAACTTTAGATCAGTAGGTCCTCATTCGGTGGCCTCTGATCCGGGAGTTGTTTTGCCGGCTTCGTTTGTTCGACCGATCCCAACGGTCAAGTCCGCATCATCGGATTACCATGACTCGAGGACGGCGAATGCTCCAAAATCGGTCAAAAAGGTCAGTTGATGCGTCCCGTAATATAAAGTCATTTGAATCAATTGCAGAATCGATGGAAACTGCGTAATTATTAAATCCGATTGCTTGTTTCATAGAGGCCGAAATAAAACAGAAATGGTTTGATTGCAGGAAAAAGACATGAACGATTCTCGTTTTTTGTATACACCAAGAGCAAGGAAACTGAAGTTTGGTGAAGACGATCCCCGTAGTGAATGTGAGTGATGCGAATTGATTTGATTTGTGATTTGCTGTTTACAATTTTTTGTGATTATAACTGGGTTTTAGGCATCGAATTGTTTTCTTCTCTCGTCATTCTGATGCACTTACGCGGAAAAACTGGGACATTAGATTAGAGGTTTGGGATGAAGCCTGTATAATCGGATGAAATTGGCCATATGGATTCGAGATCTCTTTTTCGAGTTAGCGAAACGATCTCGGATGACGAATAAAATTATGCGTTTTTTTAAATGAAGTTGTAAAATGAGTTTTGTCATTGAAACTATGGATCTGCTCTTTTCCATATGTATAGTATATAAAAAGTGATTGTATATTTTAAAAAATGCGAAAGAATATGTTTTTGATTTGAGATGACGAAGAACACGATGAGAATACTGCCAGTGGCTCAACGTCTTCAACGCATTCACGTCGCAAACAAAATCTGTCAAAAATTCATGAAAACGATAACGTAACGGTTCGTATTCGAATTCATTATTCGATTGTTTCTCGTTTGCAAAGCAAGCAGTAATGTCATTTTTAATATTGTTTTATGCAGTTGATTATTTATTCAAACAAGAAGAAAATGTTTTCATTATAATTTCACTATCACATTTGATGAACGTTCAAAAGTGATCGATTATTCATCAGTAATCGTGTTTGTTTTTGCAGATAGTACGATTAGCGAATGGACGCCCACCACCACGTCCAGACGACCTCTCCGAAATTCCGGTTTATTTAACGGAAATGCAACGGGATTTGTTCTTTTCGTTCATTCGGCCAGAGTCCACCTCAACTGACGGTGTACAGAAGTGCATGCAATGTGGCAAAATTGTTGCGAATATGATGGTAAGTGGAATCGCTCTCGCTGACTTAGCGATATTGAACTGACTGGATGTTTCTTTTTGATCCATATTGGTTGTTTATTTGTCGTGATAAATTACAAAACTGAAAAGATGGAAGATTGAGTGGTGATATAAGGAATGAAATGTTGTTGATTTGGTGGTTTTTGTATGAACGAAGAAATGACTTTAAGGAGGGTCGTCGTCATGCAGTCGGCCATCTGCGAATAATGCGTTTGCGATGTTCGCTTTGTGACTGTGGTTCGTTCTTTTGTTCGGATATGCGAATGCATCTGCAGTATCGTCACTGTCCGAAATTGCAATTCGCGCCTCGAGGTTACATTCTGCCTGGCGATGCGGTTCCGTGTATGACTCAACGACAGGTATTATTCACTTGACTTTTCGTTTTACTTTTATGGCAATATCACTTGTTCAAAAAGTGTTCTATAAGACCGCATTGTGAGTTTTTGGCGTATGATTAGACAAATTTGGTCATGTAGTAATTATGCGTAGTGATTGCTTTTGACTGGATTGAACCTTTCAGGCTGATGAGTTGACAAAACTTGTCGATCCACAGAAACCTGGGCGTGTTATGTATACATCTGGCAAGGTATAGATTTCAGCTGTTTTACATGTTACGATCGAAGTTTCGTCATCTTACAATTAAAATATTCGTTTCATAATTTTCGTAGTGTTAAGTATGTTGTCCATGAAGAGAACATTTTTCTGAAAAACTTTTAGCAGATCTCTCGAATGACGCCGTTTTCGAGTATTCGAACGGTGCGCCGCAATATATAGTTGGTACTAGGATGCGTTGATGTTTTGTACGTGCCATCGTTGGTTAAATGTTCTATCTCACAGCAAATGGAATTGTTTCAGATCGTGAGCAGTGCCAGCCCAGTTCCGTATTATCCGGATCCGGAAATCGAGAAACGTGTTCTTGGAACTCTGCGACCGGCTGCTTGCGATATGGCCACACCACCCGAACAAATGCCATCAGTCGGCGATTCGGTGCAGACGTCCAAAGACGAATCAGCAAAACCAACAGACTCTTAACTGATGCGAATGAATGTGATATCGTTGGTGCAGCTTATTCAGCACTAAGGAATTGTTTAGTTGAGGCAATAACGACAGCAACAGATCGATCGCCTTTTGTGTGTATTGTTTCATTTGATGTGCTGTAAATTGATCAGTGTTCACTTGTCGTTTGGTTGTAATTACGTTTTGTGACTACTGTGTATAGCAACCATTCAGTATTTGTTTGTTGACGACTCATTTGTTTGTAGTCAGATTTATGGACCAATAATTCAATTTTGTTCACATTGCCAGTGCAATTTCGCATCGGAACTTTCGCCTTCTGAAACAATCCTTTATTGGGAACAAGGATAAGTGACTGACTGCATGATTGGTTATTAGGGTGTGAATTGTTCAGAATTGAAATTTTATCACACACCTATTGTACTCACATGTTAGTTCTATTCAAATGTTGATCTCAGAACAAGTTTGTCTTTATAGTGATACGTATGCAGTGCAAATGCTTGATCAGTATTTGTATTAATTTGTGATTGTATTCACTGATTATTTAATGATAATACTCTTTCATAATATTCGTTTTATTTTCCGTCTTCTCCAACACTTCCTAAAATACTCTTGTTTCTATTGTATGGAATTCATCATTTCTCCTTCACATTTCTATTTTCTGAACAAATTCACTTTTGCTTCGTAATTTTGTTCGTTCTTCATCCGATTGTTCAATATTTGTGCTTTACGAGATATTTATCGAAGCACCATGAAAGCAACCTTATCGAATGCAAACGTTTAACTCTATCATTTTGTCATCCATAACTAGCACGTTCCCGTGTGCCGATCAAACTGAATTTTTCCAAATAATATTTTGTGTCATTAGTCACTCTAGCTCGAAGGACTGTAGTGTTTTGATGCGGTCTTCTGTAGGGATCACGATTGATGTTGTTGTCAATGTGTTGATATTTTATGTTGCATGTGGATTTGGTACTGTCGGATTGTCTTTAGAATGATGCAGTAGGGATCACGATTGATAAGTGATTTGTCTTTATAATATAACTTGTTGGGGAATCTATAAGTATGAAGTGGTTTTGGGTGAGGAGTTGGAGGTGATTCGAGATGAATCGTTGAATTCAACTCGTTTCTGAATTGCACACAAATCGTTGGGTGGATTAAAAGAAAGAAAATCTTAATAGCAGCAATAAATGACTTTTTATTTCAATGAATCAACACCAAATTCAGGAGTCTTTGAGAGTATGTGTTGCTTTTAACTTATTGTTGCATACAATTGATTATACGTTATTATCACCAGTAATGTTATGTTGTTGTCGTTACTATTGTTTCAATGAAATATATCGATCATATTTGATCGCCATGATTGATTTATCTGTTTTTACGTACTTTTCGGTTTTGTTTACCGATCGCTTTTATTCGGTCAGTGCTCATCGTTGAATTTCAGTTGATCATTCGACTGATTAACTCATTCTCGGTGTTATTTCACATTTCTGTACGTATTTTGTTTCGACTCATTAAACATATTCGTTTACTTCATCAATAAATTGCATTTTTACGAGTGACGATTGCTATTGACTGAGTTGCGTTGTGTTTTTCGACATGCAGTGTGTTATTTGTTGCGGTGATTGCTTCACTGAAAAAAAAGCGAATTGAGACTCATGGAAGAGAGCAGCTTACAAGCGGTGTTGACTCATAAGGAAATCGTTTGCAGTTGATGCCGTCAACAGACTAGAGATAGTCGCTCGATTTTGTGACAGAATGTACACAACGAGCACTCAAAAAACTAATTGGACGTTCGCTTCACCAGATGCCATTAGCGCCTTTCGGTGAGTTGATGTTTCTTAGTATGGAGCTTGTCGTGAACAATGTTCGTCGAGGAACAACTTTTTGGTGGGGGACTTCGCAGAGGAACAAAGAGGTCGGGATGGGGATAGGGCCCTGACAAGAAAGTCAGGGAGCAAAACTGTCCGTAGAGAGGGATCGTCGGGGAGTGACTGTGTCGAGGGGGCCGTTCTGGGAGAATGCGAGTGATTCAGCGCAAATTGAAATAAAATTTCTGCCATCGATGCGCATTTCCGAGAAGAGGAGATTGAATTGACGGTAACGAGCAAATCTGCATTAAAAAGTCAGTTGAAGTGCTTTAGGGAAGCTGCGAATAAACGATTTCGTGAGAAATATTCGAACGTGATACGCGATGGTGAGGAGGACGTGTTCTTGACTCCCGAAGAAGAAACGACATTGAGGAATATTGTCACTGAAACTGGTATAAGGTTGGTTTCGTTACCCCAATTGACTTCATCATCAAAGTGCTGCGCTTATTGGAGGGCTTCGGCAAGATGGTATGGCAACGAGTGCATTGCTCAAACGCTACAAAGACATATATTCGTCGTATCCGATGATGCATTCGACGAAAAACACAACTTGTTACGGTCATTTCGTTCAGATTCGCAGAAGACTTTCGACCGGCAATGTGGTTGTCTGTAAGATGGACTGCATTCGCCTACTTTAAACGTTTCTTCTTGCATAACTCCACTATGGAATATTCACCGAAAAGTGTCATGATGGCTTGTTTCTACTTGGCCGCGAAGGTGGATGAATTCAATCTCTCAATACAAGATTTTATCAAGAATTTAAGGTTAGTTCAGCTCAAATTGACGGCATTCTTTGCGTTGCTTCCAGATATGAAATTTGACCAATCGGACATACCAGTTGGAGTTCGGCTATCCGCATTTGAGGCGATTTTTGAAAAGAATTTTCTCTAAACGTGAAAGCTTAGTCAGTTTCACATATTAGCCTTCTGTTGATTTCTTAACGCATTAGATTCGGCAGTCTTCCATTGTTCACAAGGAATGAGCTGATTCAAATGTTCAAAATCACTTCTAGGTCGGGCACAGCGAAGACGAATGCTGAGACGATATTATCGTTAGAGCCGGAAATAATGTCAAAGTTGAATTATCATCTAACGGTGCATGCGCCTTTCCGACCGTTCGAAGGGCATTTAATCGATATGAAGACACACTCTTTGCTTGGCTTCGATCTGGAGCAAGTTCGACCGCATTCAAGTGACTTCTTCAAGGTTTTTTAATTGATCTTGAATGCATTCGACTTTTGCTGATATTTCTCGTTTTTTTTTGTTGATTACGTTGTTTTCAAATGAATTTGTGAATGTGGTATTCATATGATTCAACATATTACCGATGTATTGCAACAGATAATCAATTAAGGCGAATTCATATTCTTCATTTCAGAAAGCTTTACTGAGTGATGTGATGCTTTTATATCCACCATCACAAATTGCGTTGGCAGCACTGAAATATGCACTGCAAAGGCTTGGTGAGGTTTACGTTTCATTGCCATCTTATTATCATAATCTTTTTAAAGTAATTGTCATCGCAGAAATATGATCCTATCTGCGCAGTGCATGTAATTTTTGATGAATTCAGTCACGAAGTGCTATCTGAAAACACTTGTGAATCGCTCAGTGCATTTCTAACGAGGAATTCAATTAACAAATTGAATTCGAATGTTTTTGTGAGATTTTGCAGTGAACGATGGCAATGACCATACAGCTATTCAGTACATTTTTTTTGCAGATAAATCGGATGATTTGTTGAAAGATCAATTTTTGTACAAATTGTTGAATATCGATACATGGCAGCCACAAAATAATGATGTTATAATATGTGAGAAATTAATATCACGACTTGATGAGATCGTCGCATTTGTACTAGCCAATTGTGAACCTGTTAGTAAGGAAGCGAACGCAGCATTACAGGTTTCTTTTCGTCATGAATTCAAAACTGTAATGAGAAATTATTTTTTGATTGACTTTTTCGTCAATTTTTTCGATATTCTCTTATGCAGCAATAATAAGGTGATCTTCTGTCTTTCCTACAACTACTTCATTATATTCTTCGTTGAATTTCTTCGTTTATGACACTTATGAGTAAGTAATTAATGGATACAATTTAAATCTGATTCATTTGTTTCATAGTCTGAAAAGGCGATTTTCTAAGTAGTCGTTTGGTATTTGCAGAGTAAAATGCAGCAATGGGTTAGTGCATTACCGGATCTGGAGAGAAGGCTGAATGAAGCGTCCACTGTGGGATCGAATGAAAATTCGAATACAAATTCGGCGTTCAATTCGGATGATGACGATTAATGGATTTTGATTTGATTTACTTTGATTGAATTCGTTACAAAATTGTTGTTGCATATTGATCATGATTTCGATGTTTGTATGTGTATTGTTTGTTACTTGAATATTCATCCATCTTCTTCCTATAATTGCACTAATCTCCTTCGTAAAAACAAACGATTTCATAGTGAAAATGTATTTACATTCTGCGTAAGTTCACTACTCTAAATTTTCTTTCATAATAAATACATTTCAAAAGCGCATTCAGGCAATGAAAGAAAATCGCAACACATTTGAAACGGGCTGTTTTATGCGGAGAGTGTCTGAACAGTGCTCTGCATAACGAACGATAAGTTGATATAAATAATCACATGCGTATCACTTTCATCATGCACTGTTTTTCATTCACTCTCGGCAACGACGACAATGTCCAAAACAAGAATTGCGATCAGTCGATGGTGCAATATCATTTGTGTTGGGTTGTTGAGCAGCAGAACAAACATTCTCAAAAACTGTTTGTTTGCTTAATGAGCACTTCTGTTCGCTAACGTTTTGCGTTATCAATCTTTATTTGCTGATGCTTTTAATTATTCATTATCGCATTACAATTACACTTGTTCCATTTTGCATGATTTCCATCCATTCACAATGATTGTGACCGAATTTCTTGTTGTTCACTTTTTTTTTGTTCTCTTTTAGAAGACGAAATTTCTTTCGTATATAATTTACGACTAATTTTGTTCATTCCAAAGATTTTGCGGAAAATTCTCACTGAAAATTTTTTTCTTTGTAAATGATAAAATGCACTTGTTGGTGCCGCTCGAAATAGAGTTTGTTAAAGCGAGAAGAAAATCGAATGAGTATCTCATTTTCCCGATCTTTGTTGCCACCAAATGAGCGTATTCTAACGATAAGTGTTATTGGGTTGGGTTTAGAATTTGAGTAGATTCCATATGAGGTTCCAATAAGCCTAAGCTGAAGTATGCATTAGAAGTATGCATTGCTAGGAGCATATATATATATATCTTGGACGTGGTTTATGTTCATTTACTTTCTCATCGAGTTAATCTCATCAGAGGCTGTTTCGTGAGTGCAAGCTGCGCATATCAAATGCTTGGCGATGATTTGATTAATTCATCGGTTGTTGTCTGATGCACACACGACTTTTGCATACGATCCATCTCTATTTGCTGTTCTCAATTTGAGATGATTAAATCAACGTTCTAGCTGAAACTTCTTTTCAATTAATTCACTCACATCTGATTATGTGAAGAGCATTTTGATCCACGGCAAGTATAATCTGAATGAGATGCATTTCAACACGATCGAGTCAGTGATATTAAAGCTATATGTGAAAATGAAACCGTGAGAATGCGCTCTGAAGTCAACAATGAAGCCTGGGCTTCGGAGCCACATTATTTTTTTTTACTGGCTGCATCGGAAACCTTTTGTTGCCAAGAATCATGATGACATTCAGTGATCGGAATTAAGACTTGAACAGTAGTTTTTGCTGGATCCGGATTGTTCCAGAGCAAAAGAAATTTGAAGCTGAAGCCAGAGTCGAAGTTCCACAAAGTGCGGAGCTAAAGATGGAGCCAAAATTTTGCAGACACGGAGACAAAATTACGAAATCTGCAGACTGGATGAGGATTCGATAGCACGGAGCCGTAGGTGGGATTTTGAGATGTGAATTGTTTGCTGCGAATGAGAGTGATGCGGGCATGGTTTGTGGAGCATTCGAGACGTGCGCGAAGTCAACGTTGTTTCCTTTCATCGAACACTATTTCCGCATTGGATCCATGTGGAATGTGGGATGGAGGGATCTCTGTGCAGTTTCGTGGAATTCAAGGGAGTGCCTCGTTCTGTGAAATCCCTTTTCACTTCATCTTAAATCCGTGACCAGAATAATATTATTCACCATCCATCGTCATCACTAATATCATTTACCCTTCGAAACTATCGCTAATTTTGTCGTCCGAATAATCTCTATCAATGCCCTAT
Organism: Anisakis pegreffii; assembly: GCA_035041965.1. NCBI lineage: Eukaryota > Metazoa > Nematoda > Chromadorea > Rhabditida > Anisakidae > Anisakis > Anisakis pegreffii. The sequence goes on along the minus strand of JAPYMA010000206.1, from coordinate 318,957 downwards.
CATCAACATTATTACTATCACCGTAGTTTTGAGGGCCATTGTCGTCGCACATTTTCATTTTTGGAACAGTTTTGTTGTGAGCCTTTTTGCCTTCTTTGCTAAAGTGTCTTTCATCCTTATTTGCTTATTCATTTATCTTTACGCCTAGCAAACATCTGAGTTACAGCGAGAGACGTAGTTGGGGTCGAAAAAAAGTGAACTATTGTTGGGAATTAGAAAATTTAGTTTCGGAGCTGACATCAGAACAGAAGTTTTGGATCAAAACATTTAGAGCTTGAATTGAGGCCATAATTTTAAAAATTGCGGAGCCAGAAACGCAGCCAAACATTTTTAAAGTGGGTAGCCAGAGTCGGATCTGGATCAATCAAATTGGGCATCACTGGGATGAAAAAAATGGAATGTGTTGGGTGATCCTCGACGAATCATGAGCAGTTCATCGAGAAAGGGTGAATGACGCTGCATTAATTATATTGACGTTCAATGCGATGCCACTTCACCGCTCAGAAGAAACTTTATTTTGGCTATCGCACCAACCAGACGGGTGTACCGTTAGCCAAAATATGACCGTGGATAGCACTAAAACAGAAATATCGGCGATAAACCAAAATGAGAGGTATCGGCGAGAATCGCATAGCGATATTTTGGTTTCGAGCTTGCATCGGCTGAATATTTTGCAGTGAATAGAAATTAGCGGAGCTCATATGCCAGCAATAATATTCCCTGGATATTTATTAATCATTCAGAATGTTTGCACATGAATATGCTCACACAGTGTTTCGTTCACAATACGTAGTTTGTGCCGCAATCCTCAAATGCTCTGATGAGTGACATCATTTTGAGTTTGTTCGCGAATTTTGCACAAATTAATGCGCTCTCTGATAAAAACATCGCTGTTACCAAATTTGTTAACATTTTCAAATTAAATGCAATCGTTAATTGGTCTAAAAAAGCATGATCAATGATCAACACAACAATTCTTCGTCAGCTTCAAATGCTTAATTTTGTATTTTCTGTAATATTTGCATTTCATGATACCAATTTCTTTTTTCAATTTGCACTCCCAGCAATCGCTCATCGATGTATTTCCAACCAACGATGTACTCCGTCTTTGATAAAAGACAACATTTTTAATGATATTAATGACCGAAATGCTTGAAAGTGTTTCGTTCATATTTGTTCAGTGAATTTCTCGAAACTCTCACATAACCACTGATCATAGAAGTGGAATGGAAGTGTGAAATGGCACACTTTGTGCACTTGTCGTATCTCGTAACTCACCATAGTTCAGATTTATATTCACTGACTGATGAATTTTTAATTGTTCTCTCAAATGGCCATTGCACATTCCTTTTTGAAGAATAAATTAACTTGTAAACTTCAATTTTCGAGTTGCTGACGAATGTTTTTTCATGGTTTTTTGTTGTTATTTGCTAATTGTATGCTTCAAATTCTTTGTGCATTTGACACATAAAGTTCTAAACACACATGTTTCATTCTACAAAATTGATTTCTTTCACACCATAGAAGAATTTCCGAGTCGGTTTTCCATTTGCTCCTGACATTAGTATGCATGGAGTTGGTAAATTCTTGTAGGGGAGGCGGGGCTGATGACTGTCCGCCGGATCATTGGAGGAGATAATGGGGCTTCCAAGCATCAGATACACTGATCTGAGTGAGGTACTTCTTGAATTGATAGTAATTGAGAAGTTGATTGAAAAAGAAATTAAAAAGTTAGAGTGTTGACACTGATTTTGGGTGGATTCGTTTGGATGTTTATAAAGATGCCAAAAGCGAGACAGTCAAATGAGATTTTCAGTTATTATGCGGGCAGATCAACTGGGAAATGAATGTAAATAATTTATGATCGAGTACGAGTTGAGTGAATATGGCCTCATCGAAATCTTATTCATGATGATTAGATTTTGAAGGGGACATCATCTGTGATGCTTCTTCATAAATCATCGATGTTGGCTCAAGTTGAGCACTCTGAGTTCAGTTCAGTCAGCAACATTAACTCCAATCAGTGTGTTTATTTCCTCCTCTTAACATTCGATATTAATGCGCTAATGATGAAAATACGGAGCGAAAAAATAAATTTTTTTTTGAAATTCTGAGTTACTGCATACGATGTAATGAATTTGAGAATTTTCATGCCTTTTAAAGTAAACAAAAAATTTGCTTGTTCTCAGCTGACGAAAGGCGAAGCTATCGTTTGCATGATTAGAAAAAGTTGTTGAAGCACATGAAAATGGCTGGCTGCAGTATGAGCGAACATAGCACCGCTCATACGATGGATGATATAATGATCAAAAAATATGATTGTTTCGTTGAGTGTGTTGAAATCGATTCGATGAATGTTCACTTTGCAATCTTCTCATTTGAGAAAATAAAAATCAGCGTCAACGATGAATAATCACTGGCTTGCTGCTCAATTGTTGCTTCCGTTTCAATACTTTTTAAAAATTGAACACTCCTCTCGAAAAGCATTCTGGAAGTGTCATGAAATGATTGTGTCATAAAATAGGGTTGTCAACATCTACGATTGGGTGCTCGCTATTGTTTGCGCTCATTTTTATCCACATTTCCTTTTTGAAACACACCATTTTTAGTTCGGATAGCACGTGAACGATGTTTCTTTTGCCATCTTACGTTGCTGCAACATTTTAATTGTTGTGTGATTTGAACGAAATTCATTGGTGGTGGTGGTATTCGAGCAAAATAATTTATTCAGTTCTGAGAATTCATTAAAAGAGATCGATATTTGACGGTGATTTTGAGTGTGCACGATGTTGAGTAGTACACACAACAACATGCACAATTCGCACGAGGATGTATTGCCCGATAACTGTTGCTTATTACGTGAGAGCAAATAAATCCGATAGCTGCGCTGCTACTGCATTGGTGAGATTTAGGCGTGCACTCGTCCGCCGAATCAATGCTGGCTGCTCCATTTTGGCTTTATAGCTCAACTAATCGATCAACAGATCAAACAAGTCCGCGTCGAACTCATATTAAGTCATAGCCAAATCGACAAACTTACTGAACAAACTCCAACGAATTTTTTTTGTTGCATTCTTCATAATCGACAACAACTTCCCCCGATTTCAGGCAATAAATTCGAGATTTCCTCACATCAGCTGCACAACTGCAACGGTGATGATGAGGGAAGATTATAAGGAAAGGTGAAAGCAGCAATGAAATCATTCATTTATGACGAGTGAAGAGAGTGAACTGAACCAAAATGGAATGTGTAATTAGTTCAATGAAGTACTTATGTCGTCTCGAACAGTGAAATCAATTTTTGGCATTGCTGTATAATTAGCGAACGACGACTCATTTTCCATCTGAAGCCTCAGTCTAGTTTTGAAACAAGCCTAAGCCACATCACAGCTGAAGGCCATTCATCTCTCGTGTTCCTCGACTTCAACCCTTCCTCCCCTTGTTTCTGCTGCTTGCGTCGTTGAATATCTTCTGCATCCATCAATTTTTCGTCAAATGATTTTCTCAGTCTCATCAATTCAGACTGCGAAACACCATCATTAGAGCCATGAAAATGCTGTACATCTCATCAATTTCAAATGCTTTTCAGCAGCTCAACTCGAATTTCTTTTTTTTGGGGTTTAGTATCCGTTGATTTATTGTGCTATTATCCGGTGAACGTATGCCATCATTATTTTGAATGCACTGTTCTCAAAAATATCTCTCAAATTATGTATTATGTTTAGTGATTTATTGACATTAGCGATTGAATTATGAGTTATTTCTTTTCATAATCACATGATTATTGTATTGTTGGGTGGAGTTGGAATGCCATTTTCGACATGAATGCTTGATGATGTCGTGTTGAATAAGAAGCGAAATCGTGTGCTGCGAGCAAACTTATGGTCTGTCAACGTTGTGATTTTCATTTCATTAGAAGATGTCAACTGCAATAAAATCGGCAACTTATGTGCATCATGCGAATGACGCAGCATCATTGGGCATCTGACATGTTTGTACAAGTTGCCAGGAAATCATGAAAGTAGAATGAACTCTTTGGCCGTCAAGAAGATCTTTTCAATTTCAACGAATAACATATCGGAACGGTTTTGAGATGCATTCAGCGATTGCTCTGATGAGTGAAAGGAAATTTTAGAAAACGATTTTGTATTTGAACGGTGCGATGAGATATTATACGAATGATTAGTGCCGTTAAATACTGATGGAAGTTTCTATGAATCTCTAGTGAGATGATGCTGGAAAAACTTATTTATTAGGATAAAGCTGAGGAGAGGAGCGAAATATCATCACATCTCAGGACATTTCAGCATTTTTTCATTACGCTTCTTACTCTCTCTAATTGATTTACATCCAATCCACCATATCACCTACTATCGATTGCCATTCATTTACTACGTTTTCATATATAAATATATATAAAAAGAAATATAAATTTATATACATAAATTAAATAAATAAATAAATAAATAAATATATAAATATAAATAACTACATATATGTACATATATATATATATATATATATATATATATATATATATATATATATATATATATATATATATATATATATATATATATATATATATATATATATATACCGAATTGAAATTTGAAAAGCGTCGGACAGTAAGCAAACATTAAAGATGTCAAGATTGCGAAATTTGAAAAAATTAAGAATTTTTACGAAATGTGCAGTGATTTGCGTGTGTTCACATCATTTGAGTACAATGCAATTGCCCTGTAACTACCCCATTCCCTCTCAACAACTTGTTCAACTGAAATTCACCTCATTCCAGATGTATTCCCATCACACATCTCATTTCTGGACACATCTCATTATGAATGCTAAAAGCAGTTTTCTTCTTTAGCAATTAATAAGTATACATCAACTTACGTTGATACATTCGACTTCAGTATCAATTTATATCGTCATTGATTCATGGAAATGATAAATGCTGGTGCGAAAAAGCGTCCGACAATGAACTTGACAACAGACTCGAAAATTTACATTCGATTTGTTTGACGTTTTAGGTTACCTATAGATTTCTTGCACAAAATGTTTTCATTTACGTGAACGGAATTTGAAATCGATTATAATGCCATGCATAGATTCCGTTCTTATTGCATTGCAAGAAGCGTTTCGTAGATTGAGATCAAATCAGACATTTGCGAAGCAGTTTGTTGATGCAGTTGTACGGATGAGAGTTTGGTGCGTGAACGAGGAAGATTACGCATAGAAACTGGCCCCGTTAAGTTGTTTGACGTTGTTGAGGAGAGACAATCGGATTGTTGTCGAATTAATGTTTTGGATGCTCGGATGAAGAGGCTGTGTAGATTTTAAGATTCAACTTTAATCAAACATCAAATATATGATGATGATGATGCTAACGAGGAGGAGGGTGCTTATGAATATTCCAATCTCGCAATTACAAATTACGAACACACCGTATTTTAGCAATTATATGAATGACGTGATCCTAGATGTAGCGATAAAATAAGCGTTGATTTTACGTCTAAGGGCAGCATATATCACAACAACTCGAACAAGAAGCTGCGAATATTCCAGTTTTTCAGTTCATTTCAAATTTCAATGGCAAATTGTGACTTGACTGAACAAATAGCTGAGCGAGTGTTGTTTCATTGATGTTTTTAGTGTCGATCTAAAAGCGACACTCGATCTTAAATCAATTTGAAGTTATCGCAGAAGCACGTTGTTATTCACAACGCTCAACGCTTTTTATGCTGACTAAATAACAATTCAGACTATTATATAAAATGCAATTCTTTTCTTGAATCACGGAGAGCAAACGTCTCAACAATGGCTGCTTGTTTCTTCAACTTTTTGTGGATTTTCATCATTTCATCGAAGTCTTGAGCCCATCAAATTTCGTTCATTTTCACGAAGAACAAGAAGACCCATGAGGTAATTAATGTGTTGTCTCTCAAAGTTGGATGATTACAAAGAAAGTTCAAAGAAGTTTTTTCCCAAAAAAACGCTGACCTGACAAGAGCGTAAAAATCATTTACATATCTCCTGTTCAGTGCAAAACATCGTGTACCGTCGACGATCAGCCTTAAAAGAAGCAACAGATGAGGATAGCTCGTGAAAGTTTCAATGATATTTGTGTGAATGGATGATAAGAAATTGGGGGTTAATGTTGCTTTCAAAATCTTGTTTTCAACTGATATTCACTGTAATGATTTAGTGCGATTTCGGCAATGTTTATGCGTTATGCAGCGCTATCATATGACGACGTCTCGGTGCAACTGACAGCATTCGTTTTATTCGTATTTGCACCACATTAAAGTCAACTTTAAAAGTCATCGAGAACAACTGTTTTCAACGATTAGAAAATAATCGCTGCGAATTTACTGATCGTGAGGAAAAATTCTCATTAATTAAACTCACTCGCTCGTCCAAATAAATAAATTTGGACGAGAGATTAATCGGATCGCCCGGCAAAATACGGCTAACGTCTGTAGATCTTGCATGTTTGTTTGCTAGCACCAACAACAAATTTTCTCGCCTAGCTGTGATCTTCCGTACGCTTGTTTGTGGAGAAAACTGAATGTATTTAGAGTGGTGTTTGCATGCAACAAGAAACCAAAATACGAATTGGTTTAAAAATGAAAAGTTGAAAAAGGTTTTCAAAAAAAGCACTTTAAAGTTCAAGTATGCAAAGTATGCTCTGTGATCGAAGTATGCGATTTTCATGTGAATAAAACAGCGCTGATAAGTATCAACGATTGCTTGCGTATTTGCGCCTGCATTTTTAAAAGAAACGATGTTTAAAACTTCTCTTGAAACTACAGTTTAAACACATAAAATTTCATTTTTAAACGTTTGTAAATTTTTAAAAATTCACTATCAAACTTCGAATCCTTTCTTGTGATTTGACTGTTTGACGAATTGATCTCCACTTTTCGGACTTTCTTGAACGTTCGAAATGTTCAGTCAGTTTGTAGATCGATTGCATAAGCTCTCCGAATAATCACCAATAATCTTGACAAAGCAGTCGGATGGATGTGTGAGAGATACAGAAAGGCTTTGCACGAAAGATATGTTTGTTCACATTGTCATTGCAGCTTCGTGTCGCCGAAACATTTCTATATTCGAACCGTGATATTCTTTACTCGAAAGCATACCTACCTACTTCATCTGTTGCTTGCATTATTCAATCGTATGATTGCATATGGCGTGCACATAAAACTGCAAATGTCGTGTGGTTGCATATGAGTGCTTCATTTCGACGCATTCATTAATCCCTTATTACGAAAAGCATTTAATGCCTGCCATTCTTCCAGTATGTCCTCTCAACGATGTGTCTGAAACCTCAACTGATGAATGTATCAAGTGCTTCTTTGTGCAGTTTGAGTGCAATTTTCTATTCTTTCATCGTAAATGTAATCACTTCAAGACATATGTCTTACCATTTCACATTCACATATTTTTTTTACCAACAAGTACATGCTAGATGTTGCACAGGTGATATGACTTGAATACGTCACTTCGAAAATAGGAAAGTGGATGTTTGAATAGGTTTATTTTATGGATGAATGAAAGCATATTCAAAGTTGGGTGGGTGCACACATGTTGTATTCATTACATATTCATGTGTGTAATACCTGTCATAGTCAGTCAAGTGTGGCAGCAATTTGTGACAATGCATAAAATTCGATTGATGAGTACTGATAAACCACTTTTCACCGAGCTGATAATGAGTGAGCCCAACGGATAGGTGCACTCCAATGATATATGGCAGTTGGAGTGTCGAGAATGATTTTTGGTGTTGAACATTACGGAGAAATAATTAATGTCATAACCGAAAGTACCCACAGCTCTCATATAATCTTCTTCATAAACAGAAGCGAAAACAACGATGCAATTAGAAGAATCAATCACGTACGAGCAACAGCAATAACAATCGTTTTTTCGATTCACTTGATCCACTCTCGTATCAGTTAATCTGATTACTGGTTGCTGAGCAATCGTAAGCAGCTTAACGAACCTACTTTCATTCCACGTTTGCAGTTATCTTGTATCAAATAATGTGTGTTATTCATTAGTGAGATGTTTCGTTAGGCAACATATGTACGTGATATGCTGAGCGTTATTTTTATGAATTTGGGCGAGACTTTTCAAATTCAGAAAGTATCATTGCAGCAGCAGCACTCATTTTGTTCAACTTAACGGTCTTGGATTGGTTTGAATTGAGGTGATCTTGACGCACATCTGCAACTAATTCTTAAATGAAACGAGATTGTGCTGCTATCTGAATGAAGCGTTGAGGCATGTGTTTCAATTTAGCCAGCAGTTGCAATTGCTCTGTAATGTTTTTGATCTGCCATTTCAATTCCATCTGTACATTTAGTGCTTCAGGCAAGCTGTATGAAGCCCATAATGACGTTCATTTGAGAATAAAAGAAGCTGAATCCATGTTATGATACCATCTTGAAAAAATATAAGTAAGCAACGTCCAGCAGTTATTTGTTCTTAAGCAGCGTCGATATTTCCGTTCAGTTGGTTACGTCGATTAGATTGATCCTAATCGAACACTGAGAATTACGGTTGAAACTCGAGTCAAATATCACCAAAAAAAATCCACAAGTTGGTATTGCTGCGGAATCCGAGAAGTTGCTACATATATATGTGCCTAATAATTTCTCGCTAAAATAATATTCGTGCATCATTGGTGAGCACTTCTGATGATGCATCCAATATTCGTTCGACCAATTCTGGTCATATTTCGCAGTTGCTGTTTTCGTCTTAATTGTTCGCTGTTCTAAGCATGGATTAACAACCTCTGTCGAAAAATAATTAATTGCGTTTTCCCATGATAATTTATTGTGAAAGTCCCTTTATTTGTAGGATAATGAGGAAAGATGACAAAAATTCAATGAAACCATTACTCGAACAAATTAGAGTCGGATCCTGAGTGAATAAAGCATTAAAGATGTAACCAAAAAAAAAACTGGTGTTATGTTCTTTTTTCCTTTTCCTACAAGTGAAACGTGAAAAACGTCAAGCATGTTTACTTTTCACTCTCTGTTGCTTTCATCAATGACATTCACGCAGTTTTTAGTTGAATACGAAGGTAAGGCAGTGTTCTTGTTAGTTGGACGAATTATGAAAGGTTTACAGCAGAGTAGTTCTTAGGGAATGATTTTTTCTCTCAGAAAATGAGGATATTTTCGAAAATTGACAATTTTGCGTCACAATTCTATGCTGAAATCAACGTTACGACCAAATAGCTTATTCGTAGGCACACTCGATTCATACTTTGATATGTGGGGATCGTTGATTCGTCCACTGTTCCGTAATTTACACAAAAGCTCTATGCAACAATCAGCAAACATCGCCAACTGCGTTTTTGTGTATACCTCTCGAAGAAGTTAATTTTATCGTCTTCTCTCTCGGAAACGTCAAGCGTGTTTGCTGAGCACGACATCGATTCATTATGAGTATCATCAATTCACCGGAATGCTCATTTTCCAAATCGCTCACTTACAATATAATCCGTTATAATTTTCAAGTATTGAAAAATGGTCGTTATCATTCGATCTTTCAAAATGGCTTAGAGATTGAGGTGTTCTTCATTAGAGTTTGAAGCGATCAAGCGAATATGAGAAATTATTCGTTGTCAGAAATTTTATGATGTTAAAATGTCAAACGTAATGATTTTCTGTTCGAAACGGAATCGTTATTTTGAATAAGTACGAATAATGGTGTTTCGTGCTGATGAATGCTTTGGTTGAGAGATATACAGCGTTAATGCAGTCATTCAAAAAGCTAATCAGATGATATCTGAATGTGAAGTTATCTTATGTAATAGAAACGCGCAAATGTAAACAGCCAAATTGGGTATTGTTGCAGAAAATTGAGTTTTCAAAAACGCTTGATTTGATATCTAATGAATTCAGCTTCTGTTACTAAGTCGTAAGTGATAGAAAATATTTTTGGCCAATAATTTATGCAATTTTTATGGTTCAGTTTGCACTGGACTTCGAAAAATTCGTGTTAGCAGATTCGAATGAACATAAATAACGCTGAATGTGTCTCGCTGATTCTTAGTGGATAACGAAAGTGAAGGCGTTGAATACTGATTTATGGCTGTTGTTGAATAAATATGGAGGCTGGTAAATGTTCGTGAAAAAAAAAACGAAAACTAATGCTTTCGTGTCAAGTGATCGCAAACATTCAGCTTGTTCTATCTTGAGGGAGAACTCTCAGGACAGGTTCGTTCTGCTACTCCGATTTTATTTTGGAAAATATTCTGAAACATTTAACAATAGTTAAATTAGTATGACACATTCCATTCCTACTTGTACACTACACTGAATATGAATTTTACTCATGTCACTGAAATTTCTATGTTGGCGTCTTTCAGGGAGCATCCAGAGTGATTTTACTCTTATCAAATTCGGTCTAGCTCTTACATACATGACCAAGTTCATAGGAACTGAACTGTACCCATGGACTTTCCTGAGATTACCTCATATTGTCTGAAACGAATTTCAATCACTAAATTATTCACTCAAGCCTTCAGTGAATATATTCTATAGTTTATTTCATGCATTCGCATACGTATTAATTTTTATGATGGCAATGTTTCCGAAGGATTCTCTACAAAACCATTGTTCGTCTTTTGTTTGTGTTCATTCGTCGCCCGGATTACGAAAATTTTTCGATCTCCTTCGGTCATTGCTGAGGTGGATACATGAGCGACAATTATCATGATTTATTGTATTGATGCGTCGAGTGATTGCTTATTACCGAAGTGACGAGTTGTTTTCAATGCTTCATCACTTACTTCACGCAACAATTGTTTTTGAATGCGGAACAAAGCACCAACTAACTTCCTGTCGTCGTGATTTTCTGTTGAAGTGCATTATCATAATCGAAATTGATGAATGTGTAATGGAACAGACGCAATCGAGCGGTGATTGATTGCATAGAACTGAAACAGATGTTTTGAGTTAGCAAATGCTTATTATTATTATTGTTTCAGATTTGGTGAATTCTGCCTTCAGTTTATTCGAAAAAGCACAATGAAGAACTCACAATGGTGAATATAGTTTTTTGTTAATGATAGCGAAAAATGCAAAGTATGTTCCCAATAAGCAATAGAAGTTCAGAGTTAATCCAAAAGTGTTGTAATCAGATACACAATGGACGAAACAACGAATGGATAGCGCTGAATCGTGACAATGTGATGAAAATTATAAAAGCGAAATCTTTAGCGCATGTCACGATATTAAGCGAATTTGTCTTTATAAATCACTAATAGCAAGTAACATTCGTTCTCCTCGAACTATTCTTCCTATTGAAAAGTGTCAATTTTGAGCGTTCATAAGTCAGCTCATTTCAACAACAATAAATACAATCATCTTTGAATCATTAACTTTATCAGTATTCATTCATATGGCCATTTCTGTTTTGACGCATCTCAGAATTTGACGAACTGCGATGATAGTTACGCCCGACGGGAACAGTCTAGTCAATTAATTCATACTGAGACGTTTTTTTTTTCAATTGCTCGCTTACTACTCTGCATAGTGGTTGTTAACAATTCGGTTATTAACGATCATCTTTATACACAACCAGTGATTAGTGCTGAATCTACCATACTTTTAGAAGACTTGTATGCTGAACTTGGAGAGTTGATTTGTTTCGTTTCGTTAGCAGTGGACGTGAACATTGTGACGTGACCCTTGACTGAGTTATCGCACTCGTATAAATTGCACTTGTTTATTAACTGATTTTATTACATGAATTAGTGCTTTTCTGCGAGTGATTATTGGCAGTTAATTTGATGTGGTGGTGGTGGTGAATATTGCACATTATTATCACCAATAACAATAGATCCATTTTCTTGCGAGGATTCCTCTCTATAAGGCTGCGACTTGTTGAATTGAGTTCTGCATGAATTTATCGTCGAACAGCACCATTCAGTGAACAAACTCCGCCCGCCCAATCGTTCTTCATCCGATTTTCATCCGCCTTTGCTGTGATACACAACTAACAATTGCTTGTCTTAAGTGGGACCTCTCCTTTCATTTAGTAGTTGACTTCGTGCGAAAAAAAAGAACGTTTTCTGTGAGAAATTCGAATACTTCACGATTGCTATGGAAATTCACATTAGATGCTTGATAGTTTTCTGTAATGTTAATGAGATTCGAATTTCATTTGCTCATCTCACAATTGACGTAATTCATTCTTATCGTTGTTTACTGTCGCCAGCTATCATTTACAACAAATCGAATATCTTTATATCAACAATCAGCAGCGTTATTCAATGAATATTTTCAATTTCGTGGGAAAATTTGGGAAGAATTTTAGCAATTTCGTGCAATTTCCATGTTGAAATTCGATTCAAATAATTCGTATCGATTATTCGATTAATTCGATCGTTTTTTGATTTGTTCAGAACACGTATCCATTGAATGTTCAATCTTTTGATTACATTTGATCACTTATTTTTTCTTCTGATCGTCATCATAAAAAATCACTAGCGAACAGCGATTTTAAGAACGTTATTATCGCAAATCAATTCGAATTGCTCACTTTGATGTGCGCCGCCGATCTTTAATAGTTTGCTGCATGTGGTTCACGAAAACAATTCCGATGAAATACTCGTACGAACAAAACCTAATTCTTCGAAAAATAAACTTCCAAGCAGTGAAGTATTCAGCGAGGTGAGGCGCACACAGATCCCCCTTTATTTCTGTCAAAAGTGGAAGAAAGGGAAAAAGAAGGAAAAAGGAGGAGAAGGAGGATAAGAAAGGATGCGAAAAAAGAAAGAGTAAACACGGAGAAATACAGATATTTTTATGAACCAGGCCATTTTCCATACCTCCTCCCCCCGAAAAGAATGCTGGTTCCGCCATTGCTTCCGAGCGATTATCGTATACCAGCAGTCCGTAACTATGGAAGGTTTTGTAAGGAAGCAACAAATATTTCTGCAAAATGAAAAACGACGAGATTTATGGTGAGGTGCTATGATAGTGCTGGCTGGCTTCAAGTCATCTCATCTTATCTTTTCGAGTTCACTGAGTGCTTTTTATAGAGGCTGGAAATGCTGTTGTTTTCTGTGAATGAGATGTTTACTGGCAGTTGCTTCCGTTGAATACGATAATGTGAATGCTCAGCATATAAATGTCTTAAATAAACTTCATCTATTATCAATGAGAAATGTGTATCGTGTAGTCGATGCAATGTACTTCGTAAACAAAATTCGACAAAAATTCTATTCCATCAAATTTCGATGTTGAATTGAAAACGAGAAAATAAAATTTCGCGTTTCTCGTTTACAAATCTGCATGCGTACGGCACGGTACCTATCTCATTTGAATTTCATCTTATTCATTGTCAGTATACCGTTCACGGCAGCATTGTTTTTCAGAGTGTTTATCATATTATCGAAGTGATGAAACGCTTTTATCTTTAATGTGTACTGCTTTTATCTTTAGTGATCAAATGCATCAAACGTACGAAAACAATTTTGGCTATCGATTAAAGGCGTGAATGATTTTGCAGGAGGAGATACTGGGAGACATAGGCGAGAGGACGACTTCAACTGTGAAGTTAGGTTAGGAAGAGGCGAAGGCAGTGAGTGGCACGTTGAATGTGCTAATTAGGAAAAACGACAGAACGCATTCAACAACTCAATTTTAATGTGTACTGTTGTCGATGGGCAAAAACAACAGCAAAGAAGCCTCAGCAGCAGCGGAACGCGGGGATAAGCCGAAGAAAGCCAATCGAAGACTTTCATCTGGGGAACTGCACGATCTCGAGATGAAAACCTATTGTAGGCTTCGCCTTGTTATTTTTCACCACTAATCTTCTCTGTACATTCTCAATGATGCCGTCAGACAAAGCCATTAAGCTCGTAAAAACCTAAAATTGCCTCGAAAATAATGTCATATATGCCATTAAACCTACGCATACGACATTTCACCACGGATGCTTGAATCAAATCATCCATCTTTTCTGTTGTAACTTCAGAGTGCAGCTAATCAAAACATACTTATCATTATTCATTATGAGAAGCACTTCAACAAGGCTCACATATTAATTTTCGCTAAAATTCCTCTCGTTATTGGATCACTGAAGCATTTCAAGATTTGCTCGTGCCTTTATTACGTTCTTTTTGCGGCACTTACAATCGTTGAGGGATGTCATTATAAGAGAAATTTTTGATCACGACAACAGCACTGTTCTATCAACCCAAATCTGAGCACAAGCAATAGAAGTCGACCGTAACGTTCCGGAGACGGCGGTTCATGGTCCCGGCTTTAGATATGAGAACTTTTCCTGTTCATCCCTGGTGAACACGATCATCCGCATCTGAAATTATTACCAGATTTCTTAATTTTTGGCCTAGTCATCGATCACTTATCCCTAAATTCTATTTTTCTTCACAAAAATGCACTTGAATTTACTCGTTAATTTATCATTCGAACGTTTCTCTTGTTCATTTTTCTTCTGTAAATGTTCCACTCAAACTGTGTTCACCTGAAAAAATGCAGTAAATAAGTGATGCTTACACAAAATCAACTGATCAGTCTTCAACGATATCGTAACTATTCGATGAAGAACTCAAAACCTCTCGATCATATCATTCGTTTAAATAACAACACCTCTAAATGAGTTAGAATTCTTGAATTTTAGTCAGAGAATCAATTGTCTCAAAGCATTCTTCGAAACCCATGTACATTGCACATTTTTCCAAAGAAATTCTACAGCTACACTATTCATTTATTCATGAACGAATAAGCCGTTCCAATTGGATTATGACGGATAAACTTTCATTGTTCTTTAATGTTCCTTATAGACGAAATATATGAAGAAATAAAACTGCTCGTAGGTTGATTTGAAATTGATGAGATGTAATGCAAATATGATTGATTAGATGTAATTCATTAAGTTTTTGTTCGAGGCTACTGACGTAATCCGAGTCTGTCGGAGTTCCGCGTTCTGCGAACAAAACCAGAACAGGAACCATTTTTTTGACCTCTGTAAAGTTGATAAACATATCAACTGCCGACAGATGTAACTGTCCAGTGCAGCATGCTGATTAATCAAACGCAAATCAAATTCAATGGATAATAACAGATAATTAGATACAAGCCAAATCATAGTCTGGCTCAGGCCCGCAACAGCAATGATGTTAGTTCGCGGAGGAGAAATTTTGCTGGAATTCGATCGGTGTACTAATCTCAAATTCACTGATTTGAGATTATTGCAGATTAGCTATCTGCGAAAACATGCTCGTTTGATGAGCGATTTCGAAAAACAAAACCCAGCCATTAAAAAACATTGAAACATTTAAAAACAAGACTGAGTATCGCAGTGCTAAAATGAAATTTTTTTCTCAACTGTATTATGTGCTGAGAATGTGGAACATCAAAAAAAGTGGAAAGAAGTTAGTGCTGTGTTTTGGTGAAAAAATTAGAGTATTTTTGATAATTCCAGTTAGTCGCAAGGAACTGAAGAAATGGTATAAGGATTTTGTGCGAGACTGTCCAACGGGTGAATTGAAACTGGATGAATTTCAAAGTATCTATAAGCAGTTCTTTCCCAATGGTGATCCGTCTAAGTTTGCTGCGTTCGTTTTCAACGTTTTCGACAGTAATAAGGCTTGTTTTCTTTGAATATTCATCAGCGATGAGTCGCTCCCAACAATTTTTTTCTCTCTCGAATGCACTTTGATTTCAGTGTGTTTTCTTTGAAAATTTGCAATAGATGAATTTTCAAATTGGATTTCATTGAGTGCTTCTTCAGGATGGTCATATATCGTTTCACGAATTCATTGGTGCACTCTCAATCACTTCTCGAGGAACACTCGACGAAAAGCTTGATTGTAAGTCGTTCCGAATGCAACACATATTCTTCAATACTTACGCACTAAAATACTTTCTAAGATTATCTTCTTTCTGACTCAAATCCGAATCAAACACCTCATACATTTCTTAGTATTGTCATATGTGTGATCATTTTTGCTTATGCATTATGCCTCAACGTATTTCAAGATCACATTCTATCACTAGTATCTACCTGGCTCAACAGTACCACCGAATATGATAACAGAAGATAATAGTTTGTTTGTATGTTCGTTCACATAAGGTAACATCTTACCGCTGAAGAGACACAGCTACAATAATGCTTGAAGATTATTCGAACAAATGCTGTTCTATTGCTGGAAAAGCAATTAAGAGTCAGTTTGATGGTACTTATTGAATGAACGCAGTACGAGATGATTCATCTGTTGTGAATGATCCTTATGAAAGATCTATCTGCTTGAAGAATAAAAAGTTAATTCAGCAGAAAAACAAATAAGTTTGAGTCTTATTCGATGAAGACGTGTGACTGATTATATGCGTGGGTAAATTAAAATCAACTTCATAAATGAATGCACCAAATCGACGTTTTCTCATTCATTGGAAATATGATTTCATTCTCGTATAATTTCATATTGTTTCATATGAAAGAGTGTTTCTCAAGTTTGAATGCTCCATTACCCCTTTTGATGGTCTGGCAGGCCAGCGTTACCCCATCTCAATCCCCCGACACCTCTAAATTACCCAAAACGGATACTTTCACTTCCTATGTGCACCAATGTTATAGATTCCAATCGTTTATGATTGCATGAAGAGCTATTGTCTGTGACATGCTCACTTCAAACTGATTCAGATGGATTCTCATTCTTTTCAGACGTGTTGTATTCACTCTCATAGCTATTACATGCAAATATCGTTCTCTTGATGAATTTTTCTCATTCACTTCGTCTCATTTCACTTCACAGTTCGAATCAATTTTTTATTCTGTAACATATGCTATTTAATGGACATGTTGACGAGTGTCGACAGCCGAAATCAACAATACAACAATCGAATATTATTGCTCAATAACGTTCAGCAGTAATGATCAATTAGATAGTGTATTTGGTAGAATGAGAATTTGACTTTAATTGTTGCGTGAAATGAATGAGAAATTAGCAAAAGAGAACACGTTTGGTGATAAAAGCTATGAGGGCGATTGTAGCAGCAAGGAAAAGAATGAAAACTCTGTCAAAACGAATGAAAACCCGGACGAGCTAATGATACTCGGAAAGTAGGTGCATAAAGAGTGTTGCCATCAACTAACCGCATCATAGCAACTGCACGAAATACTAATTTCTCGACCTCCTCCATCAGCCCTTGACACCTCCACGTTAGCTAAAATGGGTACTTTCACCCTCTACGAGAACCACTAATATAGAAGAATGAATGCACAAGAAAACTCATGCTAAATTTTTGAATAAATGATTAGATGGAAGCGAAATCAGAGCCTGGCTTGAGCTAGTTGGCATTGATACATCATTCGGTATGAATCGCGTTCATGATTTTGATCGAGTTCAAAATTTGACTTTAATTGTTGCGGAGACCATTCAGCCTCCATTGAGTGGTTGTGTTGAGCTTTCAGTCAGTTCCCGATTGTACAAGAAATTGATACGTCACATGTTCGAGTGTCGCTCGCAAGGAATGTTTTGCTCCACTTTTTATTGACAATATTAGTAATGATCAAGCATTCCTAGGGGCATTTTCGCTATACGACGTCGATAAGGACGGTTATATAACAAAAGAAGAAATGGCGAATATAGTGGATGCAATTTATTCGATGATCGGTAATATGATAGAATTACCAAAGGATGAGGACACTCCCGAAAAAAGGGTCGCGAAAATATTTTCAAATATGGATCTCGTTCGTCACTTTCATACTTTTTCTTTCGAATTTTTGACAGATTCTTTCATCGATTATTAAATTTTCCATTGATCGCTCACTTACGTGCCCAATAATTCAGGGCAATCGGTAATTTTGAATATATTTGGAGGTGAATTTACATGCTCATTTCAGATCATTTCGATTCTCAATCACTGATCTTTTTCTAAATAAAACAAAAAATTCAGAATCTTGATGGACGATTAACGCTCGATGAGTTCAAAGCAGGATCGAAGAATGATCCCTGGATCGTACAAGCGCTCACAATGGACATGAGCTCTTCGTAGCATTCTTTGAACGCTTATCATTGGTTTGTTACTTTACATGTGGTAGTGGTCATCTGAAGGCAGTGAACCGTATGTATTAACGAGTATGAATGCAATGAACCGTATGCAATAAAGAGTCATTTGTTCCGAAGATGAATTCTTTCTTTTTGTTCAACAAGGAATTTGATGCACTGATAACTTTGCTGCATTCAGAGACCATCGTGTTGTGATTTTGTTTTCTGATCACGATGTATCAAACGGAATGATATAAATATTACATTATCATCTTCATTATTATGATGTATAATTTGAATAAATTCAATTCTTGAACATATCCAATTGTCCACCAATAACACATTTCACTAAATCGATTCGTTTATTATTAGTGAAGAGAAAAATGCTATCGACCAGCACAACTCAATGCATCATTGACGATTTGAATGATCAGTGAGCTTTGAGTTCATTCAACCTGATGAAGTTCACTTATAAAGTTACGAATCAAAGTGAAGCTCTTATTGTGACAACAATATAAAACGTCAACATTGAAAAAACCAGTGAAAATTTTTCATTAGTTGTTCATTTCCTAGATAATTCCCAATATTGGCTTGCAAAATTTCAGTAGCATCATTTTTTGCTCTGACTGAACGTATGAAATGCACGTGCAAATTGCGTTTGTGGTAATTACTCAAAATGCAAGAATGAGTCGGGTGATATGTAACTTAATCCGTTCGAATTAGTGTCCAGTTCAGATTCAGGCTCATTACTGGATTTACTGCCAGTCTTATTTTTGAGAACCCAATTACGACTAGGCTTCGAAAGGAATGAACTTTAAATGGATAATTTGTCAGCATAGTACACATGGTAATGCAAAATAAGAAAACAAGTGAAATTTCCCATGAAATTATTGTTCGATGTTGCATTTTACATATGGGGGTTTGAGTGAGTGATGAATGGAATTCAGTTCACCGATTTCGTTATTTTTCGTAATCATTATCGCTAGTGTTTACTTTTTGAGTTGTGCGCTGCGGTTCGTCGATGGCTTCCTTAGTGAAGTTAGTTTCGAGCTTACTGATTAATACATATCACTTCTGAAAAGGTGTTTCCGAGAAATTAAACCGTAGTATGCGCAATTCTCATCAATATTTTATTACCGACTCTCATCGATGTCGCAATTCGGCTCGCCAATAAACTCGTCAGTGAGGATTTATTCAGCAATACCTCATGAGAATACCATGATAAGCCTGATCTAATCATTATGGTTAGTATTGTATTTGTCATAGCCTTATTGTTGGCAAAATTTCGAGCTATAGGTGAGGATCTTTATGCGGCTCAATTTATTACGATGTGTTTGTGTCTTATTTATGCTGGACAGCTTCAGTAGTTTTAAAACAAATCAAACAAACAAAGGTCAAGAATTTTTGGCAGCGAAACGATGCAACCGGTTAGCAGCAAACGCACAGAAAACTATTGCTACCAGACAGGTGGGTATTGTGCAGTTGACACCAACAAAATAGGAATCACCTAGAAATTGAAAAGATACATTTAGTTTCGTTTTCGTAATTCACTTGTCATATGTAATTGCGACTTGTAAAAGTAACATTAAAATAGCGTTGTTATTACAATTTACAATGTCATTCAAAAACTTCCTAGAAACTATTTGAGAATTGTTCAAGAAGCTCAGAATCTAAAAAATTCGAGAATTACCAAAATACGCTCGTATAAGAATTCATGAATTGAGCATTTGCAATCACTGAGGAACAACTGTCTTCTGGTTTTAATTGGTCGGTGATCGTTCAGTTATCGTGTGTGTCAGTAAACCGACGAATAAATCGTCGTTTACTGCACAGTACGATGGCGTCCGGTAAGGCGATTTCAAGTGCTCTCGGAGTTGAGAAGCGTCAGAAAGAGAAAGAGATTGAAGATAAAATGATCGAGGAGCTCGTTGAACACCTCAAGAGTATCGCTCCGTTCAACAAACGTTGGCAGGTATACACTCATCCTTTATGCGCATTTCCAAACAATTTTACTCGTCATCTGGAACTATTATATCCGACGCCAAAGCCTCTTGTTCCCTACCCAGCTAGCATCAGTGACTTCGTTCGTTCGAAAATCGTTCATAATTGCACGAAACTGTAAAGTCGCGCTTGCAAGTCGTTTCACTAAGATTGCAATGTGCTGAATTTTTGCAGGTGATTGAGACAATCAATCAAGGCACATATGGTGTTGTATTCTCGGTTCAAGATGTTGTCACGAAAGTTTTCGGTGTGATTAAAGTGGCAAAGTCACTAGCGAATGATTCCGGAAATGCTTCAGCCGAATGGGAGGGTTTCATTCTTGAGACTATGTTCAAGAGAGTTAGCTGTATCCACTACATTTCGTTGCACAATTATCAGTGAACAACTTCAAAACATTTAAAACCACAAAACGCCTCATTGCTTGAAACTGGTCACTAAACCATCAATTTCAGATTTATTTCCCTCTTAGAAAATCGGTATTCACCGAACAATTCACCGAACTCGATTGGTATGACTGATTGTTGCGGGAGCATCACTATAGTGATAGATCGTAACCAGTGGTGCATGCTTTGAAATAAATTGACCTAGCCCCGGTCCCGTGTTTTTGAAATTTTCAAAATTTTAAATCTTTGGCTTCGCTTGCAAAAAATGATTTTGGCTCAAGGGCTCAGGCAGCACTGATCATATTAACTGCCACTACATCATTAAAAACATTTCAATTAAGTCTGAGGTTGCGTCTGTGGTTCGTTTATTGGACAAAGGTATGTTAGCCGATCAGCACGGAGAGGGGATGGAGTTCGTGGTTCTTGAGAAGGCTGGTATACCTGTTAAGGATTACATCTTTGAGGTTTGCAAATGCTTGCTTTTGTCGATCGTTTCATCGACGTTTGAAAGTATCGAAACTATTAATGAATATAGAAATTACACTTCACCCAGAAAGGCCTGCCTAAAGGCAAGATAGTATGAATGCTGTGATCAGATATTGAAGCGACGACTGATAATTCGCAGCCGTTCATTCCATACGCATATTTCTTATCGCAATGATCGAAGTTCAAGACATTCAACACTGAGCGCTGAAGAACTTCATTGAAAAATTTTGCGATTGCATTAAGATAAACGTCTCGAATTGATACTTTTCGAGATTTTTTATTCAGGCACTTGGACCGCTGAGAAACCTGCGTGCTGCGAAAGTTTCATTGCAGATGCTGAAAGGCATTTATGATCTTCATCAACAAGGTTTCACTTCTCATTAAGTATTGGCACTTAGAAATGCGGCTAACAACAACATCGAATGTGATGCGAATTCATTTACAAAATCGTTATCTTAATTCCGAATTTGCAAGTCTTTAAGTCGTTGACAAATACGAAAATGTTCATACGTCATTTTGGTTGTCGAACGTACGTTATCTGGTCAATTTGCTTGTATCTTCATGTAACAACACATGAAGATGTGAAATAAGTGACCTAATTGTTCGAGCAATGAATGCGAATTGTTTTCTGCGGGAAAGGCTCAGATCATAGGGAACAAATAAACTGAATCTATGTGAGCATTGTTGAGGATTGCAGGCTTATTGCACAGAGACTTGAAACCGGACAATATGGGTGTGTGCTCAGAGGAGCAGCCAGTGACACTATTGTTCGATCTTGGTATGTCACGAATGTATACAGACGGAGAATGCGATGTGAGTTGTTTTTAAGCATAACATAAAAACTCAAATCCGAGAAGACGGAATTGGAACATGCTCGTGCTTTTCTTCTGAGTCAAATCAAGGTGTTTGAACGTGAATCTTGAACCATTCCCTTTATCAATAACCAATTTTTCAAGCCAACCAGTTGAGAACTATCAGCGTTTTGCTTATTTATGAAGTTCGGTTTGTCGCACGCAATGTTCTTTGTTTCTGAGCAAGTCTGTGTTCGTAAAAGAAAATGTTTCAAGATTTGTGAAGGTATGACTGATGAATGCAGCTTATGAATTCACAGGTTCGCCCTCCTCGCACATGTTGTCCGTTCCGAGGTACTCCTGAATGGGCGAGTGGACATTCACAAAAAGGACGTGAGCAGACGCGCTTCGATGATCTGATTGCTTGGTTGTATGTGTCGTGTGAGTTGTTTGCCTCAGAGAAAGAACCAACTCAACCACTCCCATGGACATACAGAAGCAATAATCGAGTAAAATGATTATCCTTTACGCCAAATATTAACGCAGAGTCATCAATGGACGATTATTTTTCCTATTCATCAGTGCAATATTGAGCTACTTCGTTGGGTTCGATAGAACATCACCGGATCGTTCAGATCAATTGAAAGTTTTTGCACTCACTCGAATCAAACGCCACTATTGAGGTTATTCGAAAATGGAGAGTTATTACCATCACCATGCATTATTATTTAGCTGTCGCATTAAGGGCAGTATAATCATCTTAAACCAGTGGTTCTCATGTTCGGGTGCTCCATTACCCTTTTTGGCGATCTGGCAGGCCGGCGTTACCCCTCCCCTCCCCCTCCCCCCGACATCCCCAAATTACCCAAAACCGGTAATTTCACTCCCTATGAGAACCGATATCCTAGATTGCGATCGTTTATGATTGCATGAAAAGCTATTGTCTATAACACGTTCACTTCAAACTGATTTAGATGGATTCTCATTCTTTTCACACGTGTTCCATTCACTCTCATAGCTATTACATGCGAATATCGTTTTCTTGATGAATTTTTCTCATTCACTTCGTCTCATTTCACTTCACAGTTCGAATCAATTTCTTATTCTGTAGCATATACTATTTAATGGACATGTTGACGAGTGTTGACAGCCGAAATCAACAATGCAGCATACGAATATTATTTCTCAACAACGTTCGACAGTCAAATTTTAATTATAGAGTATTTGATAGAATGAGAATTTTACTTTAATTATTGAGTGAAATTAATGAGAAATTAGCAAAAGAAAACACTTTTGGTGATAAAAGCTATGAGAGTGATTGTAACAGCAAGGAAGAGAATGAAAACCTTGTCAGGCCCTTACAAGCTAATGATACTCAGAAAGTGGGAGAATGAAGAGTATTGAGCCATCAACTAATCGCATTTACATACCCGAGTTAAAAAACACCATCACAATGACGTTCTATCATAACATAGCAACTGCACAAAACACAAATTTCCCGACCCTTCCTTCCATTACCCATTGATACCTCCAAATCACTCAAAATGGATGACATTACCCACTACGAGAACCACTGTCTTAAACACTGAAGCAATATGAGTCAGTTTGATTGCACTCACGGCTCATTATTTAGGCTCAGAGAATATTAAAATCAGTATTTTGTCCAGCACGATATCTGCTCAAAAGACTTCCTTCACAATATTACTCAATCAACACATACTTAATGACAGGTACCAGCTGGCATCATTCAAAGTGTTATTTTAAAACAGTTACGGCACCTGATTACAACGATTCAGATTATGTTTGTTCTGTGTTTCACTCAATGAAACTGATGACCGAACTGGATTGTTGTTTGAACTGATTCAAACGTATACAACTTTCTTTTCAGCAAACACTCTCAAGGTTCCCGACTATAGATTTTTAGCAGATCGAGTGTTCGAGGTTGTTAAAAAGTTTGAAGAGGAAGTTGCCAAGATTCCAGAAAAGCAGCTCAAGGATTTCATCATACAACCGGTATGCACACTTTCCGAATGGCTACCTCCAGTCAATTCTTCAAAAATCGCTCTTTAATTCTATTTATTAGTTTACCTCCTATAAGTATCAGTGCAAAAATGTGAACAAATTGTCTTTTTCCCTCAGTTTTCCACATGAAATACTGTTTTGGTCTGCGCAAATTCGAATGATCGTTGCAAATTTCAGGAAGTAAAGAAACCGGCAGCAGCTGGAGATGCAGCAGGTAAGAATCAAGAGGCTGGAAATAAAGCAGCTGCAAAACCGGCTGCGGGAGCAGGAGACAATCAAGCGGCCAAAAAATAAATTTCTTAAAAGTTGTGAATTGTTGAAAAGGATTGATTCGAGTAGTCATTGGCAAACTGTAAACTCATGCGTTCACATGCTTCACCAGCCTTAGTTCCCAGTCTCATCTGCTTGAATCAGGCCTGAGCTCAGAATCAAAGTTAACGTTCGGTTTAATCTTGCAATGACACTTGCGTGAACGAGGCCTGAAAACTGAGACGAATGAGATGGGTGAATGTGTGAGCTCTACGGTTGCAGTTATCTGTTTCCATATTATAGTATGCTTTGGTATTTGCATCTAACGTCACAGTCGTTTGTTATTTGAAAATGCAAATTTATTTTCATTGAAATTCATTATCGTTAAGAAATGATTCATCAAATTTTCAAATTTCATTCGTCAGAAATTTATAAATGAATCATTTCATCCGCATTACATCAAATCCGAATTATCATATTAACGTGATATTGGTGCCTATTGATAGCGTTTGCTGTGCTGTTAAAGTTTCACTGTACTGTGTCAAACATCAAAAGGGTATAGTGTCATAAAATGTACTTTTATTCAACAAATCACACAAGAAAGCAGCACATTTCGGGATCATGCCAGAGAACACTGAATTGAATAAAATGAGAACGGGTTCGAAATTTTTATTAGTCAAGTAACTTTACATTTGAATCAGATGAGTGTTATCCCAATTATGCAGCACTTCATGAATGCATAAAATAGCCACTGTGCAAAATTGCTAAATGGCATTGCTGACTCTTGTTCAAATACTTTCATGTGTACGTACCTACCTAAAGTGTCATCGGCGAAATGCTACTGAATTAGGGTGTGTATACGGTCCGTACTGAATGACGACTGATGGTATGATCGAGTGTGTTTGTTGATTGAATAACTTATCGACTGTACACAGAAATATTTTCGCTGAAAATGGCACATTCTGTGTCGCATAAGTATGTGAAGGGCAGTAAGTTTGAATACGTAATTAGGCTTATTTCAAATAAAATTCACATTTCACATTCAGATCACTCATGTTTATGTGTATTCAATCGTTGAACAATGAATTCGATTGTTCGATGTGTTAATTTTTGTGAATAATCATAAATGATGGTCTAATTGAAAAGCGAGCCCAAATCCGAGCGAGAGGCGTCCTCGATTCGAATCGGGTACGCCCTTGCATACATTATCGTCTTGTTGACAATCGAATGTAAAGCGTGTCAGCGAATCTTCACACATAATCCGCAATATGCTCTTTATCATCGCAGATTCACTCTCGTAAAGTCTCTATCCACCAATCTGTTTCTTTTCGATTTATTCTTTCCTGGCTATCGAAGCCAATTAGAAAGCATACTCAATTGTGTCATGTGTTCGATAGAGAATCTGTTTCATTAGTCTACATTTTCAAATAACCAAATGAATGTAGTAAAACAATGATTCATTTAAACCAATTGTCCACGTTTTATCTTCCTTATTTTTCGACCACGGGCCAGACTGTCTCTTTGAAATCGTTTGGTCGCATAGTTCAACCCGTCCTGAATTGACCACTCAACAATCCTATCGATGGCTTGCTTCTATGTTTGATTTTATGATTCATTGCTAAACATTAGTACGTAATGATTCATTGAATCGATCCAATTCACAGCGCTAAAAATGCTTTTTCTCACAATCTACCTGAAAAGGCATAAAACGCTTGGTAAGAAACGTGTATTTGAGATTTATCGTAATAATAATGTCGTTAATAATAGTAATGAATATAACAATAGTATTATTATTACTAACAGGTTGTAGCATTGAAAGAATTGCAATAAAATATTGAAAGGTAAATTGAATGAAAATAATTTTGAAACGGTGATTGAGAATAAGATTTATGTGCGGTAAGTCATCATAAATGATTGATGCATGCGTTCATTATCCGTCCAAATTTGTCATTCGTCCCAATGCCCTTTCAAGAACACCTATCATCTCTATCTCAGTCTCAGTGTCTCATAATCAGCGCTAGAATGATAAAACTTACTACTCATAACAAGTAACTTATTCGTTACCATTCATGCTGTCTGATCAGTATGTTACTACTACTACTACTACTACTACTACTATTATTATAATCATCATGTTATTATTAATACTACATCAATGCATCCTGCACTACTTGTTCATTCGAGTGCGAAACCTGTATCGATTTTGTCCGTGCAATTGAAAGCTGTAACATTATGCATGTTTACATCTAGCAATGCGCCTTAGATTGTATATTTGCGGTTTGATGGTGTGTTTAGAACGCACTGAAGTGAATGACTGATTTATGTATTGACAAGAATTGATAGGCAAATAGTGAATACATTGTAATCGTAGGTGAATGTGCTAAAATGCCGATGAATTAATGAAAAATGCATGTTTACATGCCACTTTTATAGCTATTGTACTCATCTTCAACCATGACGATTGAATCAGATTGAAATGAATTTTGATTTTTTCAAGAATACACATTTCCCTTACCCGCTGAACCAATTCAACTGGTTTATCGCTCATGTTCGCTTGCTTCAAAAATTATTTCGTTTTGTTAAGAGATGAACGAAGAAAGTGAGTTGAAAACGAATTTGCTGAGGAATGAAACTGGGGAAATGAACTGAGCGCATTGAATCACGTCAATTAGGATTTTCTTGACAAGAAACGCCGCAAAAATATGGACAATATAAGTCAGAGATTTGGACATAAATCTACTCTCAAGTGAGAATTCAAACTAGATAAAGGCTTTTCCGGCTGGAACACTCAAGCATAGCGTTGGAGTTGCGAGCAGAGTTATTAACCAACTGAACGAATGGATGATTGATAAATATATCTCTTCGATGGATTTTTGCACATGAAAAATTCAAATTTTCTCTTTTGCTCGTCGATTGTGATTTGGATTGCCCACAGTGTTCGTGTTTCATTTACTATCATGCAGAGTTGGGCGTTGTTCAAACAAAAAAGTGAAACAATCGAAAAATCTGTAATTCATTTCATTTTATCATTCAATCTCGCACGCACGTTTTCGTTGCACAGTGAAGAACGACCTCCTTCAAGTCTAGAATAATGGACAATTGTTGTAATCTGTTTTACCTTCTTTGAGGCTGTTCTATTGTTTCGACGGTCGAAAACGACTGTGTGGAAAGGATTACGGTGTGCAATCTATGCAGACTTCTTGTCAGTTGAATCTTGTTTAGAAGTTTCCATTAGAGCGTTTCTTCCACCGATTGGTTTACTTTTTTTCGAATTCATTTCTAAAAACTGACCCAAAACCTTCACCATTTGCCACTACATCCCCGACTTAACTTCGGTTTCATCTCAACCTTCTCATGAATATCTTCTATCTGCTGAATTATTGTCTCCATTTGCCTTTTTTTCAATGAATTTGATTCTGACGCATTTTATCGATAATATATATCTCAATGATTCGTTGTCATAAAATGGTTTTCTTTATGAATGACGGCCCAATTCGATTGCTTCATGAAATGGTCGATTCATATAACATTCAATCATTTCATTCTCCAAAGCAAACAATTCGTTGTGATTTTTTGAAGACTGATTCATTTGGGGTTGAAATGGCACTATTTCATTGCTTAATGCAGTGCAGCATGCTTTCCCTTTCGTAACAGTTCGTCATGAATGTTACGCTGAAATTTTTGCCGCATCTTGACAAATGTCTTTGTGCAACTCGTTGAAAATTACAAAAAAAAGCTTGCAAACAGAATAGACATTAAAAGAATTACATTTGTAGCAGTTCGTATATTATCGTTCATGTGTTTGAGGATGGTCCGTTGAGACACATACGATGCGGTTTATTATGAAGTACGTTAAAACAAACATCGCTGCGATATATTCTATAATTTATTGTTAGGAATATCAAACTGCATTATTATGTTTGATATTAGTCGATGAGCAAAAATTTATCGGCTTGAAACATTGTGTGGCGGTGATTTTTAAAATCTTACGGCAAAATTTTTAGTAATTGCATGAATTATTAAATGTGTATAATTAAACGAATTTCATGCACAAATTCATCAAGAATTCATTCGTTTCTAATCAGAAAAATTGCAATTTTGGTTGTAAATGTATTCCGAAGAGGATCGTTTATTAAAACGAACTGCTCTGTTGTCCTGAATACAAACCGGCTTGTGATAGCAGCGATTTTACTTTAGTTTTTATTGTTGAGGCTGAATCATGAGGTGATTCACTCATTGATTGTTGCTTTTGGTTGAACGACACTTTTCGATTCCTTTCGGTAATCCTTACTGGTGCAGTTTCGCGTGAAGAATTCAAAACGATGTCGGAAACTTCAGCAATTCGCTTTATCGAGTCAAAATGAGTGAACACATTCGGCAGTCAAA
Source organism: Anisakis pegreffii (assembly GCA_035041965.1). Lineage (NCBI taxonomy): Eukaryota > Metazoa > Nematoda > Chromadorea > Rhabditida > Anisakidae > Anisakis > Anisakis pegreffii. The sequence continues at coordinate 290,596 of JAPYMA010000206.1, read as the reverse complement.
ACAACTGATCGTGAGCATTTACAATGATTTACACGCAGATACATTACTTTCAAACACATAATTAATTGGATGATTAACTAATGTCACTCGAACGTTTAATGTGAAAACATGAGGAAACGCCTTCCAGTATGAATGAGATGTGCTTGTTTGTTGCCACTGAGAAATTGTTGTGAGGACGAATGGATTTGTGTGAAGAAGAACGACATCTTCAGATGAGGAATACTTACAATTAGATTAAGCAAATATTTCAATGAAACGAAGTCATGGGGTCTAATTTCATCACAGTATGTATGGCTCTCCAAAGAGCGATTCAAATTATATTTCGAGACTCATGCAGATGTTTTTGATGATTGCAGATGTTTTTCGAGAACATCTATGATTTTGATTAGTGCACAATTTTCAAACTAATGGTAGGCAGTAAATTATGAGGAGATGAGAATGTCAAAAAATGACATCTGATAATCTTTTGAAATACATGAAAAATTAATAGCGAAAATGAGGAAATACTTAAATTTTCATTGTATGCAACACAGATGTCTTTTTCTTTAGACTGACTTCCAGACTATTTTTTCATCTATTTGAATTTTTATCGGTACTTTTCGATTCGTAACGTTCGACCAATAATAACATACGAAGCCAATGGAATAGCAGGATCGTGAAGAACTTAAAATAAATGTGTTCATATAAAATTTCTCAAGAATTCTCAAGCAACACAATCACTTACTTTCCCAGATGATATTTATGCAGCTCACGTGTTTGCAACATGTTTATTTTGCAATTGAAATCAACCGAAATATTATACGATAGACACATGCAATATTTTGTCCTATTTTCTTGTCATAGTGAAAAATTCACAAAGCGATTTATTTCACTTATGAATTTCAGTGCATTTTCATGTTCATCAATGCGGCATCATTTGATATTCATGAGAACGTTCATCACATTCCTTATTGTTAGCATAACCAAATAAAGGAATTGCAATGTTTTGAACAAAATGAGGCCATGTGTATGCGAAACATTGATAACAATCTTTGGAAAACATCATGAGCATCATCTACTTGAGCCAGCCTCCAGTTTTGGCTCTTGGGTTTATGCTTATCGTTAGCTTTGCGTTTAGGTTCAAAAAGGGCTGATATTGCAGCCAGAGATTCTCTGTAGGTTGTCGACCTCTTCAAGAATAGGTAAGCCTAGAGAAAAACATAATATTGATGTTTTGAGATGAACTCATGTCGGTTAGCGTTGGTAGTCCCTTCAGAAGAAAGGAATGACAACAATAATGCAAGATACTTCATATTTGAAATGTGCTTGCTTATTCAAGTGTTTCTTTGAGCGTGTATTTATTTATACTTATTTACTCATACAACCCATTCATTCAGCCGTCATTATAAAACTTCACAACGTACTCATCATATTCGCATTGGTTCCGGAAAAGTAATTCGAACCGTTTTCAAAATGAACACTGTTTGCACTTGTTACTATAGCAACAAGACAAATGAATGACTCGTGGGAAGGAAATATTAATGCATTCAAAAAAAAACATCTCAATTAAATCATCACTGATGTAATCTATCATATGATTTCTCCTCCGCATTCATCATAAATAGGAATCGAGATTTGTGCTGTAGTTTTCTTATTCACTAATACCAAACCCGTCTCTGCTATTTGATAGATATTATATTTATTGTTATATCAAAGGCGTCTGCAGTCATCTCATGAATTTATGAATAATTTATGAATGAAAACAAAATGCCGATGTCAAAGTAAGTCCTAAGAAAACTTCTCCAACGAATATATTTTGAAGCGATGTCATTTTGATTAAGTTTGGACGGTAATTTATTTGCAGAGCTCTTTGATTGTCGTTATATCGGTCGTAGTGATTTCAAGATCACAGGCGGCCACTAGTACTGTCTAGAAAATATGAGTAGTATGCGACATGTTCTCTGTGGTTGTTTACAATGGCAGCGTTCTTTCGGCGATAAACTGAATGGGTTCATTAGAGCTGCAAAGAGTTTAATTTTGAGACGTCAATCAAACAGTGTTTGATATCATAGAATTTTGTTCACTTATACAGATGCAAAAACTAATTTCTTCAATAAATGAATTCTAAACGAATCTCAATCAATGACGTGACGCATATTTTTGTGCTGAACGATTTAATGTATTCATCGGAGCGATCGTGACGTTACGTCTAATGCAAATAATTTGAAGATTCAGTGAAGTGTTTATTTATCGATAAAGTTTCATCGTGCTTTCGTTATTTTTCGAATGCTTGTGCTGACGAGTGTTGACTGGTGTAGTGTTGACACTCTTCAGAAACTGTATGCTTGTAGGTGCAGCAAGAAACGAAATTTGTGCGGAAAAGGAACTCAGCGAGTGAAGTGCTACGAGGAATGCGCTGATGAAGGCAGTCAACAAAACTGTGTGTAATGTCTGTCATCAACACTGAGATGAAAGGGGCTACAGTGATGTGCTAAAGGAGTTATTCGAGTCTCAAAATGCTCAGAATTCAATATTTAGAGCAATACCATCGTTGCCATTACTCAAACAGGATTCTATTCAGCTAACTCAATTCTCTCGATTGTATTACTATATTTCTGTCGCACCTTCATGCATTGTAATCCACTGATCTGCTCAAGTCAGTTGCTAACGATTGCTGCTTAACTCATTCTGTTAACATTGCACAACCTCTATCAGAATCAAGCTTCTTCGACAGAAATGGCCACAAATACGGTGAGTAAACAGTTTTGTTTTCATTTGTGATTTCGAAGGCAATAGTAAAGTTGATGAAACGAAATTTCACCGCATTAAGTTAATTTTATTCATTCAGTCGTTTCATTGTGTGACAGCCTTGATGTTAATGTGAATTCACTCGCTTCGAGGGATTTGATTGTTGATTCTTTGCATACAACGTGATTTCATTATAATAGTTTGAAAAAGTACTCATCCAACTAATTGAATGAATCAGTTCAACTGCTTCGAATCTCTATCGAGTCACGTAGAAGTGATGTGGTAAAATTTGTAGAGTGTTCATAGTTATATCTGTGACAAACCAAAATTTATTGTGACAAACCGAAATTTAATAAAAACCAACAGAATTCACGCACTGTAAAGTGAACCAAAAGTAAGGTCGTTGACGAATTTCGCTCAGAATTGAGCGTCTTTTCATGAAGCAAATCGAATAATTTGTTTGACAAGCGATTAATTGGGTGCCATCAAATCAAACTAATCACCTGATCTCAGTCAATATCAGCGCATAAATGTGCTATTTTATATGCCCGTTCGAACAACCTCTCAGTTATAAATCACAGCACATCATACAGAACACCTCTCATGAATATACCTATTCATTATAATGCTTAGTCATAATACATTACTGATAGAACAACAGTGTCTTACAATAATGCATAATTCATCTCCTAAGCAATCCATCCAAACAACAATGCTCAATAAAAAATTCACATGAGAAACACTAGGTGCATCAGTGATTGATTGTTTTGTTAAAAGTTAAAATCACGAAAATGTTGTTTTCGAGGAAGAGCTGTGATCAACAAATCAAACAGCGAATAGGGCGTTACGCTCGGAGAAGTAGTAATGTTTTTAAGATGGATTTTGTTATGGAGAATGAACGTGATCATCATTTTTTGATGAAATGCAGCCGCCGTCTTACATCGGTGTTCATTGTTATCGGTGTATTTTGAACTCGTTGACTTTACAGGATAAGACTAATCTAAATCGAAATGACCCCAAATTTCGTCGTAAAATTGTTCTTCCATGTGTTATTCCATGGGAATCAGGTTCAAATAAATACGCTAGCCAAAAAGGAAGTGGCGGCTTTGGAATGCTTCGAAACGCAAGTGAGTTACTTTGGCATGCTCTTATTTCAATCTTTTACGACCGTCCAGCTATCGTTCATTCTCATTTTTCTTTCGTACCCAATTCGAAAGTGACAACACTTAAGAGTTTCAACATTAATCAGCCGCGATGTTCTTTAACGTTGATGTAGCCTTATCATGTTTGATATATAAATCGACTATTTATTATCCCATAATCGCATAAATCAATATTCCCATAAATTTCACTGTCTATAATACATCAAGCGTCTAATAATCTATAGCCGAATCAATAAATCATTCGTGTTTAATGTGAAATAGAAATTGATAATAACAGTCGAAGTTAATCGTAGTCAATAGATCACTCGTTGATTCACTGAATTGATTTGATATTGTTATCAATTTTACGTTATCATAACGACATATAATCATGGAGAATGACCTCATTGAGCTTATAAATCGTCTCGGAATAACTTCATCGAACTACCTTCAATCAGAGAGTGAGAATGTTTCAAGTGCATATTAGGCGCTAATCGCTCTTGTTGATTGACATCGTCTATTCTACGAAAGCTTTTAAGAATCATTTAATTTTTAATTCGGAAAGTTGATAATAAATTGTTTTAAAATGATACACGATCATTGCATCGCATTTCGACATTAATTGAAGCATAAAAAGCACACTAACATTAATTGAATTGAAGCACATTAATTGAAGCACATAAACCATATATTATGGTTAGTGTTTTTGCTATTCATTATGATGGGAACGATTGAAATTTGATAGTGTGCAAGAGGATTGTTATGTTCTCCGATGAATAAACAACAACATAACTTTTCGCTCATCGCAATCAGATCATGCTCAATTGATGACAGCTGTGCAAACGCATAACAAAAACGACTAGCATCAAAATAAACAAATGCAACGTCATAAATTCATTTGAATGAGCAGCTCCTCGGATAATGAATATAAATTGTAAACAGATACAGTAAGCATGCATCTGAAACAACGTTCATTCATGTGAATGAATACCATCGAGTTTTTTGTAGCATCCATCGCTCATGTCAATTTTGCCAACATTTCATGCATTTTCGATACTGAAATATTTTAAAGAATTCTGAGTATCCATTTTTACATCATGTGAAATAAGCTTATTTTTTTAACATAGCGAAAAAAATCAATTGTTCATTTTGTTTGGCTTCTGTTTGTGAATAAGTCATATTTTCTTGCAATATTGATTTATTTAGTTTCTTTGATTGATATGTTCCATGAAGATTTCGTTTTATTTTCGACTGTTTGAATGAAAGCTGTCAAGACAACCATCGTACTCTGACTGTGAAGTATGCGTGCATTTTTGTCAGAATTGCTTTGATTTGTTCTTAGCTGGCAGGCACATTTGAATCGTTTTTTTAATGGTATCATCGAAATCAAGCTAATTCCTCGAATAAGTACGGCGAGAGAGTGTAAAAGTCCAAGTCAAAATCCAATCAAACAACTGTTGCTTGTTCGTTGAATTTGTATGGAGCGAATGATTTTTGTTCAATAAGAGGTCACACTCGTTTATAATAACTAGCAATGCGTAAAAGCAATTACTGTTGCCGAGTGTGCATTTAATGACTGTTTCGATCATTTTGACTCGATGCAATTGTCCGAATTGTTGAAGTGAAGGTTTTATGCAACAACCGCCATTAGAAGATTCACATCTGAAGATTACTTTGCGCATCACTTTAGTGTGTCATTTGAGTATATGCACTCACTTAAGTGAGCAATCAGTTGTTTTACTTCAAAACGAGCGAAGGGTACCATAAAAAGGGATACACTTCACGTGGAAATACACCTCTTACTGAATGAAATGAAAATTTTTCAGGGTTGTTTTCAAACATCTATAAAGATTCTTTTATTGAGCTCACCACTTAGTAATGAACATTCGTTGTCATATTGGAATGAAAACCATCTTTTGAGCGACAAATTCATCACATATCTTGACTTTTCCGAAAAAAAAAGCTTCAAAGCTTCAGCGAAAATTGATTCGAAAACTTCATTTCATGAAAATTTCATTGCATTGAGACAGCTCATTAGTATTAGTTGTGTAAAAGATTGTAGATTAGTCAGTAGAGCACGAAGAGTTTCACATATTGATGTGAGTTTATTTCATGCAATAACCATTGCTTACAGAATTTATACGATTACGATCGTAATCGTATAAATTGTTTCGAACTTGCAATCAAGTACACGGATACATTCACGTGACAAATTAGCACATGATGCACCAAATTAGCACATGCTTAATGATATGATCATAACATTAGCTAACTTCAATATTGCGAAATGAACATCATTTGATACAAATACATAAGAGCCGATCACAGATCAAGCAATTAACTTAGTGCAGATTTGCAGTAATGAACAATTACCTATTGATGGATGATATGTTCGTCAGTTGTTTCAAATTGCAAACGAAACAGTTTAATTTCAGCGACAGTGGTAACGAGTAGTAAAGGATTAAGTGAAAGTAATGACGGCGTCGTGCCTTGGATCAATTGTCCTCCTTTGAAAGACAAAGAACTCGCATCACAGTCTGGTTTGACTCCATTCGGTGGATTTCGAGAACATGTGGCCAAAGTTCAAGAAAAGGTCACTTCTGCAGATGTGTGATTCGTTCAGTGGATGAGTGATGTTACCGTCATCTCAATTGATTCATTTCGATTGCAAATTTTAGCCATCGAAATCACTGAGAAGAGACTAGATAGTTGAACATATTAGCATATTAAATTTGATGTAATTTGTTGTGTGAATGCATCGGCAGCATGATCGAGTTTTGTAGGATGGTGAAGCAAAGAAAGATATCAACAAACTGATCAACGATCGAAGCTCGGAACGAATCCTCACGATCTGGTCACAGCCAAGCCCGCAAGCCAAAAACCTTCAACCTTTTGGTAAGAAATATTTCATGAGAACATCTGTAAATTTTGGAATTTCAATTTGCTGTTGGTCATATCGTCTTTTTATTGATCTAAATTAATCTGATTGAATCAAGCGATCATCGAGAATGACAACTTAAATGACTGCAGGTAAGCAACGAGGTGCCGTAACGCCATCTGTTGGTGGAAGGAGTTTCAGTGAGAAGGAGCTGAACGAGTGTCGGGCCGCCATTCCTCGATTCCAGGATCCTCGAGAAACGTTCGCTGCGAAAGCACAAAAACCCGCCGAGGTCGGCCCATTGCCTCCATTCTGAAGACACTTCATCATTCGTTTACTTCAAATCGCTTTCCGCTAATCAAAACTAGAAGCTGTCTGATATAGAAGAAGTTTACAAGCGTTCATGCAGTTTATTATCAATTATCGCTCTGTGTTGTGTACCGAATTCAAGCCAATAAATTAACAATATATTGCAACATTGCATATCTTTCTTAACGCTGTTTATGTAGTGTTCGATCGAGTTTTCTCGAAACATAGTATCATTCTTATTCAGTTACATTCAGCTATGAATTGAAAGCAATATCTTAAAAATCTTCATCAACCGTCTCTAGTCGTTGCTTTCCCATTGTTGTCTGTAGTACTTTGTTGAAGATGGAAAGGTCTCGAAAAGAACAACTTGCTTATTGGTTGCTAACGGGTACAAATGTAATTTTTCGAGTTGCTCGTATTTGTGCTTATCATTTTTTGCCTGCTTGTGCATTTCCCATGCCTGCTTGTGCATTTCCCATGAACATGTCGAGCAAAATTTTCGATTACATTTTGTTCGTGTAATCGAGAACCCCTCTTCACAGACTCATTCCGTCCATATTGCTTCTTTTCCTTGAAAATCGCCTTGAAAGCTTCTCGCCACACTTTGTTGTCTGAATGAAAGAGATCCTTTTCCGTCCAGTTTACATTATTTTTTCATCTACTAATTCGTTCAATTCACAAAGTCCATTGTTACTTAGAAGCCAGCAGTCGAACAAAAAGAGAATACATTAAATTAACCAAAAAGACTTTGTTGAATTTGCTCTCATCTCGCTTTGAATTTATTCTTGACAAATTCATTTTCTGTTTTGCTTACAAACAAATTTAGAATGCTTTTTCTCATCATTCAATTAACGTTGCACTTTTAAGTCATTTATTAAATATTCGATCGAATCACAACTGTAAACATGCACCATTCATTCAACAAACAAATTTTCTATTTGCACATCTAGAATGAAAAAATTTCATTACAAACATCAGTTATTTTTGAATGATTTCATAGAGAACTATGTATGTACAAATATGACAGATTGCTGCTGTAAAATGTAGGATGAAAAAGTGTTGAGAGCTGATCGTAACAGTTCCGAGTTGAGCAGTCTAATATGGGAAAGTAAACAAAAACTGATCCTCTGAAGGTTTCCAGTCAAGCAAAGCCGGAATAGGCAGCATCTGGTGCACATTTGCAGCTGTTCATACTAGCAAGATCTGATTGAACATGGCAGAAGAACAATAAGATGATGCATTTCAGGGATTTGCAACGGGCCTTCATAATAATCGAAAGACAATAACGCATATCGAGGGATTGGATAGGACAGAAAAAGATGAACTCGATTCCAATCGGTATATGGCTTGGTTAGGCGGTCAAGTGAGCACTTATGAGATTGTCTTTTTGAAACTTTTGTTCTTCAGTACTTCATCCGAAAAAACAAAAAAGAAAAATGAACGTGAGGCAATGTAAGTGAATAAAAGTTGCAGTTAACGCTGCAGTCGCAGAGCAGAACCGGCGGCTTTCAAAAACCACGTGATGTCGTTTCAACATCCTATTATGATCGTGTTATGAGTGAACGATCACCAACCGTCAAAGAGGTCCGTGAACAGCGCGAAGAACAGCAAACAAAAACCTCAGCCACACCGACAACAAACAATCACTCCCTAAAAAGTGATATTGTTGATGATGTTGAACGTAGTGATTCGCAGTCGAACATCGCTGAAAATGGTGATATTACTAATTGAATATGCGTGGTTCTTTTCGGATTATTTTGTGAATGCATTTTATGAGCAGTCTCCTTTGAAATATCAATTTGGAGTTATGAATGTTGAGAGAATAAACTGACAAGCAAACAATCCCTCAAATTATAATGTATATACGCAACAACTGAGACTTCACGTATCCTTTGTTAAACTTGCTCTTGAGCATCCGATAAGCAAATGTTGATCTGTTGAAGTGCTCACCAATTCAGTCTGTTCCCAGAAAGACTAAAGCTTATTACTACAATACGTCAGTTGATTACAACAAGACGAATTTATTCATTCACTTCTCTCATAAGCTATCTGACAAATGCCACTAAATTGATGATATTCAATGAGTTACGCTCACAATTTTGATATACATTACGTGGCATCATGAAGGCGATATGCTCAAACATTCATCGTGCAGTTGTGAACTTGTTGCTCTCATTGGGATTGCCCGCACCTAAATTTGAGCCAACTTAAACGAATGAATATAAGAGTTTCCAGTCTATTTTAAGTTATTGTGCATAATAGCCACTTATCATTATATCATAATAAATAACATTATTTGAATGCCTATAAAGTATGTACTTAATGTCGTGCACCATGTATATTCGTACTGCAAACGCTGCCAATGCTATTTGCTTGTATTATAATAATAATTGTATGAATTAGTGTTTTCCAACGTGGGCGATCTTGCTGGACACTTTATGAAGATGACATATATGGGTGATTTCGCTGGAACTGAATAAACTTCTTTAAATTATCGCATTGTTTCATTCTTAGTGTCAGTGTTGAAAGTGGTCGCGGTGCATGTTGCTGCATTGGAAATGAGAGAAGGACTGTTTGGCCAGGTTCGGAGAACCAGCCGTGTTAGACGATAATTTTTTGAAACAAGGAAATGAATTACTTAACATATCAAGCTTTTATATTTGTGTTCAGTAACTCATCTTGTGAGCTTATTCACTTGTTCTTGTGGAGCACTTACTGAACTTATTAAAATCACATCGGTATACAAATTTTTATTAAAGATGCTCAAATATGGGCTGATTTTCAGGTTATGGTAATCACATTTTTTAGTTTGCCGATGGCTTTGGGCGATCGACAAACTAAAAAGTAACTATCAAATATCAGCCATCCGAAGCTTCATGCCTGGCCCGATCCTAATCTTGCGCGTCGCATTTACCATCAGTTGAAGAAATGCTAACAGTAGCTTGATCAAAGCCATGAAAAACACCAATATTAATTGTAAACGGCTAAAGATCCTACTTAAAAGTTATGAAGCAAATTGGCTGAAGAATTTCAGGAAGTAGAGCTTAAGGATTCGAAAAACTCATCAATACACAAGGATGATAATCTTGAATGACCTCAGAGGCCTATATTTCAATCCTAGCCGCCGTTCGATAATCTTCATATCCATTAAGCCAAATGCCCATCAGGCGAAATGTCCACTGGGCGAGAGTGCTTAGGCGGAACGTCGTTAAGCCAAATGTTCAGTCAGGGTTATATCTTTATTTGTGTTCGATGGTTTTAGCCCACTAGAATTATGGCATTTCGATCACATATCCACATTCAAATAAAGGGTTTGTGTTGCGTGATTGCTCTTTGATATGTATCAATATCGCAATTCACGTTTCAGATATGTTCAGTGAAACTATACTTTATTCAAATTGGTTTCTTTATACGATTTCATTGAAAGACTGGTTTTTGATGTCGTTGAATGTATGCATGCATTCGGGCAAAAAATAACGCAAATCATGCACCATAAATCTGACACGAACATAATGTTGCCGTCGTCAGTTATTATCGTTCTCGTTCATATGCATTTCCATATCGAGCAATCCTTTATTGCTTCATCTATCTGTTCAGAGGCTTTATGCAACAAGCATTTTTCTCATGAGGCATCATCCCTAACGCAAATTGACACATTGTGTTCTATTTGCATTTTACGTTGAGTCTCTGTTCAGTGCTTACATTATGTAAAAATCATTCGGTCGAGCTTGTTCATACAGCAACTTTACATTTTGAAACTGATATTGTCCATGTCAAATATACTGCCCTTCAATTTTTTCGATATTTTGTCATTTTTATTTCAGTTTTTTTAAAAATCAATTTGGTATTTGTGATATTGGTGAGCATTTTCGCTGATTACGATGATGCCTTGACTATCAGATATTTACGAAAAACCACTAATTGATTTTATAATTACACCATGACTTCTATTAATATAGGAGTATTTTACCGGTTTAGAAAGATTAACTTCAAAACAGCTGATTTATTGATTGCATTTTACAGATCGGGAACCAGTTTTATTTATCAGTGTGCTTTTGATGGGCTTGCTTCACGCGGATGCTGAACTTTCCATGAAAAAGCAAAAGTGAAATTTGAGAAATGTTTACTTTTGATTGGAAATTGGTATTGTCCATCGTACTATGTGCCATTTTGTGTGGAGCCTTTTACATCGAACATCGAAACCCGTCTTGATTGGTGCCATTGACGGGTGAACAATAATAGAAACTCATCGGAAGTGCTTTTTCGATCCAGTTTAAAACTGTAATTCGTAGTGAATGATTATAGCCTCGAGAAGTTGTTTCATTCTGTTTAATGTAACGAACTAATTTGCGAATGTATCCACATATGAAGGAGAATCATGGGAAAGAAATAATGGATTGTGAACGACGCGAAATTATGATGTATAGTGCTAGGCCGTATGAGTTATTCGTTTCGTTTAGTCTTGCAAACAACCTTCGGAAAAGAGTGATTGATTGTGGCGCAGAATAAACGTCATTCATCGGCAGATTTAGATTAGAATATGGCAAAAGATTGGTGCGGATTTTTCAGCTTCAGCGATAAGTTCGAAAATACTCGATCGATCGCGGTTGTAATTTGACACATCGTTGTGTGACAGCTCTCATGGGTATCGAAATATCTCATGAAGAATAACTCTGTCCTTTTTGCGCAGTGGGATTCGAGATGTATTTTCATCTGATCAAGTTTCTGATATCCGACGTAATCCTCTGAGAGAATCGTACTCGTCGCACGATACTCATCACTCTTATATTCATAATAGCAACGCTCACTTCAGCGACACACACTACGATAAGCGTTCTACTAATAATATCCGTTTTGATGATACTATTCGTTCTAGTAACACTAGTCCTAGTAAGGTCCTCAATCCGATTCCACCGCTATTCCAAGTTCCGTACATCTAAATAAACTGCATCACTTGCGATTGGTGCTATTATCCTTTCAGCTGATCAAAAATTAATTCTAAACCGGGCTCATTCGTTCCGCTGGTCAATCCCCTCAATTTCAAAACAACATCCGAAATAAACTAGCTCGAAAGCATGATCAATTCTCTACGCACTCCTGAGCGTTATTATAGAACGATAATCGATATACTGTCCAAAATTGACAGGTGCTTCTGAGCAAGGAGAAAAAATGCTGAAACAATACCTTGTCAGCCTTTATCCGATTTTTTGAAATTCTCAATAATAAATATCCATTGTTTCAATTGCTTTTTTTGCTCCTTTTCTTCATTTTACAACAAAAAACTTGTTTTTTCATTGGATCCTGGTGTAAAACGCTCTCGTAAGTCACTGCAGTACATAAAAAATATCTTCGAATAATGTTTTATTGTTTACGAGGCAGTTGCCTTGTTCTCTCATCCATCACACGGATAGCGTAGATGTTCCCATCAACAAATTCTTCTTTGCCTTTATTCCACTGAAATTTTTGCGGCAAATGATTTGTTTTTGATCAATTCTTTTCATTGTTTTCTTTTAATTAAGTTAAACGTTTTAATTATGATATGGCGTGCAAAAAGTCGACGATATTGTGTGCAATAGCTGTGCATTCATGAGGATTAATGTATATCGCGTTCATGTGCATTAATCCTTGTAAAACGTTCGAAAGTGCTATTTTTGTCCATATCGAAAATGTTCCTCATTTATTCATTACTAATTCTACAACTTCAGCACTGATCATCATCGGCAAATAATTGAGGTGATTAATTCATGCACTGATTCTGTGAATCAACAACAATACTCGCTAACAACTTCTAACAATTATAATCAAGGAATGATGCTGATCATGATCTCGTTGTGTTTCTGCTTCGTCTTCTTCGTACATCCCACGTCTCTGGCATCCACCAATTCTCTACCGATCGAAAAAATTCCCGGTAATAATTGAGACATTCATCGTTGAATATGAGTATGAACAAGGATGTTCTTTTTCAGTACGACATATGATTTGTTAATACTTTCAGTGCGAATGATATTCTCCAAAATCTGATAACGAGACGGTAGAGTTAAATTGGGCAAATGATTTCTCGAACAGAATATTTCTTTCTGACTATCTTCAATCATACAACATCTGAACATGCATGTCGAACTAAAATTCCAAGAAGTTGATCTTGAATTGTTCACACAATCAATATGATTTGTGTCAGTTTTATGCTTGAACTTGTGATAGACGATTTCAATTTCAGAATTTGAGGTGAGTAATCGAGAACTTGTTGACTTAGTGAATAAAATGCGATTGGAAGACGATAATAAGGCAGGGAGGGGACAGCTTACCGTCGATTACCAAGGACATACAACCACCAGAGACAGCACAGACAACGCAAAATCTAGGTATGTCATTCTTTCACTACACTTCAATTCTAGTCCAGAACTTATTATTCAACGAACTTTCTGGTAATTTTCGTTCGAGGTCTTTTGGATATAATTAGTAGATGGATTGGTATATGCAGTTTTTAAGCGTGAAGCAAATTCTCATAGCTCTCTTTCGATAGTCACGGTGAATCGATATTTATCTAACTAATAACTAATAATTTAATAGTAAGATAATAATATTATACTGTTACTCCCACAAATGTCCACGTGAGAGTGATTACTATATGCCATGAATGTGCCATGCCATTACTATATGCTAGGGTGATTACTATTTATCGCATGCATTTCTTCAACCATGAATTTTTGCTTGCTATCCTGGCGAGGATGAAATCCCTGGCGAATCCAACTACTATCACTTTCAGCCTTTTCAAGCAAGTGGATCAGTCGTTACTGCAAAAAAACACCTATAAACTTTTCGTCGCTCTCAACGATAACTTCGATCGTCGTACTGGAGTCAGCGAAACTCAGTCACCTAAAGTATGCAACCAATCAATCCTTCATTGCACTCGCCTTCCTCCTCACTAGATACCTCTTTGAACCTCTCCTATTATAAATGTTCATTATCATTTCTTCATGGTCCATTAATTCTGGACGCTCAACAGCTTTTTATCTGTCTTTTGATGGCAAGCACTTCACAGTAAACAGTCTGATGTTAAACTGATTTGATAGGATTTAAGATTATCTAGATAAGCAGATTGCATTTTTGGGAGATTGCATTGCTGAGAATGTGAGAATTTTTCAGAAATTGTGGAGAGGGACTCGAATGATCGGTTTGTTGCATAGTAATGATCGTAACAGAATGAAGATGATACCGTTGAAGATTTTGTTATTCTGTCGGAAAACTGGAAACGAAGAATATTTTTGAATCGATAAGTAAACCAATGAATTCTAGGAAAAACAGGAGGTGGCACAGTTTCTGGATGCAATTCTCAATACGAAACTTTGGCGAACACTTTATGATTTCTTGCACAAAAAAGGTCGGTGGCAATTTTTACTTGATCTCTCGCATACATCTTCCAGTTGATCCCATCGTTCTCTCCATGCTTCTCAAGTGGGCAGTTATGGTGTTTGCACTGTTTACGTATTTGTTTTCAATGGCATCTATCGCAGAAAGAACCTCAAAAGTGCCTTGAACAACCCGTATTCCTCACCTTTATTGAGATCCTTCATGCTTCCTTCCGGTCACCAATCAAAGTCCACTCGCATTGATTTTCTAGGACATCCTTTCGCCAAGGATCGAACCATTTTTCGTTTCTGGTTAAATCAACTTTGGTTTGTGCATTATTCACGAGCTCGAGGTCTTGCCGATACATCCGGATTTGAACATGTTTTCATCGGTGAAGTAGGTTGCATTCATTGCTGAACATTCTTTCGCTATTCTAAATCACTGACACTTCAACGAATCACAAGGTAAATCTAATAGGACTTGAAGTGCGATTCAGTCGTCGTATCATGCTTCATCATCCAGTTATTAGCCCTTCTGTAGAATTTTTTTTGTTTGAATAATGAACGTAACATTTGAAGTTTTGTATTTATGTCTGACCTTTCTTCCCACATTGACTCTCATCGCAATGCAGTGATGGATGATTCAGTGTATATTTAAGGAGGCATTTCATTGGTGTGTCACTTTTATTGAAAGAAACTTGAAATGATTAAATTATCTTTTTGAAGCAATCATTTATATCGGGAGAGAGGAACGTTTTGTATGTGTTTCATTCAAATGATTGAAATTTTTTGTATTTGCAGACGAAAAATGGTGAAATATCTGGACTGCATAACTGGTTACGCTTTTATTTACTTGAACGAAACGTATCACAGCATTTCGATTACAAGGGATTCCTCGTGAAGAGATTCGTGAGTTACGATGATTTTCGAATTGTAACCTTTCTAGAAAGGACGTTTTTGAAACAGGATCAGAAACGGAAAATTTGTTTTCAATTTTCAAACAGAGACAAAGAAAGTTAATTTGAAGATTTCATTCCTCAGATCCATCCGCACAACCAATGGATTTATTACGGTGCTGTGAAAGAAACTTCATTTCGATCACGCTCACTTCGAAAGCTCGAATTACAACAATTCAAACTCTTTAAATTATTACTCATTTTTGCGCCAAATTCCCATCAAAAATTTCAAATAATCAACTTTCCGAGAGGGTTATCGGGACGCTCAAAATTTGTAGAGCATCTTAAAATTACGCTTTTATTCATTCCTCTACTTATGTATTCTTTGGCTAATTGAAGGGGGTGATGGCAGCCGTAAAGTTCAGTTGGATGAACGAATTGAAACGATCGGGAAGTTTTGTGATAGGATCCAGTCCTGAATTCGATATGGCGCTTTACACACTGTGTTTCTTATCGAGAAGAGGTCGTAACACGTGTGAAGTACGTTCTTTGGTTGCATTTATTAATAGCTTGCGCCTTAACTATAAATATAACTACTTTGCTTTCCTACCTACCAAGTTTCATGAAAAGGATTCATCGCTTGTGTACTCCTTAAGAAATGAATCTTCAGGAACTTTATTTTTAAGCAAACAATCAGTTTCACTGAAACCACCATAAGAATATGACATAATAAACGATCTGGAGAGAATAGAAACTATTTCGCGACGACCAATGGGATTACGAATGAGAATAATTACAGATTGAAATTGACGGATGCCCGCTGTCGATAACAAGTTATGATATCGTTCAACAACGAAAGGTTTTCATCGGCACGATATACCCGACCGCTGGGCGTATCACCAACTCGTGCAGACGTTACAATGGTTAACAGCATCGCATCATTCCCTTATCATTGATAATATAATTGTTATTCAGTTATTTTACGCAATAAAACATCCATAAAAGTTGAATTCTGCTTTCATCACTCTCACGAAACGATTGATTTGAATATGTTGAAGAAGGAATGATGTGATAAGACGTGATACATTCATATTATGGGCGTTTCGAATTAATTCGATATCATAAGTAGCAATTCAAGATGAACAGTAACAATGAAATATATCATACCCGACAAAAAACTTTAAAGGATGCTGATCAAAGAAATATCAAGAAATAATCAAAATCGGCCAATTTCATGAACAGAATCAGCTTTCTTCAGCAAATCACCGTTCATTTAACGAGCATCGTAGACCATCACTAGAATGAGCATTCAGCCTCAGAATGTTTTCATGCAACAGCATCAAATTTTCAAATCAAAATTCACAAAGTCGAACTATCTGTTTTGAAAAAAATAATGCAAAGATTGGATGTTAAACTCAAATAACAAAACATACACTTTCGACAGCGCTTCTTGTAAAGAATTCTGTGTCCGCAATCGTGACAACGAATTGGATCTTTCGGACGAATTTCATTCTCAGCATGGCACTCTGAAAATGCTTCTCCATTCAGTAATATCATAAAATTAATGCTGCTGAAGTACTTGAGTCAACACTGCTCATTAAACGGTGAAGTGATATGTGTAACAAAGACAACGAATATATTAAAAAAAACTTGCTTTTTAAACCTTTAGTTCGAAACAAAAATGGTTGGAGACTTTCAAATCACTATTTGTGTCATTAAAGATCATAACCAAAAGGAGTCGACATTATTTGCTATGCGATAAATGCATTCAGAAATGAAAGTGATTGTTCAAGCAGCGAATAAACGTTCACGCTTCGAAAAGCACCCATCAAAAAAGCATACCTCCACAAATGTAGATCATACTATTGCTCTTGACGGCTGCACTTCCAGCCATCGGAGTTGCATTTCCGTCCATCTTTGTTGAACTGCTCACTGATGCACTCGATTGAACAGACAATTACTTGGATAAATCCTGCAATTTCAGATTTGTAAGAATGTGATAATGCCGATGAAATAATATTAATCCACGACAATCATACCAACGGAAAAACGAACAGACAGTAAATTCTTCTTTGCTTTTCAATTGCGTAATGTAAAGAATTAATGCCCGACTCGCCAAAAAGTGTTGAAGAACCATTGCTAACAGTGATTGGTGTTGCCGTAACATTAAAGAGAGATGCTAATGGGCTTGTATCGAAGCAGCATGAAGACAGAGAGCGCAATGTGAGTCAGAGGTTTTCACGCCTCTAGGAAGAAAGGAGAATAAAGGAATGCGAACGAATGTGTTTGCGATGGAGAACGAGTGCAATGAGCAACTGGTACGAGTGAAGAAGCATCGTACTCCAAACCCAATTTTATGATAAATCGTGTGCAATTGTTTAATTTTGGTGCGCATGAGAAGCTCTATCGAGAACTGTTCTCAGAATGAAGATCGTCGTAAATTTGTCTCATTGTCAAATATCACCTCGCCGAAGTGAGAATGTTCATGTTTATTTGATGACACATGCACATATAAGATGTGATTACTGAAGGCTCAGCAGTTGCTCGATTCTGCGACGAGAGACTAGCAAACGAGCTCAAGCCTAAGCAGATTCCTTTATGCATTACGTGCTGTCTTCTGTTTCTCGAGGTGTGAAAACCACTGACACGTGTTGCTCTCTCTCTCTGTCTTCACACTGCTTTGGTATACGCCCATTGACTAGGTCGACTCGCACCCTTAAAAGAATCTGTTGCCTAGCTGACCAGGGTCCTCTTGAGTTGTCTCACAATCGGTATACATTCCGAGCTTCAGCGAAATTAATTTCGATCTATGTAAATTTTTTGTGACGGTCCACATGTGTTATCGTATTATACGCGAAACGCTTTTGATACTGACATAAATGTGGCTGTTGACTCATGTAATAATATTAACATGTGCATTTTTATGCAGTTCAGCTGGTGACGCACTTTCGTATGATTATGGACCTGGAAAACGCTTCGAAAAGTAACGTTTCGAGAAAGGTGAGCATCGACAAAATGCGTCGTAAAATAGGAAAGTGCTTGAGGCAAATGCAGAAACATGATCCGGACGTAAAGCACTCGTCACAACCAACAACTGTAAGTTATCTCTCATTTCATACTCACTGTTTTATATGGACATTTCCGAGCTCAGTCATCACTTTTTATCATTTTTAATCAAATTTGTTCTTATCATACTTTTCACCGTTGTTGCGTCCATTTGCTAAAAACAATCTGTACTCACTCGATCGTGTCATCGTTACATATAAGACCATTAGCGTTATGCGTGTAGTACCACCAGAATAAAATCAAAAAATTTGCTCAAGCCTCTCAGTTCATTGCCCCACAAAAAATCACGTTGTGTTCAGCCCGTGCCCAAATCTGCGTTGTTTGGATTTAATGAGTTTCCCATCATAATATTTTACGAAAATTGTGATTTGGTGAGGAACCGAAAGAACCGGAAGCTCTAATATAAGTGAGAAAAAATGTAAGCCTTAATTCGGTTCTTTACCTCTTCACTGGTGTCCAAGCGACACATTCTCAACGGAACTTTTTTTAATCCCATTTATGATGGGATTTTAATCGAGAATCATGATGTACGATTCCAGATTAAAATCCCAGCGGCAAGTTAACTTGTCTGATACGTGTTCAGCTGATTTCTTGTTGCATAAAAGGTCCGATTTGTAGACTTTGTTCGTTGGAAATAGCAGTATATTGTGTGGTGTATCACTGGATGAACTCGAACAGATATTTCATCGATATGATGAGCAGTGTGAATTCGTTGTGTATCCAAACAAAAGAGCATACTCATTTGTGCAGTTCTCATCGATCCAGAACGCCGTAAACGCTTTTGATTCTTTGAATGGTCAAGTCCCTGATCTGCTTCCGCCAAATGCTTTACCGTTCTTCATGGCATTTGTTGAAAATTGTTAGTTGATTTCTTATGTATCTCATTCTAGAAGAGATTCTCACTGACAAAGTAAAGAAATTGAATATTGTTCATGGAAGGTGTTGTTAAAAGTTGCTATTTTCCTCTATCGCTGCCCTATGAAACTGTTCATTTGATTCATACACATTCATCATAATGAGCAAAATATGCATCCTGGTTGAACATGCTGGCTACACGATAAGATTACCAGTGATAAGTTTCAATTATCAGTGATAATTTCAAAGTTTGAAATCAACTTGAAAGTAGCATGAAAAATGTCTTGTGAAGTTTAGTCAGTTGAATTAAAAACTTTTTTGAATGATGCGTCTATAAAATTACCGTTCACAATATTGTCATTTGGTAACCTTTCATTTCAGTACCATCGGCGAAAAAAGACGAACGATGTAGAGCACCAGGCGATCTGAAAGTACTCGAAAATTTTATTGATGAAGCGGAAGAGAAGCAGTTGATGGAGACACTTAACGATTGTGTTTATGCGAAAAGTTTGTTTTGAATTGCATTGTTCCTGGTCTGATTCCTTAATTCAGCTGATTGTTGATCGCTCAAAAATTCACGCAGTGGACTCAAATTCATCAACATGTTTGCTTTACTATCTTGGAATTCATTCAAATTCATCATTTCATCTTAAATTTTTGGAGTTTGTTGAGCGTGCTGAAAATTCTGTTCTTGACTGTGCTTAAGGAATTAACATTTCAAATTGCCTAATCGACAGTGAATTATCCTCGATAATTTTTGCAGCCAAACTGAAATCCCGAAAAGTGGTGCATTTCGGCTATAAATTCAATTACGATACGAACGAAGCGAACGTTCCGGCCGAGAATGTCATACCGAAATCGTGCGATGCTATAATCGATCGTATGATGCGCCAGGGTATCTTCACGGAAAGACCCGATCAACTGACCGTAAACATCTACGAACCTGGAAATGGTATACCGTCTCATGTCGATTCACATTCACCATTCGGCGATGCCATCGTTTCGTTGAGTTTATTATCGGGTCAGTTCTTCATTTGTTGACTCATTTTTCGTAACTCGATTTGTGGTCTGGATACGTTGAGTATGCCGTATTGAATGCGGTCGTTGTTGAATTCGTTCATTCCCAACAAATTCGGTTGCTGTTTTTAACGAATGAATTTTTCATGTTCCTTTCTAGATTTGGTGATGGAATTTCGTGATTTTGCAAATACCGCATCAGTTTATAACGTTCTGGTGCCGCGATTCAGTTTGACTGTGATGCAAGGCGAATCAAGATATCGTTGGAAACATGGGTGGGTCTACTTCTGGTTGTTGTTGTTGTAGTTTTGTTGCACGCATTCGGCTGTTTTTTATCGGAAGTTGTATGAGTGTGCGAAGAACGGAATTGTCGTTGGTTTCATATTCGTCATTGTTTTTTGCTTATTTTCAACTTTTGCATCGACATTATTCAAGAAATTTGAATGAATTGTATTGTGATTTAGGATAGCGAAGAGGAAGTATGATATAAACCCGGAGAACAATCGATTGATCCGCCGTACGTTACGAGTGTCGTTCACGTTTCGAAAGGTGTCAACAACGAAATGCAACTGTGAATTCATTGAGTACTGTGACTGGGATCGGAATGGTGCAATGAAAATACCGGACGATGACGAGCATGGGAAACGAATCGAAAGCGATTATGTCACTGCGGTTCGTTACGAAAATGTTTTGAATTGCACGTAAAAATTGATCATTCTTCACGAAGTATTCTTCGTAAACGTTGCACATTCATTTATTATGTGTGAATATGTTTTGATCGATTTCATCACACATTGAAGGTTTATGACTCGATAGCAGACCATTTCGATATAACGCGTCATGCGGTATGGATTTCGGTGGTTGAATTCCTGAAAGAAATATCCGATTGGTCGTTGGTTTTTGATGTGGGATGTGGGAATGGGAAATATCTGGTGAGAAAGGACCAACTCGTCAAAGTATTTATTTCATTCATTGATTTATTGCGCATTGCTCAATAATTTATTATTCACGACCAGTTTATTCTCTAATGGGTTTCTATCGAGGTAGGATTGCATATGCAAGGACTGTTGTTTTGAGATAGGCTGTGATATGTGCGAGAAGTTGTGTGGAATAGCGATGAGTAAGGGTGGGAATGTGGTTCGTGCTAATGCACTGCAGTTACCGTATTTGGATGGATGTGCTGATGCTGTGTTGTCGATTGCAGTGATTCATCATTTGAGCACTGAGAAACGGAGGTTCGTTTTTGATCGATTGTGCTTTTTTTTTCTAGAATACATATCCGCGTTTTTTTTGACGACATTTGTTCGGTTGGAATTTTGTGCTTTTCCAGAAAGAAATTAGTTTTCCGTTCCGATACAATTTCATTAGGGCAGCTCTGATAGAAGTGACAGTCGAAATAGAGTTAAGGATTCATGCAATCGAAGAATTGATGCGTATTCTCCGAGTCGAGGGTCGTGCTTGTGTGAGCGTATGGGCGATGGAACAAACTCACAATGACGTCGTATCCGAGTACCTGAAAATGCGTGGCAATAAGTTACACGTTCAGGTATTCATATAATCATTTCAGAATTTGATGTGTGAAATGTTTTTGCGATATATTTATTGTATTTGTTTCGATGAATTGTTTACTTTACATCATTTCATTTCGAGTTGTTGCGTTGCCTGATTTAGATGTGTTTTACTTGAAGCAGTCAAAGAAACGGAAAACGGTAAATGAATTGAACTTTTAGATGAATCGAAGAGATAGTCATGGAAGGCTGCGGGTTCATGAAGGTCAAGATTTCACGCAGCAAGATATGCTCGTGCCGTGGCAGAATGCTGACGGAGAACGCTTTTTGAGGTTGTTACTTCTTGATTCTGATAGTTATTCAACTCTTCATTCAATTTAATGTACTCATTGCATTCATGTCGTATTGTTTTTTAATTGGCATTTTTACAACTGAATGGAGATTCGAGACTTTTATGAAATGAGCACTTTGATGAATAAATGATTATTCGGTTGTTTGATTTTGCAGATATTATCACTTATTCGTTGCTGGGGAATTAGAAGAGTTATGTGCAAAGGTGAAAAACTGCGACGTCGAACGTTCTTTGTATGAACAAGGCAACTGGTTCGTCTTTCTCAAGAAAACAGCTGATTGATTAATTGATAAAAGTAACTATTAATCAAAGTTTCTGAGATGTTGTTAATTAAATGTTGTTGTTATTGTTGATTGCGTTTATGATGACCACTGTGATCGATTTTTATTATTCGTGAAGAGATTAGCCAAACTTATTGACGTTGCTATTGTAATTGTATTGTTATTCTTGTTGATATCATAATTGCGAAGCGTATTAACCCTATCACCAGTATCATTATCAATGATATTATTGTAATGGTTTTGATTGCTGTCAGTTGATGTTCCTTGTTGAATTTAATCGACTTTCAAAAGTTATTCGTGAAGTGATACATGCTTTGACACGGGTAACTTTCTTCATTCTGTTCGCGTTTCGTTTCGAAAATTATGCTGAAGTTTAATGTATATCGTTCGGTTCATCGAAAGTTAGCCGTGTTCGTTAGGCATCGATAAGTGTTGTTACATATTGTTTTGTGGTTTTTGCCGTCTTTCACATTTGCATTCGTTTCCTTGTTTCGACAATAAAAATTTCGTATTATTGCCTGGTCACTGCGTTCATCATCCTAACAAATAATAACTAAAACTCAAGTGAAACACTCATTCGAATTTGTTTAAGTGAATTTTTTCGATGCAATCCTTTCTGAACCTAGTCCATTCCTTTTATTCCACCTTAAAGACTATAGTTACTGTTTTGAACATTCCTATTCCATTATGAAGACAAATGCACTCCAAATTTATCATTATCATTATCTGGGGAGCGGATGGTTTCCGAGCGTGATTGTGAGATAGGAATTCACATGTCCTATGCGATATGAGGGAGTAGCAAGTTTTTAGCAGTGATATTGCATGAGATTTGCATTTGGAGTGTTCACTTGAAAGCAGTCGAGAAGTAAGTTCTGGCACATGGATATATTGTTGAGTATCAACGTTTTGATGTTTATGTCTGTTGTCAATAACGATTGTTGTTAAGCAATGATCGTTGCATAGAGGATGAACATCTTAGCAACAAAATTTCAAAATCACTCGATTTTTTCTGCTTGAATCCAATCGAGCACCGTTCACTGAAGCATTCAACCAACTAACAGTTTTCCGCTTGACTTCATTCGGTTATCGCCTTCCTTACTCTCTTTTCGTAACATACAATTTCACTTTGCTTATCTACCAAAGTTCTAGATTTTCATCAGAATAACTTCTCTCTAAGAATCATTTAAAAATGGTTACACTTTTTAGTAATTTCCATCAGAACAATATGCGAACTGATCGTGATGAAACTTTCATGCAAGGTGTATAAAATAAATGAATTGTATCGTTATTATGTGCTATCAGCTGTATCAACGATAAATTGCTTGTTATAATTCGTCTTGCTCTCAACATAAATGATTTGAAACAGATCTGGAGAAATGACTGACGGTGAAAGTATAATCGTAGCTGTTCGTGTGAGACCATTCAACGAACGCGAATTACAACGCAAAGTTAGTTGAGAAATATATTTTTATTGCTGATGTCCCTCAAATTTCACATATAATTAATATAACACAGTTCACTTGCATAAATTTACATATCAGTTCAAGCAAGCTAAATACTCGCTCGCTTGATAGGCACAACTGATCATTGATATGCCCGATGGTCAGCATACATCAATTCGGAATCCAGCCGTACCAAATGAGGAGCCGAAATGGTTCACTTTTGATCACAGTTATTGGTCACATGACGGTTTCATAGAGGAAGAAAATGGATATTTTAAAGGTGTGGATGAACGATATGCTGATCAGGTTAATTAATTGAGTTGAATACACTTACACACAGTTCCATGAAACCATCAACACAACGTTTAAAGCTTAACACGGTTGTGTAACATAGAGCATAGATGTAAAATGCAGTAAGGTTGAACTGGAATAGAATTTATTCTCGTACTATTCGACCACATTGATCACCCAAGAATGGCCACATTCTTGATTCGAATAACTACTAAATAATCGATGAATTCAGCGGAAGGTATTCAATGATCTCGGTGAAGGGGTACTGGATAACGCATGGAAAGGCTATAATTGTTCGTTGTTTGCATACGGACAAACGGGCAGTGGCAAAAGTTATTCGATGGTTGGATATAAGAACAATAAAGGTTACTTGCATTCCATTTCATAGTCACATATTTAACAATCGTGCACACAATCGCTTCAAAGCAATCGCTAAACTGAGCACAGTTCAAGCAATAGATCCGAATATCGTATAATATCGATAAAGTATTGAATAGCTTAAACTTCATGATGTGATAGTAATTCAGGGATAATACCGATTGTATGCGAGGAACTTTTCAATCGAATAGACGCACAGTCAGCAAAAAACAGCGGCACTGAATATCAGG
This sequence comes from Anisakis pegreffii, assembly GCA_035041965.1. Classification (NCBI taxonomy): domain Eukaryota; kingdom Metazoa; phylum Nematoda; class Chromadorea; order Rhabditida; family Anisakidae; genus Anisakis; species Anisakis pegreffii. Next base: position 265,875 of record JAPYMA010000206.1, on the reverse strand, counting down.
TTTCAAATTGAAACTTTCGACAGCTTGCTTATCTTAATGGGTATTTGTAATGACACCTTTTTGGGCAATAATTGCAATCAGCTGTGCAATTTAATGGTTGAATAAGCGATATTATTTGTAAATCACTAATTCAAGTTGTTGATGTTGTTAATAGAAAACGAAATGAGCTGCAGGCCCACTTATGACGAAATTTCATGTTGCATTGATCGCCACCTAATCTGCCAATCGATATTGATCAGGAATTGATTTACCGACTTGATGAATGCGAATTGATTTAAGGTTTCGATCTCAATGTTCGAGATATATTGTGAGAAAGTGAGAGATCTACTCTCTGATAAACCACCGCCAAAGGGAGGACTCAAAATTAGAGAGCATCCAAAAAATGGATTTTATGGTTAGTAGTCAACGCAATCTTATAACATATCGCACTATCACCTGCAAATGCGAAGCATTCAGGAAGTTGTTTGTGAGCTCGGGCATAATGATATTGATGTTTTGTATGCAAGTGATTGTTTTTGCTCGTAATTTATCAATTACGACTGAGGATTGCGCGATGAATGTGATATATGAATTGATGATTGATGCAGTGGGCGATTTACAGTGGAAGACTTGTCAGTGGTACCCGTGAATTCATACAAAGAAATCGAACAGAAAATGGACGAAGGCACCAAGCAGAGGACGATCGCTGCAACTGACATGAACGCTACGAGTAGCAGGTTTGTGACTTGGTCACTCTTATATTCGGAGACTATTACACAATTACTGAATAAGCTAGAAACATATCCAGCAAACTACTCAATTGGTGATTTTTCGCATGCAACAAAACAAACGCAAATCTAGAATCTGTTCAAGCGCATACGGTGAATTGCATCTGAATGCGCACTTTGAATAACTCAGCCGAGTCGATCACCAAATGTGGTCGCATCTGAGCAAGACACTAAAACTATGCAAACGTACGTTTAGAGCTCATACAATTGTTAAAATTCAATTCAATCAAAAATCGCAGAAACCTGGTGGAGGGACAACAACGAAGACGTCGCAGATTAATCTCGTCGATCTGGCTGGAAGGCAGTTTTCGATTTTATCGTTGATTTCAATTTGTTCAATTTAATTGCTGTTTTCAGTCGACGATCTATATAACTCCGATAAAGAAAGCAACAACCAATTTCTTGAATCTTCTCTTTCACTGCAAAATTCATCCGTATCAGAGCAATCAAAAATTTTCATGCAACAGATGAACTGCGGGCAAACAGACACTGCGATACAAAATCTTAGTGCTGCTGAGAGTGCATAGAACAAGTTTCAGCGAACGTCAAAAAGACGCAGCTTCAGAGGGTGATCGTCTTAAGGAGGGCATCGTTATCAATCAGTCCCTGTCAGCGCTCGGTCGTGTCATCAAGGCTCTTTATGAACAGCAAGGAAAAAAGAGAAAAGGCATTTCGGTATACGATTTCCATTCGTCAGCTAATGAAAACATTACCGTAGAAAGACGGATGGATATCTCTTAAATAAACGAAAAACAAAAAAAATTCGGAGGTTTTTTGAAAAAAGTAATAAATTTCAACATTCGTTGTATTATTTGTTTATTCCTCATTAGACTAAAAGTCGCCTATGATAAAGTTTGAAAAATCAAATGTTTGCACTATCAGATTCCATACCGAGATTCAGTCTTAACATCGTTACTCAAAAACGCACTTGGAGGTAACAGCAAGACAATTATGGTTAGTTGCGAACTGGAATGTTCGTTTGTTCTTTCAAATGAGCATGAAACTCTGAATTCATCATAATATCACTTTTCACACATACCACGGTTCCATAATGTGTGATATTACTAATTAAATGATACCACCTTCACCGATATCATCATGCTTCTTGCATCACTGTAGTGTTCATGTTGCACCGCATTTTTAAGTATCACCAATAATTTATGCATTTTATCATGAACATACTACATTGTATAACTTTTTGTTGAATCGCTGAAAAGTAAGTGCAAAATTTAGATCGCTGCAATATCACCAGCAGATCTGAATTATGAGGAGACGTTATCGACACTTCGATTTGCGGATCGTGCGAAATCAATCAAAACACAGGCGATTATCAACGAGTCTGCAACCGAGCGAATGATACGTGAACTAAAAGAGGAGAATGCACGACTGCTGGAAATGATTCAATCGGACAAAAAGGACCCTCATTCACTCGGTGATTCCACTGATTCACAACAGGTTTGATAATCTTCCGTTATTTCGAGTTGTGATTATCATTGTCACTGTTGTGTTAATAATGTCAAGCCTATGAAGGTACTTACTATTATTGTTTCTGTTTTCATTCTCATGGTTATTAACAATATTGTTCTGTTCATTCTCATGGTTATTAACATTAACATTGTTACATTGTTACATGGTTATTAACATTGGCATCAGTATTACTTTATCATGAGCAGGATGAAGTGGAAGCGTTGAAAAAGCAACTCGAAGAGAATCAAAAGGAAATGGAACAACTGCAGAAGACGTGGCAACAGCGTCTCGATGAACAGAAGCAGAAAGTATTCTATTGTGAACTAATAGTTATTCTGTGAACGGAGTATTTTATTGAATATTTTCATCGGCTGAACGAACCCTCTATCACAACAATGTGACGAATATATCTATTGAGATGTTGGAATAATTGTATACTGGGGGAACCAACCTCCTGCTGCATACTCATCGAAAATATTCCTTTTCTCCTTAGAGCAGAGCTTTATCCGAACCGAAAGATGCACCACATAAGCATAGTTGAGAATCAAGCGCTTTGCACTGTTGTTTCAGAGCAAATTATTAGGTATTCCATGTATCATTGAAGGGCAATATGAGTGACGAAAGGTCGACGATAAGCGAAAGACGTCTAGTGGAACCGCATTTATGGAACTTGAACGAAGATCCAGCATTGACCGATATGATCGTTTACTTCATCGGGACCGGTCAAGTTAAACTTGGTTTGGATTGATTTTATACGGAAATTTATCAAGGGAATGCAAATCAGAGATTGAATGTGATTTGCCAGATCATATCCGAATGAATACTTCAGAGTATTACTGAGGGATTAGGTACCTAGTAATTTTGTTGAACTATCAACTCATCAGGAAACTAACTATGAGATGGGGACTGCCCTTAACACCATCAACTCGAAGATGGCCAACAGCAATCATGAAATTGCATTGAATTTAAATGAAACTGCGCACTGAAAATCGTTTCCATTGTTGTGCATAATATCTGAAATAAAAATGGTGATCGATGAGTTTGAAGGAAGCGAGTCGTCAGCAGATATACAGCTGAACGGCTTGAACATCCAAGCGCAACATGCGACATTCACGAATAAAAACAACAAAAAAGTGACACTAACACCAGTGAACGGTGCCGAAGTGCTGGTCAACGGCAAACCGATTCAGTCTCAGGTGCTACTTCAGACAAATGACCGGTGATTTTGCAAGAGAATCATTAGTATTGCAGTCGAGGAGCTGGAACTAGCGATACTAACAAATTAGAGAATATCACTGCTGAACTGAGTATCAGAGATGATAGCAACTTGTAACATAACGAATATTTGTCTGATAAAAGATAAGCAAGTTAATCGAATTGAGGATATTCTTCGGTGGCAATCATCTTTATGTGTTCGTGAATCCGAATAAGAAGAGGAAGGATGACAACGTGAAAATCACGTACGATATGGCTCAAAAAGAGATTGCAAAGAATTCTGGATTGACGGCTGCGTTTGCAAATGCGGATAATGAAAATAAATCACCAGGTGAGAAGAAATATCGATGGCGAGATGCATTTGATGAGAGTTGCCTGGAAGTAATGCTCAACTTCAAAATAGTTTAGCACAATTGTATTCACAACTAACTCGAATACATATTCTGGTCATACCGAATAGTTTAGCGAGGCATAAGTTTTCTAGATTGAATCAAAACGCCATTTTGATTGGGAAACTTTTATTCCTTTAAGTACTAAATGTATAGAAAACCATGCAAATAAGCTTAATGAAGAAAAGTGTTAAATTTCCAGCTGAACTCATCCTGGAAGAAGATTTAATAAATTTACTACCGAACGTATATCGAGCGAATTCGATGAGCAAAGAGCTAAACCGAAATGTCACTTTCGAAATTGTTCTCGTCGCACCTGAAGCACGTGGCCTTATCGATGGTCTCACTGAGGTTTGCTACCGTTGCATATATCCCATTCATACGTTGCTGAGAAGACAAGCTCTATTTAAGTTTAACAGGAAAAGTTTGAATTTATTGGTTGATAGCTGTGATTAACATTGAGGAGGGCTGATCATTTGTATGGTCGTCGATCGATTGCACCTTATAGATCAATCCATGACAAATATCATGAAGTGTTCAAATATAAACAAATAAGGAAACAAGGAAATAAATAGTCATTGAGATATAATACATAAATTGAAGGTGATTTCAAAGATTATCTGACGTGCTTTACTTCAGTAAAGCATAAGAGTGTGTTCAGGTTTAATCTGATACATTTACGTAAACATCATAATGAGTGATTTAAACAGATATGGATTAAAGTATACGAAGCTGCTGACGATACACATTTTCTGTGGGAGAAGAACCGTTTCATGAATCGATATTACGGAATGCAGGAAATGTATCAAAATTTCGTTGAGGGAGACAGCGATTGGGATGTTCCCAAAGTTAGTTGTGGTTACCTCCAGTCGCATTTCACAAGTTGATCAGACACTTTTATTAGTCAAATTGCTGCTTCCGCTCTAAGATGCTACTATTATTGCTTGATTTAAGCAGTTTGTCTCATTATTATTGTGTTATTATCAGTTTTCGATCATAATTTTATTCCAAGTTATTATCAAGTACATTTTTATAAGTTGTCAGCAATTTTTGAAAGTGTCAGACTTTGAAAGGTCCACATAAACGAAACAAATAACAATCAGAAGATGATGATTGAGGAGCGCGATCCGTTCTATGAACCACCAGAAAGTGATGTGCTGATTGGATTCTCAACAGTTTATTTACAAAGTCTCGCTTATCTGGTTGAACACGAAGAGCAGTTACCAATATTTGACTTTGATGGTCAAGATTTGGGACGGTTAGATGTGGCCATTATACCGTCGACGACGGCTGGCAAAGACATTCTGGGGGAATATGTTGAGGACCCGATCGAACTGGTTCGTTCGTATTTGTGTTTGCTTCAGGAATGTGACCTGTAGGAATTTAAAATTATCGTAATTCAATAATGTGGAAACGAATTATTCATAACATTTAAGCGGCGAATTCAGCTTTGAAAAGCATGCAAAAAGCTCTGCTTCAGATCGTTATGTTCAGACGTTGAATATAAGAGCCTTTCAACTGGTCAGTACGGTTGTGACGAGTTTATGTGTTCGTTTGTTTAATGCGTTCAGTAATTTAGCAGAACAACGAAATTAAGCACTTTACAGGTTGGAAAGAATCTTTCGTTCAAAGTCAGAATCCATGCAGCCGTTGGATTGCCACGTAGAGTCGATTCGGTATTGTGTACATTTTGAAGCTTTGAGATTCCGAAAAAAAAGTGTCTTCGAATAATGCAATCAAGTGTCGGTATTTATATAACCAAAGTATTTACAGTATCAAAGTTGCTGGATCTATTGGGATTGATATTTGTGCATTTTCTCAACATAATAACGATGGCTCAAACTCATGCATTAACATTTCCTGACAGTTACTCAATTCATTTGAAATGTTTACAGTCATTTTGTAAGTATCGATTTTTCGATCGCCCAGAAACAGTAACGAATTCAGTAAGAGAAGTGAACGCAGCATACGCACATGAAACCGCATTCACTTATCGACCAGTCACAAAAGAGGTCCGAATCGGAGTCGAAGAATTTCATTTGTCAATAAACTTAAGAAAATGTCATTTTAAACACACTCAGTTGATTCACTCATTATGGTTAATGTCAAAAACTTGGAAAAACACTATCATCAAACTCTATATACTTAGGAGGAACATTCCGCTCCTTTAACATTATGCTTTCATTCACTTCTGAAAAAGCAAGACGAACGCATAATTTTCCTAGCATAAGCCAATTATTTCAAGGGAACTCTCGTATGGTAAACATTGCTAACTCATTATGTAGTGAGTTCTTAAAACAGCTCCGTCGAGCTCATTAGCGATGCAATGATGTTCGATGAGAATTCATGTGAAATACGTATGAAGAAATACTCGAAAAGGATTTATCGTTGCAGTTGGTCAACTACCTAAAGGAAGGCTCATTGAATATCACAATTTGGGGCACTCAAAAAAGTCGGAAAATGTCTCAGCGCTCTTCCGCATCCTCGCCACCGAAGCGAACGATCGTTAGCAGTGATACTGCTAACGATAAGTTGGTTCGTTTCGTTCACTTGCACTCATAAGTCTCCGAATTATATCCGATCAACAATGATCAAATGTTTGTTGATTTATTACCGATTTTGAAATCAGTAGTAATTCAACAAACATTTAATTCTGGTTTTTAAATTTCTGAAACAAGCGCGTACTTGAAATGCCCACGTCAGTAATATTCATCGCATGCGAAGCAATCTTACGGAGCAGTTTCGAGGTATTTTTGAGGCTGCCAATTTTGCTCAATGAAATCAAGAGCGTTGGCTCAAAACTGACTGCTATATTATCAAAGTCAAAACGTGAAAATAACTCGATCACGCAAATTTGCTTGTTTCCCGCACATACGTAGACGATAAAATTCTTTCATCAATAACTCACCTCAAATAATTTTTAATTCGTCGAATTGGATAGCCAAAAATCAATTTCAATCCAGAAACGCCGCATGAGTGCAGTCAATTGTATAAAATGGAATCTAATGAGCCATACGTAGAAAATCAAAGTGTGCGCATTTACTTATGATAACTGAGTGAGGCATTTAATAGTCGCCGTTAACTTGTTACTGCAGCCTTTTTCATTGCTCATACAAACAGCTTCGTTTCGTAATGCTCCAAACCTCGAACGTTGATTTGGATGATTACTACGTTCGTTCCTTCTTAATTTTTCTCTTGATTCTGTTCTCGGTTTGGAGATGTTTGAATTCTGAGAATGATCACTGAATTGATTACAGATGATCTTTAGTTACTAGATAGGCTTGCATCTGCAGTTCGTGTAGCTTTCGGGTTTAAGATTGTAATGAGCAGCCTATCAACTAGGGACTTGCAATGACCGCTATAGGAATGACTTAATTTGAAAAATTGATTTTTATCGCATTCCAAATGAAATATGACTACATCGCTCCTTTTTATTCCAATAAATTAGATGAATGTCTTGGGAATTTTAGTTTGATTAATGTAGTTGAGCATAATAAAAAATATTAATCAAATATTAAAGTTGAGCATATTAAAAAACCAAATATGCGCTGAGCAGAATGCAACTAATCAGAATTTAATTCAGCAACGTGTTGAGAGACTTCTTAATGAGACGCAAAAAGTGAGTCAACGGACAATTTCGATGAATGCCGTTCAGAGTGCGATTGACGGTAAAGATGTAGCTGATGAAAACGAGCAATCGCAATCACAAGAACAAAAACCAAAGAAGGAAAAATCCAAAAAGAAGTGCGTTCACTTTCATTTCCGCGTTCCCTCATTCGTTTCTGTTCATCTGTGAAATTACATCGATAACACGCATCCAGTTCTAAGACGGTTGATATTTTCGAAACTCAATCTTACAGGAGCGATAGACGGATGATTAACAAACGAATTTCATCCATCCACCCCGAAGTATCCGTCAGACATAATCCATCAGAGGTTTTGAACTGAAGATTTCTCAATCAGTTCAAAGATTCTCAAATGTGGAAACATTATTCCGTATCTTCGCACTTTCAGATCCTCATCGCGAGCCAAGCGCAGTTCATCACGAAAACCAGTCGTTCACAGCATCAATCCGAATGGCTTGAATCAGTCGGCAATCAACGACAGCAAACAACCGAATAACACCCCAAAACCCTCCAAGCAGCCAGAACCATCCAAAAAGAAGAAAACCTCCAAACCAAAAGCAAAAAAACGAAGTAAATCAGCGAGTAATACAATCCGATTAACTTAACTTATTCTTCGCAACCTTCTCGGATCATTTATGAATCATTCGTTAAATATGTATTCATAATATTCTTTAAATGTCATTAATGCACGTTAAACACATATATTTTTCACATTCATCATGAGATATAATAATATCACGTTGATTACTCGTTAATAATAACTTTACTAGATTCTTTATGAAAAAATATTCTTGCTATTTTCGTAATCCTGCGATCAAAGTTTTTCCAAAACGAGCATCGATTTAAATATTCTGGACTATTCGTTTATATCATTGATAATCATTTCCGAAAACCAGTTCGGCTCATGACAAATCAGCCAAGTTTCATGAGGAATTTTTCAATTTGTTGAACAGTTTGTGCACTTTGATTGGTTGATATATGCGGTAAATAGAATTGTTTCGGGAGTGTACTGTCATTCTGGAGTGCATTCAGTGCGGCCGCAACCTCTTCTGAGTCAGCACTCTTCAGTTGCTTATCACCTCTTGACCGTCGTATTTCACCGCGAAACTGATCGCGCACTAATTCGCATTCTTTACACGATTCATCACCCTTAAATTCATTCATTTCATTGCCATAAAAGTAGCTATCTGCTATCATTAAATATCAGCAGAAAATGATAAAATTCATATATAATTGAGGTATATTCAGAGATTAACTTCGGAATATATCGTCGCAGCTCGAGCAATGGGGATGAAATTACCGGTTGTAAGGGAAGACCTTATCTAGGTCAGAATTTCAGCACAACTTTTATGGAAGTATACCTCGAGTTACGGCGTTTCGAGTTAAACCGTTCTCGATTAGACGTCGTTAGAAAAAAATGTATGGAAAAATAAAAATCAAGTTTAAGTCATTTTATTCGACTTTACATCTGTCCGCCACAAAAACTGGTGTGAAATTATGCTAGGAAAACGTTAAAAGCACATAAAATCATGTTACTCCACAATAAAAAAGATTAAAAGTATATAAAACCCTACTAAAACAGAATATTTTCAGTAGACGTCAATGCGTACTTTATTCACTGTAATAAAAAATAAAGTTTATTTGTTCGTATGTTTAAAGTAGATTCTTATTAACCATACATTATTTAAAGTGCATTCATACATAAAATTCAGAACAGAGGATGGTTATTTTTGGTTTAGCCGAGTGACAAGTAATTTCGTCTTGAGTTGTTTTTCGATTACCAACGTAAGGTGAGTTATACCCGTAGTTATGAAGGCACATTTTTAAATCTCTTATGTATTTCCAACATTGAGTTTGTATTGCAGTTCACTGCATATAAACTGATTATTCGTTCGAGTCTGAATTACCAACAATGGACACAGAGCTGTTATGAGGGTAATCAAGACACTTACAGATGTCTGATAATGTAGAAAACGTGTCCCTTTCCGATCCACTCTTAACATCACTCTTTTCTCTGAATTTCATATCGATTTAGCGAAGAGCACTGTTCAAACAATAGCATTGCAATGTATGCAACACTCGTTGTGAAAATCAACAGCAAAATGATTCGGAACGTAGTGTTTCTTATGCATATAACTGATCCATATCAACAGATCAGCAAACTATGGAAAACATGAAAATACAGCTAATAGTCACTGAGTACCAACTTTGGTATCGAGGAACGAGTTTAGTTTTTGAGAATGCGCCACTGTCATCATTAATTTGCATTATTTTAACGGATCGCGCTTCTTTGTCCGTCCCTTGTCTGAGCCTCATTTTTTCCTTATAATCAACATTTTCGGATGAAATCCTCTGTAAAGTGATTCAGATTACAACCAACATTTAGCAATTCTCTCAAGCTCAGCGAACAATTTTAACGAAACCGTAAAACTTTGAGCATTCAGTTCCGAAGTCGACGATCAGAGAAACGCTCTGCATCATAAAATACTGCAACACTGACCATTTTTTGGTTGTCACCTGTTGAAATTTGTTGTCGAATATTGTTGTCGTCTAATGGAGAAACATGACAAAGTTGTGCGACGTTATTGTAATTGTATTCGGCGAACGCTTTGCAGTCAATCTGCAGCCTCACGTTGTCAACAACTGCAACTTGTTGTTGTCAACAATCTGCTGTTCAACTCAACTCCTTCAACAAGCACCGTAATATCAGTCATCTCAAAACCCTGTCACATCATAATCACTTCCATTCTCAGTTAAGACTTAAATTTACTTTCATGAGATACAATTTACACTAATGTAAATTGATTGCGATCAATTGGCCAATTTTAATGAAAGAGCATAAATGAGAGAAAAAATATGAGAAATAATGCGGAAAAACCATTTCAATCGTTAAAATTTCATAAAATCCCAAAAAAGTTGATGAAAACAGTTTTCTTGTTCTAATCTGAGAAGCCAGACTCTCAGGCGAAATCAATATTATTTATGTGCTTTCAGGAAATGATATGAAACTGGACGTTGTGTGTACAGAAAACGATTTAGCAATCTATGTGTTCCACAAATGTGTATTCAAAACCATTTTCAATATCGATCAGTGAACGATCGTCGTAACGATGCGGCTTTTCCGGCTTATAAAGAGCATGAAAGAAGACATCCCAAGGGTCGGCTGCAGTCGTTGTTTCCGGGCAAACTTTGCGCTCAACGATCACTTTCTTTACAATGTACTGAAAATCCATACTTGAATTTACTGCTACCTTAAAATATACACTACCTTAAGCGACCTTAATGGTTTTAAAATCCGCTTATCGTGCCCTATGGATAAAGAACTGCAACATGACTAATGATAAAGACCTACAACCCATCGTCCACGTTTTTGCATTAACAAACGACCAAATGAAAATGAAAATACTGAGAACGAGTCGATTGCACCTTGAACAAGCGTTGGGGATACATTGCTTTTGCTTGAGTGATTTCAACAACTTTTTTGATAGTTGTTGTGTTGCTGATTGCTTGATTGAAAAACATCTCGTACGGATCGTGATTATCTGTAGACCATTAGCTGTTCAATTCGTTCATGTTTTTCATCTTTTTTTGAATGGTGACCATAATGTACACCAAAATCGTGTTTATAATGTACAAAATTTGATTTTGAATTCCGAAGACTAAACTAAGTCCAGATTAAAAACGATCACCTTCAACTAAATCCTGCCTTGGAAGGATCTTCTTAACGCATCGCTCGAAATGATTTCTTGCAGATATTCGTCTGCAATTAGAAATGTGTCATCTTTATCGATGACGAATTGAAGGTTCATTGAGAAAAACGTAAAAAAAACATTTATGAGTGTCGTATCGAAAAAAAGTAATCAAATATTAATGTTTTTGAAAGATGAACGAATCATCAGTTGATATCATCATTTGATAGGTACAATTAACGGGTAAACAAGTTTGACTCATCAAAGAATGTATGGAACATATACCAACTTTCAGCTTTCAGTGAACTCAAGTAAATACTAATAAGCAAAACGTGATTAAATTTGTGCAATCTTGATCTGATTCGTAGAGATATGATTCGTATTGGATAATTGCACAATATGACGGTTGAAATACCTCGACATATCATCACATCTGATGATTTCGTAGTCGTATCGAATCGGTAAATAATAAGCATCATTCGAGTCGCATGACTGCAACATGAACTCAGTTGCATCATTGCATGTTATCAGCGATTGCGCTGAGTTTATGGTCCACTTTATTCGAATATCGCTTTTGAATGAAAAAATCTCCTTGAGTCGATTCAAACTTCTCTCGAATCTCTAAATCAAAATGTTGTGTTGTGCACTGCTTGAAAATAATAATAATAATATCTTCGATGTTGTGATAATTTCGTGAAATCATAAATGATGTTAGCAAATAAAAGAAAATCTGATATTTTCTGAAAATGGTATCCTTCTTCCACTTTCAACACCAACTATACGAGATTCATCTTAAATGTTTAGGTGGCGCCTCAAATCACTTCTTTCCTTCAGTCTCATTTGTTCATTATAACCAGCCATTAATCATTTTCCAAAGATATTTTTTGAATGTTCATTCCAATCGTCCAACAAACAACTGCACAAACATTCGCGAATGACGATTCTTTCAGTGAATGACGTTTGAAAATATGATTTCTTCTTAGATGAACAGGCAGAAAATTTGTTTTCGGAAACATTTTTGCCTTCTCAGAAAATGTTATTTTGATTGAGGCTGTCATGTTCGATAAATGGTTTTCATGTCAATAAAATGTATTGCCTTTGGCTGCATTACATCCTTCACATTTTTCTCCACTTATTTTTGAATACTTTCTTCAGTTCGTCTTAATATTCGTCATATTTCACCACATCAACGAAACGAACAATTCGCTAAAGACGATCGCAATTAATGCTCTTTTGTCAATCAAATCACCTCTTCGCCAAACAGTTTACTGTCCAAATGTCCACTGACAATACTTGAACAATTCAGCAAATGTGCATACGGATTATAATCCATCCTATCCTAGAATCATTTCAAATATCACAATATATAAGAATGGTGATGTGATACGCGCATATTTATTAGAACGTTAAATAAAATTGACACTATTCGTGTTGGTCTGAGCAGTAAACAATCCTTGTTTCTAGACAGTTTAGGAGTTGATTTAAAATTCCTATGCACAGAAACGAGAAAAAGCTGAAATATGGCTGCAATAATAATGTTAATGTCGCACAATGTGCCGAATTAATGCACCCTCCTTATTGCATTAATCCGTTTCATGCTCATTTCGCTTCATTGACTCACTGAAATATGTGTGAAAAAAGCCAAAGAAGTCAATTCAACACTTTATTATAAAAGTAATACAGTTGCGTGGTATTGAAGAATTATTTACTTCAGAAAATTCAATGAAAATATTGCATTCGAACATAAGTTTTTCATATTCAGAATTGTTTTTACAAGATATACGTCGGGACGCTTTTAACACCGTTCTGTTAGTGCTCTGCTGCATCAATGAATTCAATTTTATACTTTCAATTTATTATCCACTGAGCAATGTTCTTGTTGTTCTGCACTGTTTATACAATACCCAAATGTAGATCGGATACTGCGAACACTTTAGTGAAGTCAACTTGAGGTGGCGAGTGTGATGAGGATTGAGTCTGAAATCGAATCTGTCATGAAAATTCATTGTTTCGTTAGCTTATCATTGATATTTTGCTTTTTAGAAGTGAAGTTGCAATGGCAACAGTTGAAACGAGAGACAATAGATCAGTGAACCACTCAATCAATCATTGAGTGGTGTTCAACGAGCATAAATTGTTTCGTTGTGCTGAATGTGACCCCCTCCTCCACTCTCTCCCCAGAATGTGAATTGCCGGAATAAAAAGAAGAAATCATTGTAAACACTGTAGGCGGAACTCGTTCTGTTCTGCTCGTTCGCTTCCTATCGAACCACATTTTTCGTATTCGTTGCTACACAAACAACCTTTTCAGTTTAATAAAACTACAGATTAATTATTGATCAGAACCAATAGCAGAATAACTATTTTCAAACACTTGTCCCTTATGCCGACTTTTGCCGTACACTCATTTTAAGTCTGTTTTTTTTTTCAGAACAATGCATTCTGTTTGTCATGATTTTAGGAGGAACAATTGGAAAAGTATTTCAAGAAAAATTCAATGAAAAAATTGAGAACTGAAAACGCATCCGAAAGCACTCATAAGATAGATATTTAACAAACATGCAGTAGCAATAATTGTGTAATTACAATAACGCAATTAAGCACCTTATAACGTAATCGCTGCTTTCTGATGCTGCCCTTATCACCGCTCAACTTCTGCATGATGCCTAACATGTCAGTTTTACACTCCGGCATTATAAAGTGCACACTGCGTCTATAGACCGCAAAAACATCCGGGTCCCAATCGCTATCGTCCTCTGGGTGCTGAAATGATTTCGTTTCCATTGCTCATCTTGCAAACAGCGCTGACACAGTGTAACGCAACGCAATAACAACAACAAACGAATCAATTCATTATTTCTCTTCTCTCACATAGAATTTCGCAAGAAGGTGGAACAGAATTGCAGCAGCTATTTTTGCATTGTCCGCATAGAGTGATCCAACAAGAAGTCTTCGCACAAAGCCACCCGACAACTCTCTCAGATTCCCGAATCCTGTGATTTTACCCTGAAATCTTGAGCTGACTAACCATTCATCTTATTTTACTGATCAATTTGCTTATTCTGTTGTGCACATTCTTGGCTTAATTTGTGAATATGTCTCTTTCAACAATTAGGATTTAATCTTATTGCTCTATTACGATCAAAAGTTCTCAAAAAATGAAAAACATAAATATTAATCACTTGTCCATCAAAAGCCAAAATTGTGTTGGAATCAATATGCTGCAGCCAATTGCGAAACCACTGAGATCGATTTTCGCTACAGATCCCCCTATCGTACATCAACAAATCCGATTGCTCAGTCGATGTCAACTGGTCCAGTTGTTTCACGCTGATTTCGGAATCCTAGAGAGAAACTGAATTCCTTTCCTTGAATACCGTTGTGCAACCGTGATGTTTTGATAAGTTCAAATCGTTTAAGCCTTCGCATGCGAGAACAGCCTTTCGAAAGAATATCAGTGCAACGAATACGGCTGCTGATTGGTATAGCAACTTATTGAACGTAAAACAGTATGATGGAAAATCAGGGAAAAATTTTGTCACTAGCATAGACTGGAAAATAAGGAACAAACCTTCAGTGATTCAATGCCAGATGGTTTATCTAGAACGTAATGATCGAACGTCCATCCAATGCTTTTCAATCCAAATCGGGAACATTTATCACTGAGATGGCTACCCAAAACGTCATACAAATGAGCAACACGAATGTAAATTCAAGCATTTATCATAGTAACAAAAGTGAGTTTTTCACGAGTTTCCAGTCGAAACGAAACACTTATCGAAATGATCTGTATACGGTTCCATGCCAACTCTTCGGGTCTGCTCAGTTGACAATCAAATGATTGAAGTATCTAAATGAAGATGAATGCCATCAACTAACAAGAGTGAAATAAAATATTCTTCTGACTGCTGCATCGTTTAAGAGCTTCTTTGAATAACTGATTGCCAATGCCAGAATGACGATAATCTTCGACCACATAATAAATACCGATCACTACCGTTCCTTCATAAATTGCGAATCCAATCGAGCCAATTACATCTTCCTCTATAATTACTCCATTGAAAGGTGTAACCAAAATTCATTGAATGGATCACAATTAAAGTTTCCGTGAAACAACAATTCAATGTTTCCCTCATCATTTTCATCTGTTTCACAATATTTTTCTCGCTACTTTTCTGATATTTCTGAAACGAATTAGAATGTGTGAACAGTTGTTGGGCATCGACACCATCAAGGTCATTTACCTTTACAAGTTGTAAGTTAACGTCTAATAAATGAAGTTGAAGGGCGGTAATAATTCAACATTTGGTTCGAATCACATGCATTTTCGTTTCCAATCGAAGGCAAAAGGGAAATTAATATTATCAGCGTCATTTCAGTTTATTTTCTTGTATCAGCTTGCAGTAAGACGCGAAGTTCATATATACAATTAGAGAATAACAAGTGAAAAAAAGATTCTGTGAAAGAGGTTTCAAAACACAAAAAAAGATATATTTTTTCAATTTGTCCTTCTCGAATTCGTCGTTTTGTTACCACACATGCGTAGCAAGACAAAGCGAAGACAATACTCAAGAGCATCCAAACTCATGAATTTATCGTTCACTTTGAAGGATATGCATGCATTCTTATTAAAACGGTACTCAATATGGATCATGAGCTTGAAAGTTCTATGGCTCTTATCATAGAAGTGTTCTTTTTTTTATTAAAACCTCCAAGTTCGGGAATCATTGAAACGAACGCTTCTGATGACATCAAAAGATGAATTTGATCTTAAAAAAGCATTTCTTCAATATGAGCAATTTTTGCGATAAATTTCATCGAAAGCTGTTGTTCAAATTCAAATCAGTCTGCAACTCACTTAAATTCTTTGCCACAATAAACGTGAACGAATCCTCTCCAAATGCACTCTTCCAACTCTCAAACGATTCATAATTCATGCAGTAGCCATCTGCTTCGAACGAAATAGCCACGATCTGACAGCAATGCGTTATTATCAGCATTTGTTTATTGAAAAGATAATTTTCGGTTGTTCAAATTTATCATCATAGATGTGAACGTTTGTCGTTTCGACAAGGATTTGCAACCACCGTTCATCTATGAATTATATGCAGCTATAAATACCAAAATACTGTGGTAATTATTGCATAAAATGTTCTTCATAACATATCAAATTTGTTGATTTTCCCTAATTGCTTTGATTGTTTCTTCATTTCAGCTTTAGCATAAAGCGAGAACTTTGAAGGGATAGGAGCATTATTTTGATAGTATTGTTAAAAATAGCACCACCCAATACCAGTTTATGACACGTATTATGATGGTGATCATTATTTCGTTCGCTAATGATACACATTCTTCTTCAAACTTGCTACACCCTCACACACTATCAACTATCAGTATTGGACGAAATTTGGGAATATGAATTGCTGCCAGTGGATTGATCGAATTACCTTTTCATAGTCGTTCAAATTACCAGCAACGAATTTGTACCAGAAGCCATGCTTTGAATACGCTCCAATCCACGGATCACCACAGTTCTTCGGATGCGCAATGTTGTAAGCTTTCATTGGAATTGGCTTGCCGAGTTCGCGAGGTACTTGACGCTGGAGCACCTCGTTGAATGGTTCCAATTTCTGCGTTTTCATAGCTGATGCCTGGATGCATGTATTCGCTTCAATTTTGACAATCAGCGACATAACGCGATTGCAAGAACGAGTGATCTCAGCTGATCCCGAACGAACAACAATTGTTATCATTACTCACCGTTAGAGATTATACAATTTTGATGAGTAATTCATTGAAGTTGCGTGCAATAACGTCTCCTTAAAATCCAAAGTGTTGATTTTTATCTAACAATGAACTCAAGCTCATGAGTTACTTCTGATGTTTTTAAAAACATATTCCTCACAAATTCTGAATGCAATGAACTGAAAACTCTCAGTATCACAATGAAATCAAGCTTAAATTATTCTCAACTGAAATTGCCTTGAAACCGAAGCACTCAACTTACGACAGACACGATCTCAAAGCGCATCACTTTCGAAGTGAGCGATATCGTTTTCTGAAATGTTGACAGTGGTGCACAAATATATCAGCTAAGATTTCGAATGTCAATTAGCATAATTCATTGCAAATATTGGAGAGTAACATCGACATTCAATGAATCGCTTATTGGCTGCATTTTGTCAATGCACTGACTGACTGATCGCATAATAGAGCTGAGATGTGTATGTCAAATCCCTATTATAGCTCGTGCAATATTATTACATACCTCATTTGATGTGCTTTGGCTCTATATTTCTCGGTAACTATCAGATGAGACCGAAATTTACAAACAGAAAGATACTCGAATCGAGTTTTTTGTATGTGAATTTCTTTCAGGATTCCTTACTATCATGATCATTTTCACGAATCAAGTATTTAATAGTTGATCAAAAAATTCATTATCGAAGTTCTAGCGTTGATAGAAACTGCAGAAATGATGGATGGCACTACCCAATAACGACGAGCTCAAATGTCGAAAACGAGTATTATCAAAAATTTATCGAGTATCAAAACGAGTATCAAAAATCTATCTTTCTGAGTGCAAACGATGAATCTGCAATCAATTGAACAATGCCGAAGCCGAAATAATTCGTTGATACTGAATCAAACATAATACGACAATTTGCACTGTATGTAAATGCTATTTTGATTTCATTGTTTTATGTCATATTAATCGCTCGTTGCATGTCACAATATAAATGAAAATTATCATTTTTATTATTATTATTGTTATCATGATTAATTGTGCAGTGATGACTTGATGTTACAATGCGCATAAAGTGCATTGAAATGTTCAGCATTTAGTCATCAGTGAAAGAGCATATTTTTTGAGCACAATTTTTCGAGCAGTGAGCATATGCTGATGTGGTACGGTCGAAATACGAAATGTTTCCAATTGATGATTGGATAACAGAAGTTCAGAATTGATATACTGTCAAATCATATCGTCGGCGTTGAATTAATTCACTTGAATTAATTCACTTAAACTGCATCATGTCGACTGTTGTAACAGAGATGAATATCAACAACAACGAATCACATTTCCTTCACTTCGACTTTGTATCAAATTTGCGGTTTTTTATTACAATGATGACAGTGTTCTCAAAACAATAACATCTTGTTGACGATTAGTGACCACTTCAAAATTCCGTCCGCTACCATCTCAAATACCATCTTCTCACTTTTAAAACGAATCATGAAATGATCAAAGTGAACAAAAATGAAAACAAATTCCTGGGGCAAGCAGTTTTTAACAATGAAATGAATCGCAACCGGTTTTTGTCGTTTTGTTTGTGCTCGAATTGTTATCAGGCAATAATATGCAGCAATTATTCAATGCTAAAATATTAATGACAGTTATTCAATGCTAAAATAACGCAATTATTCAATGCTCAAGTATTTATGACAACATTAACGTCACTATCCCGAATTCTGAATCATTTTTTTCTGATCGGCTGAACGCAATGCACAATTTTTCGAAAATGTACTGATGATAATGGTATTCGTATTCCTTTTCTCTGACTCCTACTTGCTCCCGGAGTCGAAGATCATACTTCACAGTTGAAACAATCTATTAACTTTGCAGGAGTGACGTTCGTTTGTTGAGAAATCATATCTTTATGAATCATGAATTGACAAATCAGCTACTGTTTGTGGGGGATCGCTAAATTGTTTATGAGAATAAAAACGTTCCACTCTAGTTTCAATGTGCGTAAATCAATCAGATACCAGTGAAGAATGTTGTCACTGCGGAAATCCTCGTGGTTTTTTATATTTCATGTTTTGAGTTCATGACTGTTATGGTTTAATTTTAGCATGTTCAGTTTCAACAACATCTGACTTTGAAAGTGATTCGTAACCGTGTTTAATAATTATGCATGTGTTCAACTATCCACGAATCAAGCTTGATTACTAGGCCTTAACTTTTGCAAGCAATTGAATGACTAGCGTGGAACAGTATCGGATAGGATGTTGTTGCATTGAAACGTGCTATCTGCTCAAAACCCTGTGAGAACATATCTGTCGGTGAGGTAGCCGTGCACAGTTCTGAACCACATGCATTTGCGATCAGTCAAATGATATTCATTGATTTATTGCTCGATCATTAGCCAGGAAATAAGCATTAGGATCAAATATCGAACTGGGATGAGCACTTTTGTGGGAATCATTGGCAATGAGCTCAGTTTTTAATTCTTTAAAGAGTTGCAATTGGAAAGCTGCAAAACCGCTCTCTTGAGATTCCATTGTCAAGTTGAATTAGCCTCGTCAAATTTGAATGATTTGTTGACAATCTGTTGCTTCGACTTCAAAAAGTACAATTCGGTTCCATTTCAGGGAATTGCTAAAAAGTTCTGATAAACAACAAGACGATAAACCCATCAAATTTTTCCGCTTGAATATTTCCTTTTCTGAAAAAATAAATGTCAACTTTTAATGTGGTAATCTGAGAAATACCAAATAACCAGATGATCGTTCAATCGTAAATAATTTCCAATCGAAAAACTTGACGGAGCTGTGACAACAGAATTCGCGATAAAACTCGTTTAAATTTCACAATAACAGAAATGAATGCAAAAAATGTGAAAATAAGATTTAATTCAATTTAATTCGAGTTCAGAAACGATGAAAAAAACAATCTTGTGGTATCAAAGCATTCAAAATGAAGAAATTACCTACACTAAGGTTGTTTAGGATTACATTTCGTCACCAAATGTCATGGTCTCCAACCGCACAACAATTTTTGCATCACGCCATCACTTCGCTCACCTATAAATACCCACCACCATCTTCCCAATAAATCAGTGTCGCCAGTGTCAACACCTAACTTGCTTGCAGTCATTTCATCGTTCCACTCAATTCAATTCCATCTTGTTTCATACCTCTCCATATAAATGCTAATCACAAATTAAAAACTATTTCCGAACGTATTTTGTTCCTTCTCTTATAAGCAATGATGGGCTATTGTTCTCTTAAATGCTCACATAATAGGAGGCAAACAATAACTTTTCTGTGAATGCACTCTACGAATTTATATAACACTCTCATTCAACATCGATGATTGTTGAATTCTTGCATGCAAATTTAATTTTGGAATTGATTTGATTCTGCTCACTTTATTATTCAAGAGGCAGTCCTGAAAACAAGACGCTGAATCAGTCTTTGCTGCGAGATGTTTCTTCTAGAAGCTCACAGTCAATATCTCCAGTAATATCTTGAGCTTTTAACAATCGACATCATCAAAAATAACCCTTTTCAGGATCAATGTCACCCCATCTCATTATTCATTATTTTTACACTTTTTCTTACATGTCTTCTGTGATGTTCCGTCTCATTGATCCTTTTATGAACTTCGCTCATAGGATCGTCAGCGAAATTTGTGTTATTGAAGTGTCTTGGTTCGTGAACAGGAATCGACAACATTTGTGCCACTTTAAAAGCATGAAATAAGCATTCCTGGGTGTCTTATAAATATTTGACTCAATGGAAAACAATCGAAAGCAATGATATCAGCAATCGAATTTCAGCATGATTCGAATCCTCTTCACATTCGCTTTAACTGCTTTCGTGTGCAATGCGCAAGAATTCAAACGGCAGTGTCAGTGTTCAGAAGTGAGACCGTGCAAAGACAAGGCAATCCAGAGTGTTGAGCCATGTGCCGATAAAT
Organism: Anisakis pegreffii; assembly: GCA_035041965.1. Lineage (NCBI taxonomy): Eukaryota > Metazoa > Nematoda > Chromadorea > Rhabditida > Anisakidae > Anisakis > Anisakis pegreffii. Next base: position 245,016 of record JAPYMA010000206.1, on the reverse strand, counting down.
GCGGGGTATGTCACATTTTATCCTAGTCATTAATGAGCACTGGTTGATCGAGAAATGATGATGATGATGATAAAATGTGTCAAAAAACAACGAAACAAAGCAGACGAATGAAATTCTTAAAGCCATCTTTCTCCCTTCTCTACCTGCATTCATCTTCGCTAATCATACATTGTTTTGGATTTTCAATCTCAAATTTTATTCATTTCATTTGCTTCCGCGTTTCGAACGGCTTCGATAGATGATATTTCTGAAACAAAGACTCCTTCGGAAGTAAGTAAGAAAGTAAAATAGCTATATCTCATCTTGATATCAAATCATTATCACTTCTCGGTACGAACAGTCCGCTTTAATCGACATTATTTTTGACAGAGCTTATCAGATCTGGAAGTTTGTATCATCTTTTCAGCAACACTAACATTCATATGAATAAAATGTCTAATTAGGTGCGGTTGCGAAATTAATAATTAAGGGCCGTTGTAGAGAAACGGAAAATGAAAGCAAAATGAATGCATCATAATATAAACATTTCGGACAAATGGTGTATTCGTTCAGTCGTAAATTCAATCTGAATTCACTTCAGGCCAAAGAGTTCCTGCGAAATTCACACATCGACTTTAACACGATGCGTACCTGCATTATGCAGTATCGTCCACAAATCGTGCAGTCAATGCAATGCTCAATTGACACTTTCAAGGATGCGTTAGTTTTCTTTCTGTATACCTTTTGTTATTCACACAATCGTATCGCATGCGCTGTTCTATCGAAATTTTTTGATATGAGCCGACATGGTCTCGACGTTTCAGTACCACCTTGCTTTCAGTCTATACCAGTGGTTGTTACGTTCGGGTGCTTTATTACCCTTTTTAATGATCTGGCAGGCCGGCCTTACCCCCTTCCTCCCCTCGACACCCCCAAAATACCCAAAACGGGTAATTTCACCCCTTAAGAGAACCACTGTCCTAGATTGCAACCGTTTATGATTGCATGAAAAGCTATTGTCTATAACACGTTCACTTCAAACTGATTTAGATGGATTCTCATTCTTTTCAGACGTGTTGTATTCACTCTCATAGCTATTACATGCGAATATCGTTTTCTTGATGAATTTTTCTCATTCACTTCGTCTCATTTCACTTCACAGTTCGAATCAATTTCTTATTCTGTAGCATATACTATTTAATGGACATGTTGACGAGTGTTGACAGCCGAAATCAACAATGCAGCATACGAATATTATTTCTCAACAACGTTCGACAGTCAAATGATCAATTATAGAGTATTTGATAGAATGAGAATTTTACTTTAATTATTGAGTGAAATTAATGAGAAATTAGCAAAAGAAAACACTTTTGGTGATAAAAGCTATGAGAGTGATTGTAACAGCAAGGAAGAGAATGAAAACCAACTGACCGCATTCACATACCCAAGTTAAAAAAACGCCATCACAATGGCGTATAATATAGCACGAAATACTCATTTCCCGACCCTCTTTATTATCCCTTGACACCTCCAAATTACCCAAATGGGTAATTTCACCCCTATGAGAACCACTGGTCTGTACGCTCTGATTCATTTATCTCTTTAGCACATACATCTCATTATTCACATTGATTATTCAGCGCAAAAATAACTTAACTGCTCGCTATGAATCAGATCAAACACAAATACAAACCTCAGTTCGGTTCGAACTTGAAACTTAAACTGAAAAGCTCAGTTTTTCCATGAAATTAGCTAACAGTTTGGTGGTAGTTGGAACTCTGTTAGTACGGCTGACAACGCTGTAAATATAGCTTCGGTTAGCATGATCTGAATGAATGTTTCATATCAAGGACGAAACGATACGGCAAAGTAAACGTGTAAAATTATGGTAATATAGCATCAATGAGATTGCTGACGTCACAGTCACAAACGTGAATAAAACTTGATAAATTCAGATGCTCACAGGGCCCAACCAACAGAAAAGTCAAGAAGCTCTATGCATCAAGCATTGAAATCGCAATTATGGGTGAAATCAATCAGATGATCGCCGTTAACCGTTCGTTTTACAGTCATCATTAGTAAACTAATACCGCCATCGAATTTTCTTATTAATTGAGAGCAAAACGCAATGTAGATCGACCTGTTCTACCAGAACTTTTCAGTACGGAATTATAATCATTTAAAAGCTCATTTTCTGTCACACTTGTGACTCTCAAGTGATTCTCGGTGATATATGTGTAGAATCGTTTTATTGGCGAAGATTTCTATTTGAACGTCTAGAAGTGATAATCAGCGGAATGTTTGACTTGCTGAAATAATGCCCAACGTGTTTCAGAAATCTCCGGTCAAGTAGCTCAGTATGTTGCGATTGGACGTAAGTATGCAAACTGCGTGCAGAAGTGTATCGAGAGACGATCAACCGAATGCCAGAAAGCGAACGAGTACGAGTTCATGCGAGCATTCATTCCTTTCCGCCATCCCTTCTGCCACACTCATTTCAACACATTCTGCGCCCAAAATTCATGACAATATTACATTTGTTACATGAGATTATATTTTTGTTCAGATAACTAATAACGCATCCAATTTTATGCGAATGGAGAGTTAGAAATTTCTGTAAAATGACCGATGACCTGAGACAGAAGTGTAGAGTTTTGTGGATACAACGAAAAATGAATAATTCGTTCGGATGAGTATTTATATGGTAATAATTTTCAGCTGTGGCCTTGCTTTACCACAAGAAACAGTCATTGCAAAAACAATCAAGAACTGTGCAGTCAGAAGTGGACTGTTGACCACGCAAGTGGCTCAAACCTTGTGCAATTGTGCCGTTCGAGCTGGTGCTAGGTAAGTTGTTTCTGTGAGAGTATTTATTCAATTTGTTCGTCAGCTTTATGCGTCCCTCCGTCTAATTCAATTCGAAAAACTGCTTCAAAAATGAGAATTCAATTGTGAGCAGAAACGAATTTGAGCGGACCTAAAGCAAATGCCACAAGATTTCTCTTTTGATGGCATTGACTACTCTGCACACAAATCTTTGCAGTCAAACTCAAGCTCATTATATGACATTCATTCGGTGAATCAAATTCATAAGATCATAATCTAATCATAATCTGAGTACTCGGCGACTGCCACTGTCGTGTATTCCAGTGTAAGCATGCAAATGTGAAAGAAATCAAATAATGTTTACAGAAGTTTGGCTCCTGTTTGCCCGACCATTATTATCCAGTAAAAGGCTTACGCAGCTAGAGGTGCTCAGCGATACAACATCAATAAAGTCGTACGTTAGGCATCATTGATGCAAATTATTAGATTTTGTCATACACTGAATGCAGTCACGATATCTTCATGTTGATCGCGATTGATTCTTGCACTGATTTATTTACTGGTTCACTTATACAAATAAATTTTTTGTAGCCTCCAGCTCGTTACCCTACACTTTCACGAATATTCCTGCATCATAACTGAACACATTATTTTATCACATCATGGGAGTGTCTACAGGAACTATTTTTTGTTTCCAAACCACATCGGAATCTTCCCTCTTAAAACTGTTGCAGTCTGCTTTTCGAATACAAGTTCTGACTGAATTCATTTGAGAGGCCCAGTGGCGAAAGAATTCATTCATTTTTTACGATATAGTCTTTTGCAGACATTTCGCTGCTGTTGATTGATGTTTCATTCAAACAACAGTTTCTTCGTCGAAGTAAAAAAACGTTGTAAGTGAAAGTGGAACTGGTTCTAAGAATTCGATTCGAAAAAACAATATGAGTTGATGGTAGGGAGAATCATGGTACATTGGTTATTGAATTGTAGGTGCATTGCATATTCAAAGATTCTTTTGAGAGCACTTAATGAGAGAGTGTAATCTAAACCCTTCAGGATGCATTGTTAGAATGCGTTGATTTGCTAGGATGCTTAATCGCTGTATTCTCATTTACTAATAAGTAAACTGCACAATAAAATGCAACTATGCACACCTCAAAACAACTTCATTTCCAAGTGAACGCCTGTTCTAAAAGAAAAATTCTTACAATATATATATATATATATATATATATATATATATATATATATATATATATATATATATATATATATATATATATATATATATATATATATATATATATATATATATATATATATATATATATATATATATATATATATATATATATATATATATATATATATATATATATATATATAGCCTTCTGACTGATGAATGGATTGCTTAACTGAAATCTTTGTGATCTTTAAGTATGACACAGATCCCAATTCAACAAATGCGATGATGAATTTTTCGACGTATAAACTTAATTCGTATTGCAACTCAATATCGCATGAACTGGAACATAATAGAATTATGATTCATTAAATAATGACGAATTATCGATGAAATGATGAGTTGTTCACTTAAATTATCGAATGTGAATTAATTATCATTTAATATCGACAGTAGTAACCGGCAAGCTCTTTTGATCTCGAACTGCACAGAAAGTCCTTCGTTACTCCGCGAATATTTGGACAAATGAAAAGAAAACTGTCGTGAACGAGAAGAGCATTTTAAAGCATTCACATCACTTCCAAACAGCCCACGAGCAAAAATTGCTGATGCAGATGTTCTACAGTAATGCATTATGCATATCACAAGTTGGCATCGTCACTCGAAGACTGTCTTTGGTCACCTTAAATGTGATTTTTAGTGTGCAGCGATGGATCCTCATTGCAACTTTCTCACACATCAGAATATCTGAACATTTCATTCGACTGGATAATAGGGAAAATTTTACAAATGAGATAGGTTATTGTTTAGTTTCTAAGCGATTTTTCATGAAAGATAGTATACCTTAGTGACGAGTTCCCAGGCCTCATTACCGCAATGCTCATTGATTATTGGATGACTGCATCTCAGATAACCATCCATCACTGAACATAATGCCTATAACATACGGTACTTATCCGCTGATTGCTGATTATCAATAAATGCATACGCATTCTAGATGAAAATGAAGCAGTGATTAAAATAAACAATGTCAAGTTCACCTTGAAATATTGTTCATTATTGTCGTGTCCTTTAAGATGTTGCGCATGTGAAATCTCTTCACTTGCGGCGATCTTACATTTGATATATTCCTTCAGTGATTCCACCTAAACGCGCAATGAAATCACTGACGATCAATTCTTCGGTGAATGCAAATTAAATCAATTTTTTGAAGAATACTACCGAAATTTAATCTTGCAGTGCACTTCTCCATTGAATTTTTCTATCCGTCATTGTTTTATGTTTGGAATTATAACAAAACATTTATTCGCAATGACCGAAAGTTGTTATATTTCGACAAGAAATGAGTTGGATGATCAATTGATAACAAATCAAATGGGAATTGAATGATCGCAAACTAACCTCAGCAAAGCAAGTGGCATGCTTTTTGAAAAGATCGAAACCTGATCCGCACATAAACCCATAACTCGCATCAACTGCATCCATCGATAAACTCGCGCAGTTTACATCATGTGTGCAACTCTTTAAAGCATACATTTTGTAACTTTAAGGAATAATAATAATAACTATAACAATAATTGTAATTAATTAAAGTAATAATAGCAGTAATAATGATAACTAATAATAATTAGCAATACTTCATAATAAATAATAATAATTAATAACATTAGTAATAATACTAAATAACAATAGCAGTAAAATAGCGATAATAAAATCAAAATAATAGCAATAATAACATCAATAATAATGATAAAAAGAGATGTTTCATTCCACGATGAAAGAATGAATATCGCAAACACGAAGTGATCAAGTTTCAATGGTGGGTCATCAAATAAACAGAACACTATTCTAAACGAGAACAAATTCAGTTCAAACTGAGTTAAGCTTATACAGATTCACTGGATTTATAATATGAATTATCAACTAATTATCGACTCCATTATCAAATTCATTTCATATACTTATAATGCTCGATGAAGGTGTAATTGCTTAACCTTGAATTCGCTGTATATTCTGCACAGATCTTGAAAGATATCGGACCCTTGAACTGGAAACTGCATAGCACCCGTTTCAGATTGCAATTTGCTTGCATAATCCAACATTGGCTGAAATATCACGCATTCAATGAAAATTGTTGACATAGGATGAGGAATCAATTAGATGCGAGCTGAAGGGATAAGAATGCGATCGGTATGGAAAGTTGATAACCTTGAGACATTTGGAAATAGACTGCTCAGTGTATGCACTGCATCTGGCTCGGTCCTCATTGGACGACGAATTACTGTTCTCGATGAGCAACATCAACAACGTTAGCAACAGTCCTGATGGCGAATCCATTCTGAACAAACCATTTACGTACGTTTAGGAAATGAAAGTGATACGAGTGTGAAATGAAGTTGCTATTATAGATAGATCATCAAATAAACATCAAATAAACACTATTCGAAAGGAGAACAAATTCAGTTCAAACTGAGTTAAGTTTATCCAGATTCACTGGATTTATACTATGAATTATATTTGTAACTTTGATGAGCCTCTAACCTCACATCATATTATATAATGTGAGGTTAGAGGCCCGCCGATGCTTCTTCGGTTTCATTCATTTGAACGGCAATTTATAAACTCTCAAGAAGAATTTTTCAAAGTTTCTAACTGCCTGATGCAATTTCAACGAACTTCCGCGAAACAGCTCCGCATTCCATCATGAGCGCAATTGAGCGGAAGTAATCAAGACTCGAAACGTGTGCACACGACACATTCACTCACTCTTTTCTCGCATTTTAGATGAGAACAAAATCAATTAAATATTATCGAAAACATTTATTTGCTAAACGATGCACATTTCCACTTTTTCGTACTTCAAAATCGCTTCGAAGGATCTGAAGAGTTTATGTGATCTCAAAACACTCATTCCCATCCGTGCAGAACGGATTTCAAAAAGGACAGACTGCGAGAAGAATCAGAAAATATTCGTGTTAAAAGTTGAATTCGAAATATTTGCGTTATAATATGAATTCGAAATATTTTTGAATTCGACAGAACTTTTTGGAAATCATGGAAGAGCTAGTTTTATATGTCCTAGATTCATGTATTCGAAACTTGATATCATTCAGTGGTGTATATATTGAGACTCGTTTAAAAAAAAGAAAACTTTCATTGCAAAAGTAATGAGGCATCCAATTTGACGACACTGAAGTGTGATTGATGCTTGAAGCACCTTAAGTGTACATCAATTTCAGTTAGACATTAAAGAACCTTTCCCTTAAGCGTTAGAATGGATTTAATTTCTCAAATTGATGGACAGATGATGCTAAATTGCTCTTTCGGATGCATTCATTCGGATAAGTAACCGTTCGATCACAAAATCACCAGAATTGCACATAATGGCTTTCTTTATAATCGAACTACTATTGAAAACTGCAAAAAGTTAACAGAACATGTGCTCAACACACTGCCATTGATTTATGAGTAAACTTTTCTGATTGCAAACGACAAAATTTGAAATATATTAATGGAATCATTGAGATGACTCAGATTGGGGCTTATCTCTGACGAGAGTCTGTTGGCATTCGTTTGCTATAAATATTCCAAGTTATGAATCGCGCTGTAGTTTCGATGGACAATATACTATCATTAAAAGAAATTAAAATACTGTTGAGAGTGAATAAAATGAAATCATAACTTAATTTTGAACAAACCAGATGATTTTGAAGAGAAGATATTGAAGAAGGATTGAATAAATTAGCTGCGAGATGTAAGTGGATGTGGCGGCGAAAGCATGCGATGATAATGTATTTTGATAAGCACCAATAGGATCGACCGGCAACTCAGCTCAACTCATCCAAATCCGATTTACATTCAACAATCACACTTGTGCCCAATTTGCTATATTCTTCTCGTTCGAAGTCTTTCTTCGTTCCCAAACTTAGTCTTGTTGACACAACTTAAATGAGATTATAAGATGACATATTCAACAACGACACAACCGATGACAAGCAGCCCTCTTTGACTGATGAATAGTAATATATAATTCATTCATTCAATTCATACTGCCTAGATTTTGAGCTTTAAAGCATTTCTTATCACATTAAGTCGCATCATATACCGGAGCAAGACTTGGAGGAATCAAACCACAAATAGTTCAGATGAGCCTCAAAATTCGTACTTATACTCTCAATTAGTGCTCGTCGGGGAGCAACCTTTTGGCTGGAGGGACCCCGCCGAAGAGCAAAGTGGGCTTCGAGCAAAAACCCGGGGAACAAAATTGTCCGGAAATCGCCGAGAAACGAGGCCCCCGCCGGGGTACCTGGTAGGAACCTCGTTTCCCGACGAACACTACTCTCAATCATTAGCTCCGCATCATCGACCGTTTCAATCACCGTCAAAATTTGTCTTGCATACAGATTATAGTTCGTTGTGATACCACCACAACATTTCTGATATGAAATTCATGCATGTATCTGATTCTGCAAATACTCACACCCGTAAGTTAGACGCATTCAGTTGAAACATGCAACTGTTGCACAGCAGAAGGATGTTTTTGAAAATCTCTTCCATTGCGCAATCGATGGAATATAAAAGGCAATCAGCATTTGCGTACTGCTTAAAGGATTATTTGTTCAAGAGGAACACATTCATTCAAAACAATACTTTTCACTTCGTTTACTACATCCAACAAAAAGCTTCGGAAATTCCTTATTGGCACCAGTTTTGTTAGTCTAGCGAGATTTCTTTTGCTAATCTACTTCACTATCGCATTGTCTGGTCGTTCGCTCACTTGTTAGTGCTTAGTTCTGTTCTTTGGGATAGTAGTCTCTCGTTCAGTATAGGTATGTATACCGGTATGGATAGATTCAAATGTTCAATCGATTATCGAGAAGTGATGAAGGTTGCATCATGCGGTTGCAGGAGAAGATCGCACTAACGATCCTGAATTGCTTGGCTCACATCGTAAGATCGTGAATTGGCTCATATCAAAAGAACTCTTCGATATAATGATCGTTATATACAGTGAACTTGTGCAAGAATATGAAAATGAAACTGCAAAATGTATATATTGCTGCAGTTGTCATCACGAAACTTCATGCGTTCATCCAAACTGTAATCAAATTTATTTCCGAGAACGAGCAAACTGAATGATTAAACGAGCAGCAATTTGTTCGTATTCATAGACGATAGTATGTTCAGCTTTGAGGAACATTCCATTCTTCGTTCAAATTTTTGCATTCATTCAGAACGCTCTCCTCGATTCATCGCAAATGGAATTACCAAAAAATGAAATGAATCGAATTACCAAGCGACCTTCTTCAAAACATTTCTTCGTCTTATTTTTCGTATGTTCTCATCAATAATTCACGATGTTCATAATTCATTCATGAACGTATGCAAATGCTTGCACTAAAATGTTTTCAAAAAACGACAGCGATCTTGTTCAGTTGCAATGTTTATCTGTTTTTTCAACCTCTTCCCTCAAAATCAGATGGTTTAACGGTTCTTCGTCATCCCAGATTCCGAAGCTGTAAGATTGATGGTGTGTAGAACTGGTTAGAGCAGAGCGAAGGTTTTTTTTAAGGAAAAGATCAGTGGGATAACGGCTGTTGTCAGTTTCAGCTGACATTAACAGACTGAAGAGCATTATAATTCAAAATGAAATAACAAATTCAGAGACGGCGTTCAATGATCAATTGAGATAAATATTTGTGTTTGGTTGGACATTTGGGCATTCATCTGAAATCTCACATCAACAATCCGTTCGGTAAAATAAACCAATAACGTTAAGTAAATCCTCTCATCGAACGAAAAAGACAGTCGGAATTAGTGCTTTATACAACTGCAACAATATCACTCTAAATCATAGGATGATTGAGAAGTTTATAAGAAGATTGAAAGAGTCTTAAATTAGGAGACGAATGAAAATATTCAAGCAGTTTTCTAAATGAAACAAAATTTAGTGAACAATAGATGTGATATGTACTTAATCGGTTGAAAAAAAAGCTCTTATCAAAAAGATTGCGTTGAATTAATGAGCATTGTGAGTGCGATTGAAAACAAACAATGATGATTACGCTCGTGAGTTTTTAGTTGGTCCACTTTGAGGGCATATACAAAGAAACGGATGGCCGAAGAAGTAATTGCAAAGGATTGAGGATGAATCGATTAAGACGCTTTTTTTAGATGGATAAGACTGAATGAGTACAATGAAGAACACTTCATAAAGCAAGCAGCAAATCGAACACAACTCTACAGGAATATAATAGTGGACACCAGCACAAGACAGATCATATTACAACGCAAATACTCCATCAGAATATACCGGAAGATTGTGCGGATATAAGATAATTGTGTTTATGAATTGAAAACGATCAAGCACAAATTTTTGAATTGCAGAAATTATTCCGAAGTTTTTGCAAGGATTTCATTTGATGTGATCAATAAAGCAAACAAATCGAATTGCGTTCAAATGGATAAATCAAGAAAAAAAATATAACTGCTGAACTGAAAATCGTCTTTTTCCAGAGTGAATCAAGCCAGCTGCTTTGATCTACTAATGGTTATTATTTAATCAAAGTTATGAAAACGATGCTTGCATAAGCAAATAGAATGAAATAAAGCACGTTCCGTTGAATAATGTGAATGTCGATAGTGTACGCTTGAATCCCATTTAGATTTGCATTTCGATACTAACGCTTAATTAAATTTCCACTTTAACATGACCACAATTCGCACATCCAAATGCAGATCCATGCATGCACATTCTCATAAACATGTCACATTCTGACTGCTGTCTACTAACGGAAGGAGTGCAGCATCAATTGCTTGATAACACTTTTACATCCGAGCTGTTGAGAATCAAAATCGGTGAGCTGAGCAGCACAATCAACTTCTTTTAGACTTGGCTAATAATTAACTGATCATATGCATAACGCATACTAAACAGCAACAAATCTGAATAAAAAGTGAATAAATTCAAGCGAAAATCATCGAGAGCAGTCTAAAAAAATGAATTGCGCATCCATAACAACACGCTTGATGTGATCATGATATGTATGTAATTTTTTACGGCAAAAAGCCCTCTCCTCTGTCTGTTTATAATAAACATTTAGATATAAGTGTTGTTAATCATCCATCAGCAAAACCCAAAAGTCATTCATACAGTGTAAATACACGATACATTCATTCATTCTACAGATGTGTTCGTTTCATTTTATCGTTTCAATAATCTATTTTATGAATTTTTTGTAAAGAAACATTTTCCGTAGTACATCACATTATTATCTGTGAATACAGAAGATCTGTTGTGATAATGCACTGAATCATTCGATATAATTCAATATGCCTCATCATCATTTTTATATTATTTGCGCAACTGAATCGTTTTATTTCACATCAATCGGGCATTATTGTCATCATACGCGCTCCTTTATTCCTCTAAATTTCTGCAGTGTTAACCGTCAACGCTGGTTTTAATTTATTTTAATGAATTCCATTTTCAACAAATTCTTTCCGAAATCGGCCATCTCCGAGAGGGCAACAACAAAATGATCATTCATGGTACTGAAGAATACTAGTGTCTGCTTTGGATGACTGTTCATTTCGCTTTTTCAATACTTCAAAAATCTTTGTTCATCTCTCCACTCCTCGAGTACCATCGGTGTGAGTAATTCAGGATAAACTAGGACAAATAATATGATGATCAAAGCGCAGAAAAACTTGAGAAGTGATAAATTCTAATCGAGTGATTGAGTTGGTTCGGAAAAAAATTGAAACAAAAACGAACATATTCAAAACATTCTTTATCGCATATAAGTGGTTTGATTTCAAACATTTCATGATATATAAGTGATTTTATTGATTATTTCGGGATTAATTCTCTTGAAAAACCTTTCCCGTATGCATAAGCTGAATCGCGTGGCTCTGAAGCAAACCTTTCATCATTCTAGACGTTTATGCGCATGCGATGCACTAAAATATCAAAGAACGTTTTTAATCTGCAAGCGCTTTGAACAATGTCAGATGCCGAGCGACCCAGACGTTCAAGTCAGTGCAGAATGGAAAATAACTCAACAAAACACCTTCACGAGATGGGTCAATAAACAACTTAAATCCATTGATTTATCAATAACTGATCTGGTGAGTTCTAATCGAAAAGCACGTGCTGATCATTTGGATGAGGTGGCTCTGCCAGCAACGTGAGGTTTGATTGCTTCAGCAACGGCCACTAGACCGATCAAAATTTCGGAGCGCCCTAGGTTCGAGTGCTTCTACAACGAATCACTGATATTTTTGCATTAACAAATGAATGAATACTTCTCCAACGGTAACAATTCTCGAATTGACTGCTAAGAAAAGGCGTGAAAGAGGTTGCACTCAATGAACACGCAATACGTAAATGTGCTAATTACTGGTGGTGGACTTTGAAAAAAAGTACTGCTAGCAAAAAAACTTTGAGCTGCTCGTGCTCACTGCTCACGAGTTGAGTCACAGTTACTCGATCACTGATCCTGCTCATATTATGATCACATGATTTTCGGTCCCCCATCACCGATGTTGATGTCAAGCTGGTTTATATTCCCTTTGAATAATAATGGCAGCTATTATTGCCATATATGAGCCAATAATGAGAGAATTCGATCTTTTAGATGAGTGATTTTGAAGATGGTCTGAAGTTGATTCGTTTAGTGGAAGTGCTGTCAGGCAGATCGTTGGGTCGATATAGTAAACGAGTGATATTTCGTTCACAGAAATTAGAAAACAACGCATTGGCTTTGAGATTCCTCGAGAAAGAAGAACACATCAAACTTGTTAATATCGGTATGTTCCATAGTTGTTTTATTAAACGGAAGATAGAGTTTCTGTTTGTTTGACTGTTGATGGTTATATAGGGCGTGGTGTAGTGAAGAATGATTCAGATAATAGAATGGTTTAATGATTCAGATAATAGAATGTCGTTGGTAAAATGGGAGATTGGATTCTGATTGACATTCTCATCGGTTTCCATATCAACAATTAGAATAAACTTGCATTCATATTCTCATGTGATGTAGTCAAGTCTGAAAGCTTGCTATGAGACTAAATTCGACTTGCAAAAAATTGAACATAACCATCAGCATGAATGAGTAGCGCGTACATTCAAGACAGCGCTTCAATAGTGGATCGAAACCTGAAATTAATAATGGGACTGATATGGTCACTGATCGTGCACTACTCGATTGCGAACCAAGTATGGGAATTGCCATTGGATGATGAGCAGATTGTTGAACGATCACCGAAGGAGAAACTAATGGCATGGGTCAGAGGGAAAGTTCCCAGCGATATCCGTGTGAGCAACTTTACGAGCGATTGGAATTCGGGAATTGTTCTCGGTGCATTGGTATGTTTCGTTGATGAAGTTATTTTGTAGGTAATGTCTGACAATCTAATGATTATTTTCAGTCGGCATGATGAAAATTCATCACATCCGTATTTGGAGAATAATGTGCACGAATCAGATTTGAAACGTTCAAAGAGCACGTATTTTCGATGCGGGTTGTTGGCGAATCACGAGATTTTTATACAGTCACGTGGACGGAACCAGAACATAAGATTAGAAATTATCAACGATCCCACAAATGTTTTGTTCGAGTGCTCAATCCGAGTGTTTTTTTTAGGCTTAGTTTGAGTAACACTCCATGATAATCACTCGGTAGAACAAGAAAGTGGGGTAAATCAATGCTGTCAAAAAATCAAACAGAAAGATTAACGATTCTACAGGTAGACGCGTGTACTCCTGACGTGTGCATTCAATGGCGCAGCTGGAGCATAGCCGATGCACTCAATTCAACGCGTTTAGCAATGAGTATCGCCGAAAAACATCTGGATGTTGCATCGGTAACTTATTCATCACGACAAATTTGCAAATATTACAATCATCGTTGTGAATTTTTCATTCACTAGCATATTTCATATGAAATATGCTTTGAAATGAATTTCAACTTTCATTTTTTCTAGCACAGGAAAAGAATTTTTTATTTTACATTTTAATATTTCATTCTTTTCTCCAACAAAAGGAACGCTAACGTGCTCATCGCTCAGTACAAATTTCTCAGACCTGTAGCGTATCGAAAAATTAAGTGGCTTTCCTGTACAGTAAATAGGCAATGGCAAGCAAATTTCACGAAACTGGACTGATGAGACGGCTGAGAGAGATGCGTTCGATGGTGAGAAGCAGCAGCTAACAAAACAAATCACAATTTCCATGTCAAAAGTTGTTGCCTTATGCATCCACTCTGTATGCTAAGTTCAAGGAATGTCAATTGCGAACGAATATTTTCGTGTTCATTGTGATCACATCCAACATCGAAGTATGATCAACAGAAGACTAACGTAATTCTCCATTTCACTTGCAGTTGATAACGGCTGAAGAGTTGATCAATGAAAGTGTTGATGAGAAGAGTGTGATGACATATCTCGCACAATTCCCACAAGCCACTTATAAACCACCAATGGGTATCGTTCAAGGGTTTCATCAAGAGGCATTTGTCGGACAACCTTTCCAGTTCACAGTTCGTGCCACCAATGAGAACGCTAAATTAATGGAAGCACTGATTCGTGATCCAAATGGCAATTTGATTGAGCCGATCGTATCGTATGATCAACCAAACGGAACGTACACCGTTCAATACATACCTCATGTTACGGGTCCATACCAGGTAGGTTAGCGTGAATAGTTCCATATGCATAACAAACACATTTTTACAGTGTCGATAAAAGTCGAAGATGTGCGTTCTTCTGTTATTCACTTTTGAAACATAATAACTTTATTCAGTATGAAGTGATTAATTCAATAAATTTAACAAAGAACCGAATTCTAATTGGCCACTGACAAAATATTAATGGGCATTGATCGCACAATTGAGTAATTATGAAGGGAATCACATTGATAGATAGCGATAAAGATGCGTGATGTGATTAACGATGAAACGTTCGAAATAATGACTGACAAGATCGTTGAAACCAATCGAATGTGTGATTTCATAAACACAGCCGCATTGGAAAGGATTCAGTGTGGACGCAGTATTGAGTTTACGATAAATACAAATCATCTGAAACCAAAAGAAGTTCGAGTGAAATTAATAAGTAATGATGATGACGATGAGCAGTCTTGTGAAGATATCGATCTGACGGTGATCAATAATGATAACGGTACCTTCAGTGCTCAGCTCACTCCACCTGGACCTGGCTCATATAAGGTAATGAATGATGCATGTTGATGACCATGATGCAGTGTTGATTATTAACTTCCTCTCCTGTATTAACCAGCGTTCAAATGGGATTCTCTACATGAGAATCTTTTTATGAAGAGTTTTTCAACCGAGGATGCATGCACCCCCAGGGGGACGCGAGATGGCATGCCAAGGGGTGCGAGAAGGGGTGCTGTGGGAGGGGTAAGTTAGGGGACACGAAAGGGGTGCGAGATAAGGTTTCATTTTTTATACATTAAAGTAGGCGAGGACAAAGTTCAATGCGTACATAAGTGTGAAGTAGGCAGCACTCTAAAAATAATTCATTCAGTCGCGTTTCATTGAAAAACAATTCTTTCGGTTGCGTTTCACTCTTAAACAAGCTAATGTTGTGGGAGGTGCGAAGGCATCTTGAAATTTTCTAGCGGGTGCGGTGGGCAAAAAGGGTTGAGAACCAGATAAACTTCCGAATGACTTGCTCAAGTCTCAAAACTCCAACAAAATACTTCAATCGGTTGATAAGAAAAGTTTATTCATTCACACTTCATTTTCGTCGATTTTAGTTGATTATCTTTTTCGATGATGAACAAGTGGCTGTGTACAGTGTCACCGTTCAGAAATCGCACACCGATGTCGCATCTGTAATTCAGATTTATGGATTTTCTGACGAGGGTGGTTCGTTGGTCGTTTTTAACCTGACTTTTCTTCTTCTTCGTTGCCTGATTACTTCTGCAATAAAGTTCACATTTTCTGTTTTATGACCAAAAGTTCAATTACTAAAGCGAACACTTAGATAAGTGCTGCTATTAATTGGAAATGCGTTTTACAGAATCAGTCGTGTTGGGAGAGCGCAAAGTATTTTCGATTAATATTAATGGAACGAAACCGAATGAAAACGGCTTGGAAGTTGTACTGCAAAACACAAAGAACGCTGATCATGTAAAGAAAATTGACTTAAGCGAACAGGCCGATGGAAGTTATTTGGGTGAATGGGTAGCCGAAAATGAAGGTGATACTATGATTCGTATCAGTTTCGATGGTGTCATCGTGAAAGAGATACCCGTTCATGTGGTTCTCCAACGTCAGCGAGTTACCGATGCTACTCAATGTCATGCTTACGGTGATGGACTTTTGAAGGCTATCGTTGGAGAAGCGGCTAAATTCGTCGTTGATTTTAAGGTGATATATTAGATCAGTTGGAGATGTTTTCTTGTTCATTTGTTCATTGATTTGTTTTGAAATGTGTTTGAAGTTTGATTTTGAATTATTTAGTGATTATTGCAATCAGCATTAGAACGGTTTACTGTTCAGAATGCAGGTGAAGGTGAATTGGAGATTGCAATAAAAGGACCGAAAGAAACGAAATCAACACAAACAAAACGCTTGGATGGCACATGCTTGGTGGAATATATTCCAACTGCACTCGGTGCGCATCAAATTGCCATCAGTTTTGGTGTTGACGATAGCAAACAACCGATCAATGGTTGGTTCTAGTGAATCATCATTATCCAATAAGATATTCCACATTGATCCACTTTATTCTTCAGTAAGCTCTATCAAATACGTCTAGCCGAATGGCCATCGAAGAGGTTCTCTTGAACAGTGCGACGGTTCAGCACTTCTTGAACTATAAGTTACACATGCTAATTGAGTGTCGCGTGATGGAATTGAGGTCGCTAATGATTTCGAAGCAATAAATTTTTCTGAAAGCATATAATAAGCGTAGAATGAATGTGTTGTAACATTAAACAGAATGCGGAATAATCAAATGCAAAAATTTATATTTTGTTGGTGCCTCGACGAACTGATCTGCAAATTTGAGACGATGGTCATTAATAAATGCTTAAGCTGAATGCATAGTTACACAATTTGAGGTCGTGTTAGAATTTATCTAACGAAGGAGGTCAAGCTTAATAGATGATGATGCATTTTACCGATACGTTTATCGGGTTTTATTGTATCAGAAGAAAAACTGTAGGATATATAGGCTGGTCTAGGAGCGTTCGGTTAGGTTGATGCACGTGAAGTGGCTGGATGATTGTGTATGATCTATTAAAATGTTGTGATTAACGCATTTACCTGCATTCAGGTTCCCCATTTCAAGTAATGGCAGATTATGCGATTGATCTATCAAAAATTCAGTTGCACGACTTCGAAGGCATAGCCATAAAAGGTTCGTCGGTCTCGTTAACGGTCGACGCCTCTCAAACGGCTGCCGACCGGTTAGAGGCACGATTGCCAGATGCTTTCACAAAACCACTCGTTGAGGAGATCGCTGCACGAATTTATCGAATCACATTCATTGCTAAGTCTGATTGCTTGGAGGGCGATATAATTCCACTGGAGATTTTTTACGGTGGACAGCTGATTACCAAAAGGTTCGTCCATCGCAGTTTTGGATCAGTCGAATGTTCGCTCTTAAAGCCGATAGATATGTTTTCCTCATGAAACATATTGTTTCATAGAGAAGATATTTTACATGCAAAAGCACCTTTGATCGATTTTATAATTATTTTCAGTTTATTTCTGAACGGAGACCCCGACGTTTTCATCAAAAAATTTGGCTGAATTTTATTGATTTTAGTCCATTAAATTTCCAAGTTGTAATGCCAACAAAACGAGATCGTATCCAGTTGAAATCTCTGACTGGTGAAGACCTCCCAGCTGAAGTGTATGCCTCTTTGCCAGTCTCATTTCTGGTCGATCGAATCGACAAAGGTGTCAGTCAAGACGAACTATCTGCAGAAGTGACGGTTGGTAATTACGCTTTCGTATTCCTCTCTATGGATTTGCATTTACCGCAGGTTTATTTCAACTCAACAAACAAAACATTTATTGAAGCGAGATGTGAAATTCAGAATGTTATCATGTAGAAGATTATGTACAAAAAAGAACCGAATTATCTTGTCGGAGCAATTCTGTTAGTAAATACAAATTGATCTTTGGATGAAGCGAGACCAAAATACTAACATTGCGCTGCTGCGACCTAAATCTGTCACCTTCTCATTTCAGAGGTCGCAATCTTACCGTTGAGCCATTGGAGAGCTCGGTGTGCAATTACAGCCGAGACGAATTTGTTAGAATTCAACTAAGATTTTTTGATCACATCAAACAATTCAACATTCCAGGCTCCAGACGGCAACCAGCGTGAGGCAACTATCGTAAAGTCGGATGTTAGTGAAGATTTTGTTCTAAAGTTCACTCCGGATATAATCGGTATATACAGCATCCTGATTTTCTTCAAAGGTAAACCCACCGCCCAGGTACCATATCGTCTGCAGTGCAATCCAATTGGAGATGCTCACAAATGTATCATTACTGGTCAGCTCGAATTTTTAAAAAAAACTTCGTGTAATTTTTGCACTTAACAGTATCATCCCTTCTCACTCGGTTCATTGCAAAAATGGAATCACTTTGAATGATCAAATAAAAAAGTCCTTTACTATCAAATCGCCATTGCACTTTGATTCTTACCTAATAACCTCAAATCGAGACAACTGAAGTAAACCATGAATACTTCTCTAACGTTAACGTCAATATGGAATTCATTCAGAAAATTTACGTGAATAATTGAATAAATCTGAAATGATTTCAAGATCGGCCTGAAGAGGATGAAGGATGTTGGAGAATAGATCACGCAAAACGTTTTACGATTGACACGGGCAGTGCAGGTGAAGGAGCGTTGAGTGTGTTGTCACTAGAAGGGCGAATCAGAAGTGAATTTGATGAAGTTGACGATAATCTTAGCGTCATTTCACTCATTCCGCTAACAGTTGGTAGGCATCGAGTGCAGTTTCTGTTCGGTGGGAAGGCAATACCTGATGCGATTATTTGTTTTGAGGTTAGTGTTCTCTTCTGATTCATTCGTATTATAATCTTCAAAGTTTTTGCGATAATTTTGACGGTTGATTGGAGTGACATAAATAAGAAAGTACCACAAATGTTTTAGAAGCTAAAACGATTTTGTGATTTACAGTGTTTACCAGCGTTAGAATTGAAAGGCCGTTCAATCGTGAAAAATGAACGACGATGCGGAATATTGAGGAAGTGCGTCGAAATGGATGATGAGCTGACGATGACCAACAAAGCGATTGATCAAGCAAGCGATTCGTCTGCCACAATCGTGTCACGTTCATTCAAATTCAGAATCGACCCCAGCACAACGAATGTAGCAAGAATGCGTGCTTCCGTTAGAACACCGTCTGCTAAGAATCACGTGCTTCCCATCAAAGTAAAGTGTTCCATTCTGTTGCAGTTATGATCATCTCATATTAAAACTATTCTCAAAGATATCCACGCTTTAACGCATTCTTCGCTGGTCACTCATTCGGATCGTATCAATTGTGATATTGTTTCAGAAGGATGTCACACTATCGAAAGCCAAGAGCATGATAACGTTGTGTTTATTTGATTTACGATGAACTTGTTGTTGTTTATTGTTTTATTTTTTGTGAATGTCATTTGTTCACTGTTTATTCGAGATCGTATCAACTGAAGGTGGATAGCTGGCAGAATTCAAGTGATCACTGAAACGATGTTTTATGAATTATAGGAATTAGAAAATGGGTTATTAGTGGTGGAATATAAACCGAGTGAAGTGGGCTTACATCGGTTAACGATCACGCATAACGGTAAAGAGATGAACGGAAGTCCGATCGATTTCATTGCTGAATATTTGCAAAAGCAACCACCACTACAAAAAGAGTCACAACGACCAGTAGTGATCGTCGAAGGTCCAGGGTTTGAGCGGCCCGTTGCCGGTCAAGCTTCTCAGTTTGTGATCAGCACTAAGAATCGTACCTCACAACGAATATCCGTCAGAGTAGAAGGGGTGGCAAGAGCCAAAATTGTTACTCACAATGAAGCGGTATTTTGCGATCATTCATTGATACTGTTTCAGTGATTTGTTCACATATTCAAACATTTATCTATTTATCTCATCAAACACTCATTCTAGAGGATTTGTTAGCATCGAAAATGAAAATAATAGCAATGCTGATAAGGAACAGTAATAAAAACCACAATATTGATAAAAATAGCGTCATTGCAATTAATGATTTTTGAATTTTAACTAGTAGAGTGTTGAATCGCACTTGAAATGTTGCAGAACGGTGCATGTACGGTGAGATGGACTGCACCGATTCCAGGCGAATATTTGGTTCATATTAGGATTAATGAAGAGGAAGTGAAAGGGTCGCCGTTCCGAGTGAACGTCACTGGTGAAGGATTCAAACGTACCTATGTGTCGGTTGAGACGACCACCGAGGTTATTTTCAATTAGTGTTTTATTCATTCACTTACGAGCTTTTTAATTCCACTTTCGACTGATTCGTCAGCCAACCAAAGTTAGACATCTATTTTTCCTCTCACTGTTGAAGGATTGTTGAATCGAACGAAACTAGCCCGGAACTGAGCATCAGATTAGAAGTATTCTTCGCCTCTTCTGCTTCAGAATTTATCCGCAGTTGATTGAGATGACACAGTCGATTTTACTGAACAACTTGTTTCTAAACACATGTCAGACCAGTTTTATACGTTCATCGTGAAAAAAATACACGCGGTTATTGTTAATCACACAACTTGAATGAATGTCTTTATTTGTGACGGAGGGATGTGTGGCGAGGGACAGTGAGTTTGTTCCATTAGTTCGTATCTTCCGGTTGATTACCTTCAAAGAATACTTTTTTTACAACAAGGTCATAAACAATAATTGCTGTGCGGCAGAGTTTATTATTGAAAAAACGTACAATAACGCCATTGCTCAGAAATGTGATTTTTGTGTGGATGTTATTAATAATCGATAAGTTGACGTTATTAAACCAGTGTACTGCAGCATTCTGCAATCGGCAGTGATTCAGCTCTCTGATCACTGGGCTGTGAGAAGAATGTTATGCGATTGGCCACCAGCGCTCAGTTTCAGTCTCATGCTTTCCCTCAGGCTTACAATTAGGACAGATCTAGCATGATGCATGCTAACTTTGCTCAAAATCTCAATGGCTAAGTTGAGAGTGGATGGATGGCTTTATAAAGTATCCATTGGTGAAGGTGGTCGATTCATTCATAGATATAACCGAGCAAATGTTAATTTCAGATGTCGTTTGATTACTGCACGAAGGAGTTGAAGAATTTATCGGCGAGAGTGAAAGCACCGGATGGATCGAACGAGGGATGTGCGGTGCGTGTGATCGATTCTGATCATATTGGTGAGTCGTCGTTCATTACGGGCATAATGCGGATTCAGTCAGGGTTTATTCAAAACAGTGCTCTTGTTGTACTCAGATACTAATTCAGTGCTTTGATAATTTAGACGAAGAACAACAAATGATGCGATATTATAGCGTAAACAAGTGCAGACTCGCTTCCTCATGAATCATTTGCGAAGCGATTACGTTTACGAGTGCAGTGAACTGGTTTATTAATGAATCACTCAAAGCCTCATGCAACTTTGGGGAGAGAGACTAATTTAGTTCATTTTTTGGGCACTCTCTTTCATCCGTCATCACCAGCAGCTTTCTAACAAATGTAGTATGTTAATGGAACTCGTGATATTTGATGCTTAACGATGCTTTCTTGTAGGAGTAAAACGATTTTCAGGTGTACAATTCATGCCTCACGAAGTTGGAAGGCACGAGATCGCTATTCTGGAGGATGATTCTCATATTTACGGTTCACCATTTGTTGTACCAATTACCAGCGATTCAGTAGGTTTTCAATCAATTTCGCATGCATAAATTTTCAAATTCCCCAAAAAATAAATTTCCTCAACGTTCTCCTCAAAGTTAAATTCGAACCGATTCATTCAACGTTGTGCTCAAAGTAAAATTTGAACCGCTTTAATCTCCTGTAATTGTCGAAATGTTTCGTTTTGCAGATCGGTGACGCATCAAGACTGAAGCTGTCAGGGCAGGGATTAATCCGAGCGATTTGTCAACAAAACAACGATATTATCGTGGATGCACGTAATGCTGGTCTGTTATAATTGCTTATTTAAAATCCAATTACATCAATAAGTCATTTTATTCAAGCATACTTTTTAAAATAGGCATTGATCAAATAATCAAACTCAAATGCTCTGAGTACTCAACGTCCATTTTCGTAATCGAGTTTGAAGGTATCGGCAAGACATTTGTATCAGTACAAGGCCCCGCACGTGCTGATCTGAAGTGTGATGATGCCACGGATGGTATACTCCGTTTTTCATATCGACCCATCAAACTTGGACTTTATGTGGTCACAGTTAAATTCAATAATCAGCATGTTCACGGTATGATCCATCCCTTCACTTATTAATATTTTTTGTAAGTAACATTATTCCCTTACGTGAAGTGAATTATGATTTTTCCAATTTAGACAGTCCATTCACAGTGGAATGTATAGGTGAGCAGCTGCCGAATTTCGAAAACGCAATCAGTAAAAGCATTGCTCGAGTGAGTTTGTACTTATTCATCTAAAGTGCTCGTTAGCACTTTGCATTAATGAATCGCATTTTATTATATGAAAGTTTCACTCTGAAAACACTTTATTGAGGTATCAACCAAATGAATGTGAACTCATCCGTTCAGTGATAAGTTGTTGCTTGTTGAAGGTGCCTGTTGTAATGCCAGGAGATGCTACTTCGATTGTTCTACATTTGCGAAACATTGACGTATCTGAATTGAGTGCACGAGTGATCGAACCGAACGGAATGAGTGAAGAGGCAACAATAAGACAGCACCGTGATGACGACGCATCGAAATACTCGATCGAATTCAAGCCTCGTACCAAAGGAGGGCATTGCATTTCGGTTCTTTACAAAGGACAACATATCGCTGGTAATTGAACTGAATTGAATCGATTGGCACAATTGATGAAATCAATTTCGAATTTAACAACACTCAACTATGGTTTTATCAGTTCGTTTCTTCAGGAAGTCCGTATCCATTTGTGGTGGGACGTATTGAGGAGGGATCTGCATATAAGGTTCGAATTGCGGCCATTGATCCCAGGATGGCTTGTGTAAACGAGGCAGAATCGCTGAATATTTATACTCGGGAAGCGGGTGACGGTATGCTGGTTATATCAATAGAAGGGCCATCAAAAGTGCAGATGCAGATTCATGAACTCGAGGTCAGTTACTTGGAGAAATCAGGGCCAGTGATGTGAGGTAGAAACCTACGAGTTCGGTCAGGAGAAAGCTGGTGGCTCGATAAGATGAGTGTGAGTCGCACGTGCATGCCTATAAAAATTATGCGATTCCGTTCTGCTATTGCTTAGAGCAGCGTTCGAAATATCACAAGAATGTAATGTATTGTTCCATGCAGAGATTTTGTTTTGGACTTTGACGAAAGTATGGTGGGTTTGAAGTTTTATGGGAAGTGATTGTGTGAATGTGAGGTGGAAGAAGCGATGAGCAGAGCCAGAATGAAAAGATGCACTGCTGGTTGATTGATCACATACAACAAGACATAGAGATGGGTGGATTTGAATAAAGTTTACAATTTAAGGATGGGAATGTATATTTGGAATATATGATAAATAGATCAGGCGTGTACGATGTTGCGGTTAAATTCAATGATGAGCATGTGCCCGAATCACCATTTAAGGTTAGCTCATTAGCAACTTTCATTCATTTATGTATCGCGTTCATTTACTCGCACAAGTTTATTGCTTTAATGCGACAAAAGTTCGCAAACGATTGTCGAAAAAAGTATATCATATTCGCTGAATGTGGTTGCAATTTGCTGATTTCGCTCATTGATCGGTGATGTTGATCACCATAATCACTTTATGGATTTGATTACAGTTAATCGTAAGAGACACAGCAGCCACATGCACAGCCCCATTTGAGAGCACAATGATGGAATCTCCTCAACTTGACGTACTGAAACCGGCACAGCATATACCAACCAGAATCGCAACTTGTCAGCAATCGCAATTTATGTTGAACACTCGGTATCGCGATAATCCCGATGATCCTACAGTGGATACTGAAGGTTTACTGTATATGATTGTTGAAGGTCCATCCAAAGTGGCGTTGAGTGCCGTTAAAGTGAGTTGCTGCTTGAATCGTTTCACAGTTTACATTGATTCCCTTTCATTGCTGCTAGCAGTGTGAATGTGAAGAGGATGAAACATTGAGCAGAGGCAGAATGAAATGGTCAAAAATGGCATAACATAATTGCAACAACAGTAACACTAATAGTAGTTACAAGAGAAATGATAACAACTATACTATTTACGATGAAATGAATAATCTAATTGTAAGATGGCTAATGGCGAATACGTTGTACGTTACACGGCATTTGTACCAGGCGTTTACTATGCTACCATTAAGCACTCAGGTATTTCATGTTGGCTTTTTGTCAGTCTTCATTTGAGCGTCATGAAGATCGCAAGTTTTCGAAGCAAATGTTCTAGATATGCACATTAGTGGATCACCGTTCAAGATAATTGCGGAGGGAACTGAACCCGCTTTGGTTAGTCGATATGAAAATAATGAGGAACATCGAAAATCGATCGTCGAGGTTGTTAACATCCCTCCTATTTGCTCGTTTCGATCAAAATATGCCATACAAACAACAATCCGCCTATAACCACTCATCATATAAACTTTTTGAAGATTCAACTCTTTCTAGGCCTAATTATGTCCAACAAATCATTCATATATCCTTAATTCTAGTTGAGATAGTTTCGATTTGATGCATTATTCATTTTTGGAACTCACTCGCCAATGTTGAAATGAAAATTTAGATTGATACAACGTCTTTACAAATGCAATCTTCGGATGCTAACCAAACAAAAACGACTGAATTATTTGAGCTGGAGGGTAATGCTGAGAAAGTGACCGTTGATGGTGATGGCCTCAAACAGTTCACCCCGGGACAACCCTCTTCATTCTTCGTCAACACAGCTAACGCTGGTAAGCACTCACTGGAATTCAAACAGGATTTCGTGAGAGTGAAATCATGAGAGCGAATTTGAAATTTTGATTTAAAATTCAGGTATAAGCCCACTGATGATTGGCATACTGGGTAGTGATGGTGTTGCCAGTGAAGAGGTGAAAGTAATGCACACTGGCGATGGTCGTTATGAGGTAACTTATCTTCTGATGGATGCGGGTAACGCGTTCATTTATATCAAATATGGTTACGCTTATATCCCTGGATCACCCTTCACTGCTGTCTCTTCAGAACCTCTTAAGTGATACGAACTCAAACAGATCGGCGGTAATCGTTGTTGTTTGTAAAAACATATTTGTGTGAATGGTGCTAGTTATTTTCAATGAAAATTGCTGCTTTCATCTGGCTTGTTAATGTAAATTTAATTCCAGTAACAATCGCCTTTGACAGTACCATATAACATAATATTTTAAGCGTCGTGCTCTACTCCATTAATATCTCTGCCTTAAAAGTTGATTGATCTAATTATTGCAATCATCGAATGAAGTCGTATGATCTGTGTGCTAACAAAACAAACAATTGTATTTGCATTCTGTTTATTTATATTTTTATTTATTCATCAAAACGAATTCAATGAATAAATAATTCAGTGCCAAATCCAATTGATAAAACAATTTCATTCGATCACCTCAGCAAACTTCTCAGGAATATTCTATAAACCAACAACAAATGAATCCTTTCTCACTGCATAACCATTATTCGACCAGTGCCATCGTAGTTGTTCATGAGCAAATCAAAAAAGAAACAGCTTCAAAATTCAATTACAACCACCACGCTATCTATCAATTTTGCGACTGTACTCCGATGTAAATCTCATTTCGCTTATCATCAATTTCAAATGATAAATTTTGGTTTTCTTCTGCAGTAATTTTAGCGGTCCATCATTTGAATAATTCATAAAAAAGCCATTAGAAAGATCTTTTCAAAAGCTCAAACAATTCTACAATGACACATTCAGTAAACGATCTTCAACTAACATAAACAACCAAAAAGGTTATTCGAAACAAATGATCTTACAAGAGTGGTAATGAGCTGTATCCAGGGAATTATCAAACAAAACGCACGAATCGACAGATAAACAATCAGTGATCAGTCGATAAGACCTCCATTACAAATGAGATTATAATTAGAGGAGCATTGTTGACGAAGGCAATAAATCATCCAAATAAGCATTCAACTGAACTGAACCCATACAGATGGTTAATGGTAACTGCTAGTAGCATAAGTGTATCACTCACAGTGATGGTTAATGGTAAGTGCTAGTAGCATAAGAGTATTAATCGTATTCAATAGAAGTCTTTGCATGTGTACATTATGAACGTAACTATCAAATAAATGAATGAAAGAATGTGTTGTTAGTTCAGTTGAAAGATCAAATCAGGTTGAGAAATTAGATGGCGTATAATCAATCTCAAAGATACAATAATCAATGATCGAAAAATGATGCAATACACAACTTCATGACTGTATAGCAACAACAAAAACAATAACACAACAACGCAAAAGGCCTCTGGCTCGATAAGATGAAATTGATCAACGAAAAATAACAAAGTCAACGAATGAATAAATTCGATAAATGAGTGAGAATTACGAATTTTGACAGGCGATCATCATTGCTGACTGAAAGTAATCAGTGAATCTCAGTAAGAAGTGCTAGTTAGACGTGAAGATGAGATGATGAATGGCAGTTGATAATAAGATTGCAAAACGTCGGTAAAAAGCAAACTGACTCACTCGATATGGACACCACATCAATTAAGACAAAACACCAAAGACATATAATGTAAGATGAAAATCTGACGAAAGAGATGAGCATAAATTAAGTATTTGCACAATGGCATCAAGTAATGAAGCACTCGAAGCAACAAGCATTCTGAAATCCGTTGACCCATAATGCTAACTCGATTTTTTTTTGTTCTCTTCTGTGCACAAACAAATAAATTTCCCTTCAGCAAAAAAATGAAATTAACAATTTTGAGCAATGGAAGGAGACGTAGGTGGCTTTCGAGACATTTAAATTGCATTTAACGATTGATAATAATGTGACTTTGACTCGACTTTGGAAGCCATCTTAGCACTTTGCACTTATAAATTCTTTCTCGATGAATCAAAAAGACAATAATTCTATTACGAACAACGAACCGTTTGAGAACAAATTTCCGCTTATTGTGACAACCGGATGGGAATTTCGAAAGACACACAGTGGGCACTTCACACATTCCTATTCATTTACCTGCTAACCAATCCACTGCTAACGTACCCATGTAGAGCTGCTATTGATTGTTGATATAATAACTATTGACAATGAGCAATTCGTTACAATGAAGACGATAAGTTAAGCAAATAGATCAGATTTGAGATGAAATTCTATGCAGCATAAAATAAAGAGACGATAAAATAGCCAAAATTCGATTCGAGAAATGCAATCAATGGAAGAAGCTGTGAGTGAAAAGACCAAATAAAAAACAAAACATGTTGGGCATTAATTTCAATAGCATTCGAGCAGTACAATAACGAACATTAACAACAGATGTGAGGACAATACGTTCGATGAAAATGTCAAGAAGATAATAAAGTGACGCTAAGAAATTTAACAACAAAGCGAAAGCAAAGCTATGGGCTGAATAAATCAAAATCAATCGGTGAACTGATTGAGGATAATGTGCTAGAAATCATTTATATATAACCGAATAGAGATAAGCAAAAAAAATGAAAATTAGATCGACGACAAGCAGCAAATCAACCGAATTCGCAAAGGCACTCTTCTCTAAGCAGACTACAATTCCTAATAGAGATATATTATTGTAAACAAAAGCGAACGCTCAACGTGCTGTCCAGTGCATTACGAATGATGACAACACAATAAAAAACAATGAAAGACGACAAGCAACGCTAAAATGAACAAAATAATCAACAATGATGTTCAACAACAACAACAATACTTTCAACATCAATACGAATGTTGAAAAACCACAAAGTCGATCATCAATTCCTTTCGCTAGCAACAAACAATTCACCAATCCTCAAACGCTTTTTCAACAATAACAATCTCGAAAAATCATTCTGCACGATCGAATTAATTCGCACGAACAACACTTACTGATGGCTCTTCATCTTCATCTTTACACAAGCTAACTTCACTCAACTACAATAAATTTAACATTTCACTTAAATCACCAATTTTCAATCCTCCACTAATCCAGCAAATATTCCTCGATTGAATGACTACTATCAATCACCTCATTCAAAAACCCAGCCCCTCATTTCACATTCGACCAGATCACAATAAAGCACCATCAATACGCGTTATTCATTCACTCATTTCACAATAAATTCTACAACAACAACAAAAATAGCAATAACAACCAATACTCTAATAACACAAAAACATTCATCCGATGAGTCGTCACTAACGCAAAAATCGTTTCGCTGCTATGAATCACACGACAGGCAGATGAAACTATTCTTTCTCGTTTAAATAATGATTTCGAGCTCAGCTGACGTTATTTTCACATGTTCACAGCCACTATCAACAACCGTTACTAAAAGCCACCCATCTCAAACGTAAGTGCTCACTCAAGTCGCCAGTGTTCATTTTTTCATGATGAAATTATTGCAATCGATATACCTAACGATGAAACGATTCCATCTAAAAATTAACTGATCAAATTAGTTCTTTGACGATTGATAAACTAAACAAACCATTCGAAGCATCGCCATCAATAAATAATCTACAATATTATAAGCGAACGTCTAAAAAATTCTTTCAAATGCTAAAAAACAGCCAGAGATTTTCAAAAGTGTTGTGTTTCATGTGTTGACATAATCAATCATTTGTTGTCATTTTCTTGATCGGCCAGGAATTGCTCAGCCCAAAAGATAGCTGCACAGTTGGTATCGGCATTGCTGCCCTCTGAGGGTGTATTCGCACTCAGATCATTCAGCGGGTTCGTCGTCGTTGTTGCGGACGAGGATAATCCACTCGCCCAGATATTTGTCGCACCCCGACCGAATAAACTTCCAGACAAACCCAACGGATCGTCCATCAAACCATCAAATAGGCCACTCGTCGATGGCACTGATCCCGCGCCCAATCGTGAAGTGGCGCCCTCTGAAGCAGTCAACGCTCTATCAAAAGATCACGAACAACAATAATAAAAGCATCATTAAGATATCTCCAAATTATGTTCACTTTACAAAAACGTTCGCACTCCTCTGAATTGTACCTGTCAAAAATATGAAACGCTTTAAATAATAACAGCAAGAAACGACTAAAAGAGAATAAATCAAAGATCTATGTTTATCTAGTTAAAACTTCAACAATATCTCGTTAAACGTTTACGCTGATCAGCTGTGATTCAATCGGCATGACTTAAAAGACCGAAAAATTTGCTATACTTTGAAACGATTAAGAAAACCCTTTCCCCTTTAACTAAGAGAACCCTTTAATTCCCTTTGTTCACATTCCTTTTGTAAGGTTCACAAAATGGACAACTTCAACAAAAGAACATTTTGTAATTAATGACAATACAGAGCGGAAAACAAACGAAAAAAGTGATTCCAAATAACTTAAAATGAAATACACTCAAATAGAGCGAAAGAACTAAAACATGTTCCAAAAAACTGACTACTGCACGATAAAAAAATCAACGTTGGATTCGTTGTCCCAAAATGATAAAGTTTGATGCGCAAATTTGAGAATATTATTCATTGGCCAAATAGCAAAATGTAAACGATAGGTTGATGATGACAGATTTGACAAAGCAGAGGACGTAACGGACATATAAGTTTTGCTAGAAACAAGTTGTGAAATGCTATTCAATCAAAATGAAATTCAAAAAACGAACGATTCTGGACGGTCGCAGTTGAGGTGTTATTCATGCTGATGTTGGGATCTGTAAGCAGTTTCATGATCACCGATGATGAATCCGCCGCGGTGGTATCAGTTGCTGTTGTTGTTGCCGCGGCTACGCCTAGTGGCGGTTGAACGGGCGTGTTGTTGGTGCCAGCAGCAGCAACAACAGCACAAGGGGCAGTGGCATCGATGAAGAACGGTTGTGCTTGAGGGTTCAGGCGGAATGCTCGCACCGACTGCGCCACTGCGTCCGTACTGCTGCTTTTACTGCCACTAGCCGCTCGATTTGTCGGCGGCGGTCTCAACGGCCATACTGATGACTGACTTGAGGTCGTACCATCGCTGTCACCGATATTCTGCTGCTGATGCTGTTGATTCCATCGAGACATCGATGATCTTTGTTGAGAGCGTGTTGCATTCACATCGCCGCACCCCACCACCTCACCACTCATCTCGTACTCCATATCCCACAGATTCTCGGCCAACGCCGGCAATTTCAGATTGAAGCCTGGCCAAACTTCCCGCGATGCATCTTCTACTGCTGCTGCTGCGGCTGCACAAAACATTCAGTCAATTGAACATTTTTCAAATTGCATATTTACGATATTGTAAGGTTTATTGAATACTGAATGCACAATATATACATATATAGTACGTATGTATAGTAGACGTTTATTAAATGTTGTCATGGAACTGAATTCTTAAAACAAAAGTAATCGAATCACTCACCGGCATTCGATTTGTTTTTCTTTTTCTTCTTCAGATACTTCTCTTCGGCAGTTTTACGTTCCATTTGGAGTTGTTGAATGAAAGCACTCGGTTTCAAAGCGCCGCCTGGCTTCTCAGCAGACCTGTTGAACGGTGGTATGTTCAATTGTTGAGAGGATTTTTGTTGCTGCGATGATCTGCGACGTTGTTTTGAATAAGGTTGTTGTTGTGGTTGTTGTTGATTGGGAATTGGTTGATAGGGATGCGATTGATTAGCGTGATAAACGGCATCATTCTTGTTGGTGTTTGGCGATTGAGTTGGTAAATCTTTGTTTCGTGACGCTGAATTCGTCGCATCCATCGATGAACACGATGCACTTCGAGATGAGGCTGAAATCAGCTATTGAATGCAGCAGCAGATGCATCATCCCTTCAAACACTTACTGCTATTCTTCATCTCTGCTGCTGCTGCTACTGATCGCTATTCATAATCACCTATTTACTAATTACTAACTCTGCTAGCGCCTACAGACAGACATTTTGTTCGATCATCAATATTTCTTGCTGAGAATAATGTGAACGATGTTTCATTATGTACTGCTAAACACATAATTTGTTATGATTCTGATGCTAACAGTTTCCATGACACGAGATATGTCACGTTGCGAACAGGTACGCTCATTGAAAGTTTTCGAAAACTCCTTTCATCAATTACAAATAAAAATTTCCAAAAAACCGCTTATTGACTAAATGCTAAAGTGAGAAACAGAAATTGAACAGATATTAT
The DNA here is from genome assembly GCA_035041965.1 of Anisakis pegreffii. Taxonomy (NCBI): domain Eukaryota; kingdom Metazoa; phylum Nematoda; class Chromadorea; order Rhabditida; family Anisakidae; genus Anisakis; species Anisakis pegreffii. Next base: position 213,521 of record JAPYMA010000206.1, on the reverse strand, counting down.
CAATTGCAAAATAGTACACCGAAACAGTATAAAATAAGAACTGACCAGCACTCTGTTTATTGGCTTTCACAGAGTAGAGATTATTAGCGTTCGTATGCGCATTGTATTTCTTTTTTGCATTTCTTCTCGATGACTGTTTCGTTGTTTTGTGCTGCGATTGCTGTTGGTTCGCCACCGAATAATCGTATTCTTTATTCGTGTCGCCATTCTTATCGTTAGCATCGAACAAACATGCTGCAGCCATTGCCAGTGCACTGAAATCCTCATCGACGTTCCCTTCTGCAAACACTTGTGATGATTACAATCATGATCGACTGCAGTAACCGATTCGACGACTAATTTGAGTACATCTTCTCATTGTCAACACAATAAAAATTGTTATTATTAGAACAGAAATGAAGAAGACATTAATTAAGATATTGACGATAGTCATAATAATGGAGGTGATCATAGCCCACCTAAACTATTTGCCAGATTTGAATCAGCCCATTCAGGTGCTGCGCTTGCATCACTCAAACCAGCTTCAGACCTTAAAAATTGTGCCAATAAAATTAACTGTTCTTAGACATCATGCGATTAGGTGATTAAAATATAAAGTGAACATGTGATTCAAATAGCCAAGCAGCAGAACACCGAGTAAGCGTTTACCTTTCGTCAAGTGACTGTCTTGAGTGTGTCCAGTTTCTTGCGTCACACTCCGCACCACTGTTCAAACGTGCATGTGAATGCTGATCACTGACCATCTTATCGCTGATATCACAAACGTACCCTCCACCCGATGACAAGATATCACTGTCCACATCACCACTACTTATACTACTCGCCGTTCCTCGTTCTTCCATATCACCTGCCGATTCGAATGCAGCCGATGGCTCTAGTGAATTTGACTTACGAACGGTTGTTCTAGTGAACAGATTTGACCCTAACTTCATCGGTTCGTTCGATGCTCTTGTTGCTTTTGACCTCTTCGTCGTTAACTCATCACCACTTCTACTCAATCCTATAATAACGATCATTCAGTCGAATTAATCACTAATTAAAACTGTTTTGATACGTTAATTCTACAATTACCTCCACACGTCATCTATCTCGAATTGCTTTTCTACAATATATTCGCTGTTCATTAAAATTCCTAATCATCAACGTTCATGATTCTATTCAACAGCACAACCTATGAGAATCATTTCACACAAAAATCATCACCTCTCAAAAAATTATTCTCACAAAGTCATTTCGCATTATCTCCTTGGAAATTTGATACATATCGAAAATTATCGCATGGAAAAGACACTGAACGGAATCGATTTCGTTTGATTAAAGAGAATTGTCAGTGGAGATATCAACGGACCTTCTTTGTGCTGCTTCAACTGATTCTGATGGAACTCGCGACTGATATCGCCATCGATGATCGCTTCAGTTCTTGCGGTTGGCGCTTGGCTCTGGTCGTTGGTCAAACTTCGTTGTTTCGATGATATAAGTTGTGCGTCTGATACGGACTCAGATCGCTTCCTTCCTCCATCCGTTCTCTGAGCAGCAGATACCTTTGGTGGCTGCTGTTGTTGCTTCGTCACAATACCATAATCGACATTTTCAATCCAATTCTGAACATTGCTGTTAATGAGTGCAGTTTGATTGGAATTATCTGATTTGCTGATCGCTGGTTCACGGCGTGCACTCGACGGTGATGGATCGGTGGATTTGGTGCGTTGCGACTGCGATGAGCTACTCGTTCGCGACGAGTTTCTTCCCTTCAATTTTCATTAATTTCACTACCACTCTATAATCACTGAGATTATCACCAATCATCAGTGACCGTTTCAAGATGAATCAATCAGAATAAATTTTCGAATCGATAAAGATATCACAAAAATAGTTCATTGACAATAATGATCCACAACGCAACAGGAGCACCATCAAAATCGCAATGTAAAACGTAGCAAAGCGAACCTTTTTCTTGGTACTTCTAATTTCTCCATTTATTTTGGGACTATTCTTCGACGGATTCCTGCCGTTTGCTTCATTTGATTTTGCAGCATTGCTAAAATTAACTATTCATTTAATTCTTCTAAACTGCAAGAATTAAATTTTTGAATTAAATGCCGATTAAATGTTCCATACAACTATTTATATGAATAGCGAAGCAATACTTAGCTCAAAACATAGCCATAATGCCCACATGAAAGATATCCAATTGATCATAAAAGCCATGAATATTTCCCGATGGGACGTAAACGTCCCATGGAAAGATCCATCGGTTTAACTGTCGGGGCAAAATTGGATAGGAAATGAAAATGATCGCAAATGTTGGAATGTAGTGATCAGTGTATTTGGAGAATCATGCACAGGAACAGCAACCTATGGAAGCAGATCAGATGATCGTAAAATATGCGAATAAATTTACTTGAGAAGTTTATATACACCTACATTCATCAAAAAGAAATTGTTCTTGAAAAAGGATGAATATTAAAGAGAAATCGAATCAACTGAGCACAAACGAACCCTTTATTGACGTTTCGTCTCGTATCACGATCAAACGAAACTATCAATCGTCCTGAAATAGTCTTGTAATAAGACATAATATTGCCATCTGTAGATGTGGTGGTATCTGCGGTCGATGTCTTCGTGGAGCCACGTTTCGTATAGAAGTTGTTGTTCGTTTGCACGTGAATACTCTTCACGACCGGTGCTTTCGCTTTTGTGACACGATTTCGTTCGTTTTTCGATGACGGTGACGGCTGCAATTCAATCAGTTATCAATAGCGAAATTAATATTTCATCAGCGAACTTTCCTTATCACTCAAACACAAACCGTAACTAACGAATGAAAAACAATCACTGCTTTACTGACTAAGTGCAACTACCTTATCAAGTTCATCAATTCCTTACGCAAATTCAATCCGATAGCTACATCCATTACAAATTAATCTGATAATTAAGAAAAACGAACACTCAATAATTTCCAAAGGTAAATTCCAAACAATCTCAGCGCCATTGGATCGTAACATTACTGAATAAATGTATCAAAAGTAATTCGAAAAACCCGACCTCATCACCTCTGAATTGCCATACGAATGAAAATAACCACAAAACAGCGTTTGCAGTCTGCCAGAATGATCGAACGAGGATATTCGCGTCTGGTGCATAATGCAGAACGTGACGACGTGGTGATGCATGCTGTTTTGTTGCTGCTGTCGCTGAGATATTCATTATTACTTCATTTGCAAATTATTAATTTCTCCCATCAAATACACCAATTTTATCCCCATTTTCAATTAGTTTAAGCAGTTTCAAAATTTTAATAACTCCTTTAACTTAAAACCAATGAAATTTAGAGTTTAAGAAACCAGGAGTTCTTCTTTATCTAATTCAGTTGAAAAACAGAATGTGCACGAATTTGCATTCTTTTGAGAATCGACCAACAGAACTACATGATAATTCTAGCAACCAACCAGCGTTCGAAGAAGCAGTTTGTTTGTTGATTCCACTCGCATCGATCGCATTCAAATCAAAAACTCGTCGCTGTTGACTGTATTGTTGACGAATTGCACATGTCACTGTACGATCTCCTTCCAGATACGCGCACGCCACCACACACACCAAACAGAATCTGAACTCTTTTCATTCTCAACACCTCATTCTTATTACAACGGTTAGTGGCATCACTATATCATCAGTACTATTGTACGCGCATGCGTCTAGCAATTTCACAAAATCCTGAACGATACACTAATAATGATGATAAAACGTAATTCGTTCCTTCTAATCGATTCACTGAACGCGATCACTTCAATTGACGCATCAAGAAACACTGTCGTCTCGATATCACGTTTTCAAGCACATCAACAAACGAACAATTCATATCAATAAGATAACTAATAACAACACTATAACCATCAACAACCATAATATTACTAAAACAATAATAAAAAAACTAACACAAGCGCAGATACACACGAATAGTACATCAAGCTCTCGAACGGCGGTCTCGGCAATGCGGAATGACACTTGGATAGTAAATGTCTTGGTACGGACGCACCCAGTGGGAACAGCCACGATGTTCCATTCATATGCATGTAGAACTGCAATGCCGCTTCATTCCACGACATCAAAAAGTCTGGAGTATACCTGTAATCATCAACCACATCGTCATATCATTACCATTGGCATTACCGTTATATTCTCATTATCATAACATCACCGCCATCGTATCGGTTATTTGCAATACAAGATACTGAGTATAAGCATTTCTATAATAATATTATAATATCATAACATCAGGTCACCATTCGCAAAATTAATTCTTCTTTTGTTAACATTTTCGACGGTGTTTTCAAAAGAAAATATCCGTTAGTATTTTTATCATTACCGTTTTCATTCACAATAATCAACGTTTGATTGTTTGCAATAAAAGCTGAATAAACAACAACAATCACAAAACCAACACTTAAATACAACTGCAAAGCAAATAACTAACGCGATGTCAACGATATGCGATTGATTCGGTGCGAGTGTGAAGGGATGACAGTTCAGAATCTTGAAACCACGATTCTCGCAAGCGATATTATTCAGACTCATATTCACGATCGTGAATGCCACCTCGCCCGTGTTCACCACCGTAAACGAGCGTTTCACAGTCAGTGTCGTGAACAGTTTATGGGTTAGGCCTTTAATTTCATGCAGCATTCATTATACATTACAATACAACTATTTATATATAATTCGCCCAATTTTTTCATTGATTGAATTTACACAATTCAAAGGAAAACAGCATTCAAATGAATGCCTGCAATAGAAATGACGAACTGCCGATCGTGTTGGTTAGAAGTTTAACGCATTTAACGTGTTTTGATGTAATGTTTTTAAATCTATGAGAAGTGTGCGATATTTCTACAGTACTGACGCAATGTCATAACGAAACTGAGCACAAATGACGGAAATTGAACCCAGGATCATTGGGTTGCAATTTAATCTTTTGTAGACGTAAGCGTATGCTAACTATAAGCCTGATTGTGAGCCTAATTCCAACAGATGACGCTGGATTGCACATTTAATGTACTGACGACTCAAATTAGACCAAATGCAACTGAATTGAATAAAATGATCAAGAGAGAACAGAAATGAAACGTAAACGAAGTAAAATCAAAATCTAACGTTTTGGATTGTGACAATCACTCAGATGATGTGGCTGTATTTCGAACATCAACGGATCGCGTGTCCTTGCCGCACGTCCCTCCACCTGCATATCCATATGTGCACCTCGACCGTACAATATCACCGGTTCCATCACCGTTAAATTATTCCTAAAAATCACTGCATCTCAGAATTTGTCCATCTCACATACACACAAAATTCGTAGCAATATAAAGATGAGATGATGCAATATCAAATACAACAAAAGTATGTGAATAATCACCACCAGCACCATACCTGATGAGTAGCAGCGATGATCGAAGAGTGTAATCAGATGGCAAAAATCCCACACGAATGCGCACTTTCATACTCGGTTGCAGCATCATCGAAAGAGTGAATCTGCAACAAACCACCTCATCGTTCCCAAACAAATCTCACTCTCAACTCCAACAATTTATCACAATAATCCATCAGTTAAACAAACAACTCAACAACACCAACTTCGGTATTTGAATGCCCAGAACACGTTCCAATTGTTCGCGTAACTTTGGCACAGGACTATCGCGTTTCAGTGTGAATAACTCGGTATCCCTCAACGAGAACATCAACGTTTCATTCATTTCAATCGGATCTGTTAAAGGCTCTTCCAATTCATCTTTGAACAATTCGACCAAAGTCTCCGCATCCGGATAAATTACTAACGGCAGCAACTGCACCACCACTGGCAGTGATGACGGATTCGTCAAAGTCAGATTCACGATCTGAATTATACCATATATAAACGTTCATCAATTGCAGTACATGCTTGTACGATCAGTATATTCGTTATTATTATTACTAGAACTGGATTCAATATTTAAAAACCCTTTTTGCTCAATTCTTCGACATCACCTTAAATGTGAGAGCCGAGAAACAGAGTAATCATTCAATTCTGGTGATAGTACCAAAACCAGCAGTTAGTAATTGAGAAGAAATGCTGTGAATATGTGCGCTAAGTTTATAATTTGAATTCTCAAAAAACGGGAAAATACATTTGACAAACCCTCTTTCTCAAATCAAAAATGGCATTCATGAATTTCAGTTCAAGTAATCAAATCAATTAAAGACTCACCGTGAAATTCCCGACAGCCGTTAAAGGGAAATGAACAACGGATCGCGTCAGAAGACGGGGCCATACAAGCTCACCCTGCACTGGAACACTCAAATGTTTCACCTGAAACTGTCAGCTCATCTGAATGTTCATCTCTGCAATATCAAATCAAGCCAGCCATACTTTTGGACATATTGTTTCATTATTTTGAATGGCAAGGGTAAAGATATATAACAACGTCAATGCTTAATGAATCTATAACTATCAAACAAACAACGCGATCGGATCTATGAGTCTGATCTGTGAATAATCATAATAAGACATTAATGAAAATATAAATAATCTCATTTGAATGAAACGAATAAAATCAACTACGAACATCATCAGTATCAATGACCACCGTTGCGTTCACCAAATGCTTGCCATTCGCCTTCAGTGCCAACCATTTTCGACGCAGCCTGCAATGTCAGCCACACCTATTTATTTCTATTCGATACACATCACATATGGCATTATCACGCAAAGAATCGATCCTCAATCTGGTGAACGACCAATCACCTCTCTGCCTTCTTTCTATCCGAACTCATTTCGTCTCCTTTCAACAAATTCATTCTCGCAATACAATCATTCGACTTCATAGAATCTTCCAAACATTTAAATTTATCATCAAACATTTGTACATAAATGCAACAACAATACTCGAAACTGCAATCACCCACCTTTTATATAAGTAAGAATCAATTTCGGCCAAATTCTGCGGCAATTTCATGCCATATGTAAACCACTGTCCATCGGCCGTGTGCAGTGGCATGCCTGAAGATGAGGAAGCGAAAATGAAGTGGTAAAAAAAGAAACACATTTCCATATCACGCAATTCGTGGTTTAAAAAATGAAATCGAGTTTAATAAGGTGAGCAACAATAAAGCAAAACAATAATAATAATTCATGATAGCCATAATGAAAACGGCAGCATAAAAACAAAAGATACACATACCCACATAACAATCATCGGTACATGTTGCACCAGGCATGAAAAGCACACGGCCGAGATTCGAGAGTTGCGATGACTTGAGTACGGGTGGGTTATTGGCTGGGAATGACTCGAAGAAGATACGCGGGTCGTGTGACAGCGATGACATTCGTAGCACTTGCATGTCCTTCTTGAATGTGCTGTACATCTGAAATGTGACTGACTGCTGTCTTTTTGCATTGTAAATGCACTGAATTTCATTTCATTACTTGAAGACAACAGAATAACTTCTTGATCAATAAAACACTATAAAATTAGATTAGTTGATTGCTAAACGATTGAATGAACCACTAAATCAACATCAGACTAACTGTAATTGCAATAACTGTAGCACTACCCACTTCCACTGGTACATTTCAAACCTGACTAAGTCTATACACGATCACAATGATCACCTCTAAATTAAATCATAAAAGCTTTCGATCTGCTGCTTAGTGACGACGTAAAATCTACGGAATTATTTTTCGATGAACTTATTATCAATTCACTGAAAAAGGGAATTTCAGTGGAATAAACAATCAAAAATTCACAACACATACCTGCAATACTTGTGAACTCATTTTACCCGGAAAAGAACGTCTAAATGTTAACTTTTCAGGAACAGATACGACCGCACCTTCATCTAATGAATATTTCACCGGATACGTCCTGCATTTTCAATGATCACACTACATTATCAATGCTTAACATCAACGACAATAATGAATGCAATAACTGCTGCTGTCATTCGAGCGAAAATTTTTACATCTGAATAATTAAATTGAATCTCGCCATTAATTTCATTAATCATACATTTTTATGTAAATAAAACGTAACAGCAGTTATCTATAATAATTCGCCATTCAGACAAACTTTAAACGCATAAAATGCACTAATATCACTTGTGTCCGAGTACCAATTTTGAATCCACAAAATTGGGTTCAACTTTAAATTGTTGCGATAATTTGCTTTCGAATGCACCAAAACTGAAGAAGAGCTGTACCATAAAATGCTTTTATCTCTGTGCTTTACATTTTCTCAGCAACCGTTCAAAACAAAAATGCAAACAGCAACTAACATTCTCTCGAAATCAGTCTCAATAACAAACACATCGCGTAGTACCGTTCGATCAGACGGCGCCGTTAAAGTATATTTGAACACTGCGAAACTGTGACCAGGCAATGTAAAATCCATTCCCTACAACACATATTCACTCCATCTTCTGCCAATTATCCCAATCTTCAACTTCCCCCAAAGTCGTCAATGCCAACGACAATAATAAGATTACATAGCACAAACATAAAACTGATAGAATTACTGACAATAAAGCCATAAGATCGACTTCAAAAACAGTTGCAAAACCACGCAAGAAGAAACCTCTTGCCAAATATGACTCAAATCGCGCTCATTTGTATTTGAAAGTACCGTCTGGTTACCGGCCTCGATACCCAACAAACGAAGAGATGTCATTGTGGGCAGTGCGTTTCGTAGTTGCTTCACTTGAACGGCAACCGGGTTTTCGTTTGTTATTGCGAACTGCAATTCAATGAAATTCTAAACGATTTCCAACTGAACAGTTGATTCGAATCCATATTTCTGCATTAAAAATTACACATTTTGTTGCATATCTGAGCACTGAATCGCTGAAAAAATTAATTCCTGTTACAACTGGAATTGCATATTAGTTTCTTGATGCGTTCCAAACAAACAAATACCTGAATCGATCTTGTATCCCCGGCATCCATCAATCCAAAATCGAATTGCGACTGATCAATTGAATATAAATAAACCTAAATTTATTAATATCAGTTCACTCACAAAATCGTATAAATTACACAAAATATAACATAATTATAAATGTTTATAATTCACACACACAAATATTTTCTAACGTTAATTTGATACGATATTTTGCAACAAAAACTCCAAGAAGTGAATATTTTACGATAAATTCACTGCCCAATGAAATTTCTTTTCGAAAAATTAATTGTCCTCAAAAAATAATCGAAAATTTTCAATGCAATCAAAAAGAGATCAAGCGGAACAAGGTCGAACGAGAACATCGAATAGAAATCACTCCAAAATGTACCCGCAATTTTCCGTTAAAAATAACGATCGGTATAGAGAATGTGGTGACGTTGGTGTGAAGAGTGCAATGCGATGTGAAATCATCTCTTTCTTTTTTCGCGTACTTCAACCAAAACACCGGTCGAGATTCGCCTGCTTCCAACGTCACCACTCGACTCAAAAGTTTCACCTGCAGAGGATCGATTAGTTCAGAATTCCTTCAATACCAGAATTTATAAAATGCCAAATTGAAATTAAAAGTTATAATCCGAACTAACTGAAATAATGAGATTTGCAACAAAAAAACAATAGTAAATGAAATATTAATAAGGATGGAACTAACAACAAATGATTTTTGTGCATTTTTACCCAGTGAAATGTTCCAAATGGCGATACCAAAAGGTAAATTATTCGTTAATGAAACACCGTGCGATACGGGTGGCTCTAACTGACTATGGAATGCAGTTTCATCTGCACTCTGATCCAGCGATCTGAAACTATCAGGAGTCATTTCAATTGCTCACTACACACCATCCAGCAAACACAATCAACTCACACTCACCCTCTATAAACAGCAGCAACGTAAGGAACAGAAACGTTGTAATTACCACCGCGACTGTCCGCGATAATTCTCCCCTTATATCGTAACAATTTCGCTCCTTGATGCGTCGGTGGCTTCAGCAGTTTTGAATCGAACGTTATTTTGGCTATCGCTTTAGGTGCGCCTTCAATCAATATTTACTTTGCACCAAACCGTTTATCGCAACTCATAGCTAATATCGTTATTATTAATTCTGTTTTAAAAAAACTCTACTGAATTGTTTTTGAAAAATACGATCAATTCAAGTGAATATTTGCAACATCACAAAAAATACTCGTTTTATATTGTTCCTGTCGTTCTCACAATCCACCTCTAAATAATCATCTCAACGATAATGCATTCTCAATCAATCATACCTGGCTGTTGCCTAGCGCCACATTTAATTGAAATCGGAGGCTTAGAAGCGAACTCCATATAGATACCATTTGGCTGATCGTTTCTTTCCACGTATAACGACTGCAAACAACTCATCATTACTCTCATCTCACAACAAACAAAAAACAACCGCTTTTTCATTATTCTCATTCACTATTTCATAAATATCACTTCCAAACAGTTCAAAAAAATGTTTTCCCCTTTTCACAAATACTCAGTGTACAATTAAATTCAAGTCACGACAACATATCATTATTCATTTGAACATCGCAACATTTCCCAATAAAACCAGAAATCATTTCGATCAGCAAGAGACTCACCTCGATGTCAATGCCTTTTTCAAGTGTCGAAATAATTTCGAGAGTTAACTGCGGTGATTTTTCACCCCACTTTATCAATCCAAAATCTAACAAATCCACTGTGGCAAATATTCCTCGTTTTTTCGTTACTTCCACCTGCAAATCCAATGAATTTCACAAATTTCCCAAGTTCCTAAACAATTTCCTCAATTCTCAAAACGTTTGGCCAGAATTTTCCAGCCGTACGTTTGTTTCCATACGCAGCACAAAACAGCATGAACAATCAAATTACCCGTCTTGAAACGACGACATCGACAACATGAACAAATAACGATAAAATGTTAAAAAGCAACCTCAAGAGGTACAATCAGTGTTTCTTCGGATCGTTCTTGCTCTTCATCCGCATCATTCTCGCCGTCCGTTATGCCGATTCTATTTCGTTTCCTCTTCAGATCAGTTTTTATCTTGATGAAGGCGTTTGCGTTCCGTTCTTTTGCAGCCAACATCTTTGCGTTCATCACTGTTTTTGTCTGATATGGTGCTATTTCCTGAAGCAATTCTCGTATTGACGCCATCCACTCTCCGAACAACTACTCATTCATAACTCTAAACTACATCCTTTTTTCACTGAATGCATATTACGTAAATACCCCATCAGTACCACAAACCAGTGTTAGTGCACGATTCTCGGATCCTAATTCTGAACTACCGAACAAGGGATTTACTTCCTAAGAGATGCCGGGGCTTCGAGATTTGATAAAACACGCATTTCACATAATTTTGGTAATATACTCGAAACTAAAAACTGATTGGTTGTCGATGAAATGAAAGCAAAGAAACAACAATCGAATCAGTTCACAAGCTAACGAACCCATAAATTGCTTTTAATGGCCGCGTTATCGACATTATCAGATGAGAGCAGTGGTAACTCGAGGTGAAGATCGGCACCACTCGTGTACATTTCGGTGATACGCAGTGTGTTCGGGTGTGGGTTGTGCAGTTGCACGGCCGAGATGAACGTGCCGTTCAGAGGCACCTTCGCACCGACGAACGGTCGTATTCGGTACGGATTCGACGCACCATTCCCCCGAACCTGATAAACCTCTTATCATATCCCTTTTTTTACACTAAAACACTGAACAACGTTTTCTTTGTTGCTATTACATCATATGTTTGATTAAGTTGCTATCATAAAAGTCCAACATTTCACTTATTGTTAATTAAATAAGTTATTAAATCAAATATATCACATTCTACAAAATGTGCATGCGTATGATGGAATTTACATTCAATTATACGCAGTTACGCAAACGAATCACGCGACGGCAGCTATATTCCATTGGAGTAGGGCATAAACTCTACAATAAATTCATTCTAGACGATAGACTGAATGTGTAATCAGCTGAACAATAACCGTAGATATAAACAGCATCGAAACAAGTGTGTAAATGAATGAATAGACAGTTAATTCAATCAACGAATAAATGAATGATACTTGAAACATACAGTATAAGTGAATGTACCAAGTGATGAATGAACAAATAAAACGTTGTCGATAGGACCTTCCTGCCGTGGCAAGAATACCACATCGAACGACGTCGATTCGCCCGGATTCACCGTCTGAAACAACAATTCCTATCAGTTCATCACACACCTCTTGAAGTGTTCTCAATGAAATTCAACAATTTCTTTATTCATATGATATGTAAATAAATAAATATTGAATAATATTTTTAAAAAAACATTGATTATCGAACTCACTGTTCATCAATGATTTCAAAAAAAAGAGGAATGAAGTGTAGATGAAACCGATCAAGAGCGGTCACTCGTACCTTATGTTCAGGGAACGAGCAGTGAAAATGGACAGTCGATCCGGAAATAGCATCGAATCGGACTGTAGATGCGGTTGGATTATGAATGCGTACCTTTTGTTGATGCGGTACGCCGATTGACCTGCATTTCGATACACTTATTACAACTGCTTTAATTTTACCAATTATTTCAAAACTACCACATATAAATCATTTCAATAAATGAATAATTCATCCCATCCACAAAACTGATCATAATTAAAACATCAAGAACTTCATTATGTCTTTTCATACGATTCATTCACGCACCATCAAACATGCTGATTACAACTCAATTCCACTACCGAATAAATGTAATCATCTTTCTGTATTCTTTCGTTCAAAGAATGAATTTCTTGAGCATACTCAACGATTAAGGTTCTCGTAATATGAATAACTGCGAATTGGGAGAATCGATACTGATAAAATTAACGTAATCCAATGATTCATGAAACTTCTAGCAGAAAATTAAACACTAACTATGTGATTTAAACTGTACATTCCATGATCATAATCAGTGATTAAGATTTGAACGGGCTGAATCTTACAACTCCATAAAAAGATGAATAAAACACTTACTGCTCCCCGAAACTGATCTCTTTTGGGCTGAACTGTAATTGATTGTTGAGCATTGGTTCGCTTTCGATGCTGCTATAAAACACAGCCATTATTTAAATTCACTCAACTTCTTTTAGAATCATCATTTTCTGGTTCATTGAATTGTCAGCAGCAGGTTCTTGACTGAGAAGAATCACCCCATCTAGAGTTCACTGCCAACTGCGTGCGAGATTGTGCTCATCACAATCAGTTGAAAAATGAGCTGGAAGACAGACAAGGACAATATATTTGAATGGCGTGAGACAATACGAAGAGAACTAGGCTCACCTCTTGACAGGAGCACCTCCGATGAGGTTTTCGTGGTACTCGACATCTGAGAAATAATGCAACTCGTTGCCAGTCTGCACGAATGCGGTGGCCATAACCGGCAGATCGAACTTCATCTCGGTCGGGCCAATGCCGCCAGCTTCTTTCAGGACGGCACTGCCCACACAACGCGGTACCATTACGCCGCATAACACCCACAATAGCAATAATCGTACTAATCGTCGTTCACTAACGCCTTTCACGCACATCACACATAATCTGCCTTCTGCAATTAAACAATCTTCTGCAACCCTCTTCTTAAAGACTCACCTACACCAACACTACAATAAAAGCTATCTACAAAAGATGACAAAAAATAAAGCGATCGAAGCGAATCATTTCAAGTGATAAAAATAAATCGCTAAGATCGAATATCAGCAAACAATATTTCTCCTCATTTGTTTTGAGTTAATAGTAAAGAAATGAAAGGAACGCAAATAAATGCATTGAAGCGGGTTGAAAACAGCTAATAACACTGCAAAGAAAATTAGGATAGTATCAAAAAATAATAATAAGAACGCGAAGTAGTTAATAAGAATAAGAACATCAAACATCAAACACATCCCCATTTCTTGTTCATCTCGATAAAAATAAACAACAAAAAAAACAACAATGAATGCTGAGAATAATTACTTACTAACAAACAATTACAGTTTCAACGATGAACAAGACGGTTTGATCCAATCCGAAAACTTGAAATGCAAAAAGACTTTACTTAAGTAAAATTCTTAAGGAATTTTGAGAACAACGATAGAATGGTGCTGTAAGATGTGATGAGTAATATCGTATATCGAATAGTTCATCGAGGAGAGTTCAATGAGCTTAAGAACTGATGCCCTTCCCTTCATGCTTTATTCGTTTCATAAAACGCTCGTGACGAGCTTTTTGAATGAATGTGTAAATATCAAATAATACGGAATTTTTGTAGAACATCAAAATTTCAGTAAATCAATGGAAAAAAAACCTAATGACAACGAACGCTTCCAAAGAAGGCAATACAATGACGTAAAGAGGGAAAGTTCGCCGGAACCGGAACCGGATAGTGGGGCGGAAATTGGAAGAGTGGGTTGGAAGTGGAAAATGTCAGAAGGCCGGAACGAAAAGACTGAAAGGGTGTGAACAATCACTGAGTTTATGCAGTTTTTTTTTTATATGCATCGGTCAATAATGTTATTGCTGTTCCTCAGTTTGACGTATATTTGTTCAGGTTGAACAGGATAAAAACACCGAAATCGGAAGGTACACTCCTTCAGCCAATAAAAAAACTTAAATTTACAAATGGAAACGAATAATTGCGCGGAGTTTAGATTGGATGTTGAGAAAGAAATAAGACGAGGAAAATTGGAAATTCGATTATTATTATTATTATTATAATTATGCAACGATAACATCAAAACCTGAGCAATTAATTCAGTGAGAACATGTGATGTCTTTCAATCAATTGGAAATAGGAAATATTAGCTCATTAGAAGTTGTTTTAAAGAGACCTATTGCATAATACGAATTTCCTGTTGCATAATACACAATACGAATTTGCTGTTATCACCACTCTGAAGGTTACTCTCTCATAGTGCTCTCGACAGACGTGATCGGTCATTTGAGGCAGGAGAATGTGGCAAGAAATTTTATGTGGTTACTGAAAATGAGTAAAACTTGATACACATCTATGTCTTTAGGGTATGTTTAACATATTCTTCGTGAACAGAACAGTTAATAGTTCAGTGCAGAATTATCCTTTGCCTTATTCTAATAGAATACGAGTTGGTGACATAGTACATCATTAACAAACATTACTGAGAAGTGAGAAGAGCTGACTGACGGATGACTTAATTTGAGGGTATTGTTTCGTTCGAATCACATTCAAAACCCTCTTCTACTTGAGCAGTAACGTAACTCATTAAGAGCATCAATCAAAAAGCTTATTCAAGTCATCACGGATACAAACAAATTATCAAGCTTAAAATTCCGAGTACACGTTATCATTCCGTCGAGTGGAAATTAATAGTTGCAATTTGAAGTTTTTTCGCAACAATTACCAATAAAAGCGATTGGGATTTCAGGATGACACAAAAGCGTGAAATTGCGCTCCGCTCTTCTCTAAGCACTATAGATGAAGCACTCAGTCTCTTCCATAATTATCATCACTACTGGAATATCAGGCAGATATTAAGATTAGGTGCATCAAGCATAACTGGTACAGTAACAATATATCGGTTACTTGTTATTTGGATACTGGGCGCTTGGTTAATTTGCATAATTAGGCACAGTCGTATACCAGTCCAGTAAATAATTGTGATAACGAAAAATATTTTGCCGATTGCTCTGCGAAATCTGCAAAGTATTTATCGTTGTTACGATTATTTACTGGATTGGCATTCGACTATGCCTAATTATGCAAATTATTTACGGTAACGAGCATTCAGTGTCGCTTGGTTGAGGAATGTTTAATGCGCCTATTGTTATGGATCTATTCACTTAAGGTAATCCAAATCGTTGTTTACTACTGATCTCGAATGATCACTGGTTTGGTTATTTCAAACAATTACTCGTAAGCAACCAATGGACGCTTATTCAATCGAGGGTATTTTCGAGCTCCTTTTGAGTCCCTATCCCTAGAAATCATTGGGCAATACGAGAGAGCATCCCAACACCTTTGTGCTTGTCAAATTAATAACTGATGTTAGAATTTCACGGAGGCAGATGATCCCCAGCGCTGTTGTCGTTAGCTTCGCGAAAAGAAGTATATCAAGGAAAACGAATGTCAAGGAAAAAACTGATATTGGTGACAGCAGAGAGTCATAAACTCGTACTGAGCTAATGTAATCGCCGATTAAACAAATAAATAAGTACATCGCAAATAGAGCCTCGTAGACATTTTCGTTCTAAATCGCCTCGTTCACTTTCAACGGTGATCAAAGCAAGCAGAATTTCACAACAACTACAATACAACAACTGCACACCGCAAAAAATTTTTGGAATTACGTTTGAACTGTGTAAAATGTGTTATGAAACTGTAAAGAATGAATGAAATGAAGAAATGTTTTGTGATCATCACGAATACGCATAAAATTTGCAATAAATAATGGATATGACAGTAAACTTTGCTAATAGAATAATTCCAACGATGGACATTTTAAACGTTAATATACGGGCTAAATGCAATGGACGACTGAAATGAATTTGTTATCAAATACGCAAAAAGCAATCGAACCAACGAACAATTAAGCAGCAAATCACGGAAACAATCAATTCAAAAAATCAAATAATCAATCGTTGAATAATCAAATGGAGTGAATAATCAATTCAGTATGGTTATATGCATGCGTTGTATGCATGTGTCTACCAAATACGTACACATCAAACATATGTAAGATAATACCATCAGCAGATAACAAAGCGACAGCATTCAGAATTAGTGTGTGTTGACACGTGTCATTCACTCCGTTGCATCTCATCCCGTCGAGTTTCATTCTTCCCCATAAACCCTCACCTGCATGCTGCTCACCTGCACGCATCTCATAACACAACGTCGAAACCACTGAATATCTCATAATCTCATGCCAACGTCTTACGAATATCATACATTTTATATCACAAAGAAAAATAAACATCGATGATGAAATATTTCACATAATATACGTCATACCATAAATTTATTAGCAGCTATGCTCCGGAGATCAGACGAGTTTTTTTTTTTGGCTCCTTCAAAACAACATTCAGTACTTGCATCTAACAATAAGATCTTTACGATTGATTGTTTTTCCGGATTCGGAACGGAGCAGAGGAAATTTTAGAGCTTGAATCGGAGATGAGGCAGAAGTTTTGAAAAATTAGCTGGAGCCGAAATTTTCCAAACCGCGGGGCTGGCGATGGAGCTGGAGCCGAAAGTCGAAGAATATAGAGCCGGAACTGAATTTTCAAAAACTTTTGGAAATGGAGCCGAAATTTTGGAAATGCACGGCTGGAGATGGAATATGGTTGAAAACGCGGAAACGGAACTGAGCCAGTTTTTTTTTCGAATTAGCCATCATTATTATTGTATCACATACGATAGTTCTCATTGTGCTTGAATAGACAAGATTTATCACAATCACTTATGATATAACCTTGGAATATCATGAACAAACTGATTACAAATGAACACAAATCGAGAATGTGTTAGCAATACACCTACAACGCTGTGAACTTCTCCACACAGTTTCGTTTGAATTTACGCTCTAAAGGGAAGTTGTTGCTCAGCGCTCAAAGCCGACGAGCAGCACGACGAGCTAAAATCAAGTTTTTAAGAGAAAATCGCACTGCTCTGATGATTGTAATCACACCAAACCAGATTTTTTTCACGTCAGATGTTTGGAAGTGTTCCAACCTGAGCAACTAAATCGTCAACAATACATGTCCTTTATGAAGTGCAAATGCCGCTGTGAAACGCAAACAGAGCCCTAGTACCCCATTCTGCTGGCAGCAAAGCTTACACGATAGCATCAACCTCATTTCTGTCTTATCGCTCGCTAATTACTCATGCTATTAATTATATGTCATTTTATTTCGCTTTTATCACAGCTCCTCAAATTATGCTCCTTCAACAACAGTCTAAATGAGGAGAATTGGCTGGCTGGAAACGAACAGAATGAGAGGTAATCCGGAATATGGGTAATGTGAATGAGAAAAATAGAATGGGTTAAGAATTAAGTTGGCGATATAGAGGAGGAAAGTAGTACGGGAATGAGATGTGAAAACTGACGAGAGATTATTAGAAAAGTTGCGTTAAACTTTGAACATTGTTTTGAATTTAAAATATTCAAAAATATTCCCATATACTGTTGTCATTCGTGAAGTAAGAGTCTCTTCACTCTCAAAATATTTCATACTTTCTTAGCACTATACTCTCCAGTTACTGACTAAACTCGTGATCCCTAATTCAATCTCCATTCATGCACTGATTCAATCCACACACAAATACTCGTGATCCCCTCCTATTCTGTCCCAATCCATGTATTGTTCATTTGTTCAACACATCACAGTCCCATGGAGTTTATCAAGTAGCTGTGAAATTGCTCACTTGTGAAACCAATCTTTTCCAAAGAGTAGGAAAATTTATGTTAGGTTTTTATCGGACGGAAATAGCAATCCCTAGGCTGAGAAAGGGACTGCTCACGTGTGAGGGAGACTTGATGGTATGAAGAGGAACTTCTAAAGAGGCGGGGTTCTGGAAGGGAGTTTTAGCCGTGAAAAAGGGGTTCCGGAAGAAGGAGAGAAAGAGAAAGACACCACAGCAGGGAAGTGGGTTACTAATGGCGGGATAGGTCACTCGCAGAGGAGAGTATCTTCTTGAGGAGATATATTAGGGATGGGGGTTCGTTCCACTGACATACTATGATATGATGGTATATGATCTAAGTTGACATATGACAAATGTTCTTGTTTGATCGTGTTCAAAAAGACCATACGCTGAAAAACACAATGCTTGACTTTTGAGTGAAAATCGTTCACTAATTTCTCATTAACATATCCACAAAACAACAGCTAAATTTCGCTAAACACTTATGAAAATCGCAAAATTTAAGAAGTCAATGAAAAACCTTCCAAGTTGTGTGCGAAAATGCGTTGATTCAAGTAGTGATGTTCTGTTTTTTCGAAACTTTTCATTGAAGAATTCGAGGTATTCATCTGCTCACTTAAACCGATACAAAAAGTATTTGTTGACGATGAAGTGCGTACGTTTTCAAGAGGTGATGTTCTATGCAATCTCGTTCAAGTTCAACAAGTAAATGTTGATTATGTTCGAAAAGTTACTGCGACATCATAAAACTTTGCGAAAGAATAAAGTACAGATTATGGGGAAGTTGAGTTTGTGAAATGACAATATTGGGTATTTCTGAAGGAACAATAACGACATACTGCAGTGATGCTCTGAAAGAACATCGTGACCTTAATTGAGTGAATGCAGCAGCAACTTTACCAGGTCAAAATATTTCAAATTTAATTCTTCCCAATCAATCATCATCGTTTAACATTTTTTTAAAAAGATTATGGTTAGAAAATTTTTCAACAGTATTTTTTGTTTTTTTCAACTTGATTTCATTCGAATATGTGAACAGTCACAATCCAAAACACAAATGAATCCAAAAAATATCAATGATTATTTTAGGATTTATCAATCAATTTCTACTCTATCGAAAGATTATTGCATCAGTACGATAAGGCAAATTTTTCAATGCAACAGCATTGAACGACTAAAAAACTGATGCTGAAATAATGCACTGTTGAAGCAAATAATAACTCTGATGAACAACAACGATAAATTGATATGCTAGTTTATTCTCTAATCAGAGAGTACAAAAAAAAAAAACGATTGTGATTAATCATATTGGTGAACTTTTATTATCGTGCATCGTGTTGGTTCACTGAAATGGATAGACGAATGAATGATTGAGATGTTAAGTGTTGTAGTTCTTACGAAATGATGACGACGTTCAACTTTTGAATGCGTTTCATTGAACGCAATAATCAAGCCAATGATAAGAGCATCAATAAAATTTTGAATCGTCGTATTCGTTTGTTATGCCGATCACCACCCACCCTTTAAGTCATTTCCGTCTCTACAACTACGCTCAGCTAACTACAAATCTCGTCTACTTCTCGGCAATGTACCGCAGAAATTTTTAGCAACAAATTTTTTTTCAATTTTTTGAGCTAAAAAAACTTGTTTCATTTTCAAAAATTCTGAATCATTATGATGAATGATTTTTTATTATTCATTGTTCGATGTGAAGCATAAAAGAATTTGCTAATAATAACGATAGTCGTTGGCATATGGCGACGATGAGATAAGAAGGAATGTTGTTGATGTCATAGTTGAAGTTGCGATTAGAAACAGTCAGCTGATAAGAAATGAACGGAGCGAACCACAACACCGACGATGAGTGGTGGTGAGGTGAGGCGAGTGAGGTGAGTTGAGCTATGAGGTAAACACTGATTTATTTCTTTCCAACGCTAAGTTCGAATCAATAAAATCACTTCGTGAATATATCCATCAAGTTCACATTAAGCGAGCAACTTAACTGTATAAAAATAGTATCACAATGATGATTTGAGCAATTTTACAACTTCTGGATTGACCTCCTGGATTGGCCAGACTATCAAACGTTTGTAACGTTGCTGGCCACAATGCTCACGTTTCCGTGCACATTGTTTTAGCCTCAATTTACGCCACCCCGCTGGCTAAGCGAGCAGGCCAACCGAACACAACCGAGTAATTAACTAGTAGCCATGAATATTTTGCATAATTAATCGTAGCTAAATATCAATCCAATAAATAATCATAACTCTAGTAATATAAATATTCCGCCGATTGCTCGCAGCGATTGACAAAACAACCACTCGACGTCCAAGTAACAATATTAATTAAATTAAATTATCAGCTTAATTTTAAGCTTAATTAAATTATCAGCTTAATTTTACAACTTAACTGTATAAAAATAATGATATGAATAATGAGCATGACTGAGGGATGATTGCTGCTTGTTCCAAACAACTACTCTGAACAATCGTTGGACGAATGTTCAATCGATCCAGCAGAATGTATTTTCGTGCTCCTTCTGAGTCCCTCTCTCTAGAAATCATTGGGCAATGAGGGAGAGTAGCCTAAAGCCTCTGCGCTTGCCAAATCAGCAATCCAAGTTGGAATTCCATGAAGGCAAATGATTCTCAATGCTGTTATTGTTAGCTGCAGGGAAAGAAGAATGCCAAGGAAAGAAGAATGTGATATTAGTGATATAGTGATATTAATGATATTGGTGATAACAAAGAGGCATAAGCTCGTAATGAGTTTGATTTGTTGATTAAGTGAATAAAATAAATGATGAGTTATTCGAAACGCACTCCAATGGGTAAACTAGAGCGTTGGAAATTGGTTTAAAAAAAACGATGTGTATGGAAAAAATGCAAAAATACATAGATAGGTGCAAAAAACATTTAGAAATGCTAAGTTTTAGTGAATGACACTTAGCTTTATGAAGTCAAACAGCTGCGATAGCATTTTGAAAGAAGTGATTCAAATAATCGTAACAAGTTGTTCGTAAAAATCGCAAATAAAATAGCAGGTTCGAACTTTGGAAAAATGAAGCAGTGCGGATTGTTATGGCCGCTGTTGATTTTGAGCAGAGTCAGTTTTTTTTTCGATAAGCAAAAATGATGCATCATTTTAAAATCGTTTGAGTGTGCGATTTACGAGTGACTGACTCTGTTCGGAAGATGTATCTGTGAAGTTTTTTGTTTGAAACGGATATTTTTGATGGATGATAACGTTAGTGAAACAATTAGATTATGAATTCATTCAGTTCAATTATTAGAACATTTACGTTTTCTTTTTCGGTACACATGCAAGCAACCAGAAATTATGGCGATAAAATTGAGAGCAAATAGAGCGACAGAGATTAAAACAAAAACTGCTGAAAACGATAAGAATTTCAATTTTGATGGTGTGCGAACAATACGACGTATCTGCACTGATGAGCGAGCTATTGAAAAAAGAAAAAGCTGCACCACTCGTTAAAATGCTTTGAAAAATAAATTTTGTTCCGCTGAAAGTAATCGGCTAATAACACCGCTGACTGACGTAAAATACCAAAACCTTCTCATCATCGTTAATCGGAAGAAATAGCGATGCTTTTCGCTAAAATGCTATTCAGCAATATTAATCCGCTAGTCGCTACTTTCAAATTCTTTCTCAAAATTTGCAAGCGCACCTCTGATTTGTTCGGGAATAAACTTCATTGTGCTATTAAACAACTGAAAAAATAGCATTTAAAAAGGAGTATTCTTATTTAATCATTCAACGACAAGAAATCCTTGCAACAGTGAATAATAAAAACAAATTTGAACAGTAAGAAAATAACCAAATAACGCCAACAAAATTCGAATACACCTTTCTTGATTATCAGCAGGCGAGCATTTCGTGTGAGAGAGAGTCTGCATCGTTTGACTCTTATTAATCAGCTAGCCTAGTGCTCGCTCATACAGCGGAAAGCAGCGACCCTCAGATCTTTACATAGAAAGGTTCCTAAATGAATCCGCAAAACTACCATTTCATCTCATTCACCTGCCTAATTTTCGAAGTTATGAGAAAAATAATTGCAGTCAATCTGAGAAACAACATCATCAGGCAAATAAACATGATTCATTTCCTTTCCTGGCAAAAGCAAAAATGAAGACCACTTCATTGCACTATCATGTAACTTGTTTAAAGTTACATAACTTAATGAGTTCAGACGAAATGTTGGTGAAGCACTTTTAGCAAGTTTTTGAGAGACAATTCAATCTCGACCAATTGAGGCAAGTACGAGTATGATGAGTTTGTATTTAGCACTTGTCAATGCTGAGGTGAAAATCTGTATTTCAAATGTCTTGATGTTGAGGAAAATAAACTTTCGCCCCTGTAGACGAAAAGTAGTGAGTTAACGGGAGTTTAAAGGAAGCAATTAGCTAAAACGCTAAACAAAGAAAATAGTGTAGTTTATCACTACTTTACGCCACTAAAAATTTATTGTAGCGGACGGAAGTGGTCGCTACAAATTTCTGCTAAATGAGAAAATGAAAGGCTATCGCGCTATTTGAAAAAGTCGTTCCTCTGATGGCGGAATATCGAAAAGCACGCCATTGTCACCACTGTATATCTGCAAAAAATTTAATTTTGATGGCTTAAGTAATCAGTCCAACCAACCATCACAATAATTTCTTACTTGAATTAGATCAATGTTTTCACGGCTGAGTATAACGTTTTCGGAAATGAAATAAAAGTAGGTTTAGAAAAAACCGATAGAAATGAATTTAAAAATGAACACCTTCATCAACAACTAAATCAAAAAGATATTTGATAAGCAATAAATTATTTCGCAAGTTTTTTTTATTTTGTCGAAAACATGAATGCAAAATACATAGGAGAGTTATCATGAAAAGGGAATGGTGAATAAAATCGGGTTGCATTGAACTGATATGAATTTGCCGTCTGTTGATGTGTGTGCACATGCATTACAAACGTTTATGTTATTGCTCATACTTCATCATGCACATGAATAATAATAATAAATATTATTTTTACTATTATTGTTATTAAAAAATATTGGCATAAAACTTGTTTTGTGTTCCTTCTCTTTCAACACATCATTACCGCATTGTGCGCCTTCTCTAAACACATCTGTTCTCTTCAGCAACACACGTAATTTTACCATTTACGTATGCATATAAATTACTATTTCCATATCTGTTATAATTTATAATGTTTATTTAATGATGTTCATAATATTGATCAGATTGATCAGATCAATGTTCATGATGTTGATCAGATTCAATCAGCTTCAGATTATCAACAAAACACCAACAATCACAACTGAGCACAAAACAACTGCATCTGCAAGATGACTTTCGATTCTGATAACAGTTTTTCAGTGTTCTCAATTTAGAATTTTGATGTGCGATTGTTTGCGATAGGTTTGATGATGTTTGTTTACATTTATTTAAGTATCTCTTCCAATGGCGTCATTATGAAGGCGTTTCGTCGTTGTGCCCAGATCACTGACTCTGGTGATATTAAATTCACATTTGTATCGCCTCTGGTTAAGGCAATGCTGCCAGAAAGAGTTTGAGACAATAAATGACTATAAACGAAAAGGGAGACAGCGATCATAGATGTGCCTGAGTGTTACTGGAGAGAGGATCGAAATGCAAATTTGTTGATAAACTTCTTGGTGAAACCGTTGCAAATGAGGATTGAAAAGAGGCAATCAAAGCAACAACGCGAAAGATCCTTTAAGATTGCTCTTTTATTGACTGCGAAAAACTCATATGGTAATAAGCCAGGCTGGAAAATTTGAGTGGTAGCATATCATCGAGCTTTGTTTTTATTCTGCTGAGAGATTGTTCACCGTAGAAAATAGTCACAATACGGCTTTACTATAATATCAGAACACAACTGCAAATGCTTCCCCGTTCTTTTTCCCCAAGTAGGGATTATGATTCACGAACTTAATTGCTCAACATCGTCGGTTAAGTGAACATGCATTATTGTGTTGAGCACATTATCAAGAACTCGTTAATTTCCATGGGTGTAGTAGCAATGTTACAATGAACAGCGATGCATATTGAAAAAAGACTGGGCATATTCTCTATTACGACTTGAAGCTTACAGTGGAAGAGTAGAACAATCTGCTCGTCAGCAGATATATGAAACATCGAGAGTTATCCTCATGTTTATCGGATTCGAACGTACTCCACTTCAGCATCCAGATACTATTGTATTACTGCTACACGACATCGTAGAGCTGTAGAAGTGAAATGACATCTAATGGCTGCCTTGCGAGCAAATTAGTCCACATATGCTCATGGCTATTGGCGAACACCTCGCGAACTGCATCGAATGCACTGATTAACAGATCAAAATGTGATTATTATGCAGTGTTCGGCGTTAGACGATTATGCATTAATAACGTTTTGACAAGTTTCAGTTTCTGAGAAAACTGTGCACGGATTCGTGATGATGGCATAATCATCGATCGCTGTGTGTGAAATTTTTCCATTTCATCATCGCCTTTATTTGAAATGTTACACTTGAATTTTATTATTCGTATCGCTATGAAAAAAAAACTTTATTATTAATAAATGAATTAATAGTGTTCCTTCTCTGATTATCAAAACAATTATCAGCCATTTTATGAGCACAATAATCCATGGCAGCAAGAGGAAATACGCCCCTTCGAGACATCCACATAAACGGTCTAATTCAGTGTCGTTCGATTCAAAAACATAAAGTATAAAGAAGAATCTAATTGGTTTATTAAAAATGAAACAAACATATCATATAAAAGTTCTCCACTTACAAACAATACTTCAAAAAAGAAAACTCTTCGATAAGACGCCTCTACGTTGCTGAACCGATGTGTTATATTTGGTTATGATTTTTATTGATGCGATGTTCAAAAAAAAGGGTCGGGAAATGAGTGTTTTGTGCAGTTGTTGTACTATGATGGAACGTCATCGTGATGGTAACGAGGGGTTATGGGGGGAGTGATGATGGTCTGCCAGACCATTGAAGGGGGTAACAGAGCACCCGAGCTAAGGGAGCACTGATCTATATGGTCTTATCCATAATAAATATTGAACATGCAGCAAGGGAGTAGTTGGAGTCGAAAAAAAGTGAACAAATGTTAAGAATTAGAAAATTTAGTTTCAGAGCTAGGATCAGGGTCTTAATCCTGAGAAACATTTGGAGTTGGGGCTAGCTGAAGTATGCGGAGCCGGAGACGAAGCCAAAAATTTTAAAAACGCGGAGGTGAATTTTTATGTCCATTTTTTCAAATTGAGCATTACTAATCATTGTTATTATTATTCCTACTGAAACCTCTTTTTTTTGTCATTATAGATGAATAATTGTAGGATTATGTTCAACTGTATCAGGAGGTTCAAAGTAGCGATATCTTAGTCAATTCGTGCATTCCATTAAATGTTTCCACATAAAATATACTAGAATATAATTGAAACCCATGAATTTTATTACAAAAGTGCTTTTACCACTTATAATTTCATCACAGCGAAAAAAAGAAAATTGAAATTCCGTCGTCAACATTGTCATTGTTTGCAAAACTGCAAGGTTGTTAAGTAAGAATTATTTGTTCATTTTATTCACAATTATCAACTGTAACGACTCCTTCTAACATTGCTACTGTGATGTCATTATTAATTGCATTCCAACTTTCTTACTATTAGTTGAATTGTGCAAATGATAAAGCCCATACAGATGCCCTTCTCCCCTTCACTGAGTGTCTTCGTTTCTCATTACAACAACATCCTTCCACTTAATGTCCTTCAGCGAACACCTGGTTTCGTACAACCATAAAACATCGACATCAACAATAAGCCATTGATTGATTTTAAAGATTCATTAAGTGAAACAGTCTGGCCGAAAAGATTTTGAGATTCATTTGGTGAAACAGTCTAGCCATGAAGTTCAGGAGCCTGAAAATGTGACTTGACTCATTATTGGTGCTGTTTGTAGAGCGTGCAATACAATGAATAAACATGATAAAATATTTATTATCATCACAAAACAATTCACTTCACAAACAACCGAAGATACAACTGAGACATCAAATAAATATGATGACAATCAATAACAGAAGCAACGATACGATCGCAATGCCATCCGAATTGGATTGATCCGATGAGAATTTCCAAGCAATTATTTCAACTTCTTTTTAACACGAAGATCATTCGAATGACCGCACTTCTTCTTTCGGCAGTTCGTTGCACGCGGAGGCAATCTTGCGTAGCACTGAAATATTGCATATTTTGCGACGAAACGGTACGAAACATTATACATTCACATCTGTGCTTATTATTGCCATACGGATCGAGTCGTAATAAAGCTCGGAATGTTTTCCAAGCTGCACAGTGCCACTAGCTTGCAAAGCAAAAGAACGAAAAAAAAAACGTGATGCCCGACTGCAATTATTGA
Source organism: Anisakis pegreffii (assembly GCA_035041965.1). Taxonomy (NCBI): domain Eukaryota; kingdom Metazoa; phylum Nematoda; class Chromadorea; order Rhabditida; family Anisakidae; genus Anisakis; species Anisakis pegreffii. The sequence goes on along the minus strand of JAPYMA010000206.1, from coordinate 186,669 downwards.
TGCACGATTGAATGAGCGAACACGACCTAGTCAACACAATATGTCGATCGTATAATTAATTCTTAACCCACAGTCACAAGAAATTCACAAAATCATCACTTCCTAATAATGTTCATAATCAGCTAACTGCGATGAACGACCAGATTAACAAGACATCAACAAGAACTGAAATTTACCAACCTTACGACAAATCTGCTTATCACAATTGTACTTTTGCGCCAACTGCCTGAGAGAAGGCTCAATGATACCACCTCTCAAACGCAGCACCAAATGAAGAGTAGACTCTTTCTGGATATTGTAGTCTGACAAAGTTCTACCGTCCTCCAATTGTTTGCCTAAAACATGATCCCATAACTGCGAAATCACGTTATTAAAATGCGATTGCAATGAAAGATTTCAGAAGAATGCACATGGAACAGACTAGATTTCAAGCTTTGTACGTAGCCCTGTAGTCTCACTGTAATTGTTGTAAAGGTCATTACAGAGAGTTGTGCCAGAACTCGTTTTGCTGATATTCCTCCGTCAACCACGATCACAAGATGTCTTATATACACTTGCAATATCGGCAATGTGGAGGATATTTACGCACACATGTAATATACTACTCAAAATTGTGGAAATCAAACCACTCAGAAGTATAAATAATGAAGACGTGAAAGATACAAAAACAATCGATCAGCAATGAACGATTCATTCACCTGCAAAAATGAGACGTTGTTGGTCTGGTGGGATACCTTCCTTATCTTGAATCTTCGCCTTCACATTCTCAATCGTATCCGACGCTTCCACTTCGAGCGTAATGGTCTTGCCCGTAAGCGTTTTCACAAAGATCTGCATGGCTTACGATGCTGAAAATTATTCACCAATATTACTTGGCACGGCACAAACTATTCAAACATCAGATTCATCAAATATAACCATTAACATAAAGCACTTCGAAAAGAAATGGGACCATTCGATGCACGAGTTCAACGACCTAATAAAGCCAAATAATCATTGAAATACATGTCAACAATTCAACTTTGACGCAACACTCCCGTCTATCAACATTATTAAAAATCTATACTGACAACGAAAGCAGTCGAAAGTGGCTGTGGGCGTGTCCCAAATCAGCATGAAGATAGAGAGAGTAGCGTGGAACAGTGGCAAGTACAACTCCAATAGACATGTGAATGAATGTGACTGTAATGGAGAGAGTGTGTGTTTGAAAACAAAAGATTTGTGTCACTGGATATTTCGATATTTAATTTCCTGAAATTGATAATGTTTAGGATGCATTTTTTGAGGAAATGAATCAGTACATGAAAACAGTTTGTTGAAAATATCTCCTGAACGTTGCTTGCACTCCACGTTTGTCAGAGCCTTATGAAGTGCAGCGAGAACGTGAGTTCCGATGATCCTATTCGAAATCCTCCAAACTGAACCTCATCAACTACTTCGGATAAATAGATCAATTATTGAGCAGTCATCCACCTTTTGCTTTCACCCTACCGCAATCAAATTCGTTCACAATTTCCCTGTGCGCTCTTTGTGTTTTCAGAGGCGAGCCACACTCTTCCTGTTTTCATACTGATTTGGACACGCCTATTGGCTATTTGTCACCAACTCGCGTCGGACAACGTAATACACACATGTTACCGTATGATTCTGAACTCTCCTATTAGGACCAATGCAGAGCTCTCACTTTTTGCAGCCTTTTCCGAATGCAGTGTACAATTGACGACAAGAGGAATAATCGACGATTGAACCAATCATATAAATAATTTTGAAAAATGAAAGAAGACAAAGTTAGAAAGTACTGAATTCCAGCTGTTACTTAAAATAGACGGTGCTAATCCTGCAGTTTAGGTCAAGGAGAAAGGGATGTAATCCATAACACACACAGAAGATGCGTCAGCCATGGCGTGCATGAAGACATTATGCTGCAGCCTTCTCCGCATAATAACATCTGATTTCTCGAACGAGTAAGGATCTAATTCTTGGTTCTGGATGTTGAGAGGATTATTAGGATTGTTCTTAACAGCTACAATCAACTTGGTTTGTCCTGTGCTATCGGTAAAAACCAGTATGACGGTTCTTAGTTTATGAAATTAACGGTAGTTTGTAAATTACTGGAGAACGTTAAATTACGAATGAGTGGTTACTAAGCATTGAACTTAATTAAGTAATTAACTACTATCGATGGTATTTCTACTGGCTGCTAGGTAGATTGACCTGAAGTTTCAAAGGCTCTCACTAGTGAAGAAGATAAAGTGCCGTCCAGCGTTAGCAATTAACCATTCCAGTTTCCATCGTTCTTGTATGGTTATGTTCACGAATTACATCACACTCAGTTTTTGTTAGATAGAAAGAAATGTGAGCATATAAATTCAAAAGGGATGCCCAAGCGCTGTCCAAGACTTTGATATGAAACCTCGCCCATGACGACTGAGAAGAAACGGCGAAAGTTCTTTCGAAATTACATATTCTACACCAAAGAAAAGATTGAGCAGAAGTCAGAGACGGCAACTTTTTCTGTACATATCTCTTATTTTCAAGCACTGATGCTCATTCAAGCTTATTGACCTCATCGTAGGATATACTCTCGCATGCATGGAACGTCATGTTATAAACGCTCTGTTCATTGTTGCTTCTGCACTCCTATTCTGTACTAAATGACATTTGAAGAATTGTCTTTCTGTGCTACTCTACTCTATTCTGTCCTATTCTGAGCTAAGAATTCTATTCCGTGCTAAATGAAGAATTTGAAGAACGCTACTTTTTCTCAAGAGAATCCATCAGACTATTGGAGACTTTCCCTCTGTTCTTCTTTATCATATCGTTGTTTTTCGAAAGAATCCTATTCATTCCTAGAGATTTGTTTTACTACGCTTAAGATATATGTGATGATCTTTGCATGAAATGTTCCTCAATTCATGATTACTCATTTCAGTCATATTTTGCTGTATTTCAAACAATGTTTTGCATTAACACATTTTCCAAACCATTTCTCACATCGATATCTCGAAAAGCCTTCCAATTTCAAGTTTTTCATTCCTAATTGCGATGTAAACAATCATGTTAAGACCATAACCTATACAGCAGCCGAATTCCTCTATACTTACTTGCACAAGACTACAATAGTTGCCGTCATGACAATTCTGAACTCACTGAAACTGAAGATGCCAACAGCTTGTGAATTTTCTGTGTTATGTGTGGTAACACGCGGACAAACATTTATACAGCTGTCACGCCACGCACCATCGGTATTTTCAAATTTATCTTTGCCTCAAGTTGTGATCAAACAATCATGTTAAGACCACAACCTATACAGCAGTTGAATTCCTACAAACTTATCTTAGGACCAGGCAAGAGCTCCAAACATGAGCCTGATCCTAGCATGTGACGTCGAACTGCATCCGGGCGGTTTCTGCGGGGTCTTTTCATACCTTGCAATTCTGTCCCACTCATTGATCGTAAACAGTCCATTCCTAGCAGTGCCTCCCTTATTATGCCTAGCGCGACAGCATCAAAAACCCGATAATGAACAACGAGAGAATGAATATGGCGATAAACGCACGAAAACACGAAATAATCACATAAACAACAACACGAAATAATTACATAAACAAAACACGAAACAATCAAATAAACAACAGTAACAGGACAATCAAATAAATATTCATATGAACACGAGACTTCGATACCTATATTCAATCGGACAATCTAAAACAGGATAACACTGTCATAGAATGTCTTGAAAATGAAAGGGAACCAAACCAGCTGGAATCATATTGGTTCAACTCAAAATTAGTTCGAGGTCGAGTCAAGCTGCCGTGAAGCATGACTCAGGTCTTGCCCCCATCTACAAAAGGTACGACAACGATCAGAGGAATGCTAACGGAGGAAAAAACGATCCGAGGAAAAAAAATCCTCAAATTATTAACCGGGTGCTCGAATGATAATGTTTGATAAAATTTCATGATATTGCCCCGAAAATGCTATCTCAATAAAACCCTTTTTAAAAGTTACACCCCAACACATTACACGCTTCAAAAGACCTTGTAATAGTAACCAAAAGAAAAGTCTAAACTCTACGCACAACTCTAACAGCAGTCATCCATTTCAATCCTAGTCCGACATATAAGCTCTCGAAAGTGATCGATTATTAAAAGTAGGGATGATGACCTAAAAGTTTGGTATTAACTGAATACCTTTCCTTCAGTAAACTGAAGAACCCACAATGCTTCTCATTCCATTTGAATGGATTTCTTAAGGTTATCAAGTACTCTATGACAGACAATAACTGCACTGGCATGGGAGATAAGGATGATGTCATAAAATTGTATGAATGTCATCATGAAACTAGCTAATAGATAAGCTTCGGCGAGTATCCACAAACACCTGAGAGATTTCTTCTCATAACACATTTGATAACATTGGAACTTTATTCCAGCTGTTATCAAACAGCACTACGAGGAAGACGTTCTTCGAGTCACCATTCAGCAACTCGACTCTACAGGTGAGTGGTCCAGGCGAACTTTCCAGACCTACCGCTAACTTCATAAGGCTATTCATACCCTACGTTCGTGAAACTCAGTTTCATAGGGATATTTTTTTCATTCATATGCCAGTGTAGCTATCAAAACAAAACTGAAGAACCTATAATTCCTCTCCTCTCATTTGAACGGATTTCTCAAAGTTATCAAGTACCTTATTAGCACTAATGACTGACAATAACTGCACTGGCAAGGGAAATAAGGATTGCATCAGAGAATGTGTATGAATGCCATCATGACACTAGCAAATAGATAAGCTTCGGCGAGTAACCACAAACACCTGAGAGATTTCTCCTTATAATGCATTTAGCAACATTGAACTGAATGAACCGATTTCATATGTGCGAGCCAATGGTCAATCCGATTATAATTCCCCCCTGTTAAGAGGAAGTGCGCACAGTGAGTCCGGGAACCCTCGTTACCTGAGCAAATGCCCGAAGGCACTACTCAGGCCAACTTACGCGCATTCCCTATCCCCGGTCAAATCGGCGCCTTTCCCGGGCCGGGAACGCCCATAATATGTTCCGTAGAATAAATGCTAGCGATACTCGGGTAAATATCGCTAGCATATTTTAAGTTCTTTCTCCCCGATTCGCCGAGACTGCCGGTAGGCGGGGAACGCCTGTCGCATTTACTTAAACCTAGCCCCTCTTGTTGGCAGCTCGACGGGTTGGGATCACCCATGCAACCAAAATATGCTTTTTAAAAATGACCATTAACTGCACATAAGATACAGCATTCAACTCAGTTCAGCTGTCACTAAACAGCACTACAAAAAGATGTTCTTCGAGTCGCCACCTAGCGACTCGACTCTTCGGGTGAGTGGTCCAGGCGAACTTTCCAGACCTATCGCCAACTTCATAAGGCGATTCATACCCTACGTTCGTGTAACTCATTTTTACGGGGATAATTTTCTTTTTTCATTTGCCAGTGCAGCTATTATCAACCCCAGTCACAGCTCCTCCCGCAATAAACTATATATTCTCTGATGTGATATCTCTACATCGAAGGAGCGATCAATTCCGAGAGCTTTTTTCTCAGCCGTGACAAGACCAGGATACTGCGTCAGGCTGTCCACAGATAACTAAGTATTCCTCTAAATCACATGCTAATATGGTCCACAGTAACGTTGAACTAACATTTAACTAGGCAAAGTCAAAGCCCGCTAATCGCTACACCAACTCAAGACAATATGTGATAAATTTCCAGTCAAGTCGTTTCAGAGTTTTGGCTCAGTGGGCTTATAATACAGTCACAGTCAAGCTAAGTCAAGTAAAAGTTATGAGTAACTTACATCAAATTAAGTTAAGATGCGATAGCTACCTCAGTACAAATCAGCAAGTGTGCTAGTCTATGTTAGAGTCCAACACGAATTCGCGTAATAGAGTCCACATTGGGGAAGGAAGGAGGGGGAGGGGGAATGGTGGGGTGCACAAACTGAAAAAAGCTTCAATCAGGTGGGATGGGCCATATCTATAGCCAGTCCAAGTCCGTACCTCTGGCTCCGGAGTTAAGCGGGTCGTTACGTGCCGCATCCCTCCTTCGCCCTACCCACATCCCAAATAAAAAGGCTTACAACATTCATAATAACAATGAATGTACAAAATGAATAAATAAATACATAAATAATGAAAACATACATGATAATTTGTGGCAACATACATGAATATATACATTATATGTAATATATAATTCAGGTAATTCACAACGTTAAAAAATAAATAGAAAACTAAATCCAATAGGTAATAATCTAACAATAAGTCAGAATTTATAGTATTTTTCTTTTGATATCAAATTGTTTCAGAAGAACTAAACTTCTCAACATATGACAATACAGTGACAATAACAATAACAACAATAACACAAAACAACGATAATAACATAACGCAAATAACATTAACAAATGCATTAAAAAACAATAAAGAATCCCCCAGTTAAAACATATGAGGCATCATAAATATGTTCACAAATTTATGATCGACAATGATAAAATCTGACAATGCACCACAACATCTGCCACTGTATTGTATCTATTCTTAATCATTCAATTACAAATAACGCACGTGATTTACATGTAATTAACAATATATACAAACATGCAATCCCGGGATTGAAAAATCGTCGGGATTTTGCAAACCCTAGTCAAGTCCATATCGGATCGTTTGATGCTTATCTATTCACACGCAAGTGACAACCCAGAATCGAATTCCGCAGAAAGACGCATCCATAAGTTCTTGAGGAATGTTCGAGCATTGCACAGGATACGGAGGAGCGATGAGTTGAGGAGATATGGCTATTCTCATAACTCATAAATAAAGTAATAAATATAATAATAATAAATATAAGAATAGTACAACAATGGTAATTTATCTCACTGCAGTATTCAAAAAGAACAGCTGAAGGAACAGCCGCCAAAATCTGTTGAAAACTGTTCTATTCTTTTTTTTGGGCTCAAAAACGGCTCTATTCCGTTCCAAAACATTCCTTCCCATTCAGCAAACTGTTCTATTCTATTCCATGAAACAGAAGAGGAATTAAATAGTTTAACTGGAATAGAAACAGAACAGGAACACTAATTAAGAGTTCTTCAACATTCTCGGGAGATATACGATAGATATCATTAGATGAACAGATTGTGAAAATACAGTAGCCATGATATCAGTTATCAATGAAAAAGGAACATTACGAATTCGTGACTGTTAGAGATATCGATTACCAAATTGATTTTTGCTTTACAATGTTTTGACGAATAGTTCTCGCTACTTTTTCGTTTGCAGAACTGACAGCAGATTACTTTTAGCGAATCAGAATACATTCAACTAGTCAGCGATACTAATTGTTTCATTAACGCTATTATTAGAGGATGTTGAAGGTAATGGGATGCAGAAACGCGTAAATTTCCTCCGAACAATGCATATTATATGCAACTATGAATTGTGAATGCTACTCACTTCAATTTGCTGCCTGTTCTAAGTGAAGGGAAACAATTGTTTGTGAGAATTTCAGATGCTCATTTCTTCATGATAATTTTCATTCAACAGAACTTCTGTCAAATAACGAAAGAAACTATCACTGAAGGTGTCCTCGTTAATGTTATTGCCACGAGTTCTCATCACTTTGATTATTTATGTCAACACTCACGAATTGGCTCTCAATTCGGTCATATTCGTGTTTGTTGTTCATCGTAATTGGCGAAATGTTCATTGAAAGCATATGTATCACTATCTATTCATGCTGAATAATATTACTGAATTTGATGTTGGAACGTGAATATGAATTATATATGAATGGACAATATTCTCTTATGCAAATGAACACCACACGACAGCATCATTGAAACGATCACGAAAGCACTTTAGAAAAAACCGAAATTCCGTTTGTAGTTGTTCACTGATATTTTGCTCTCCATCGATTGATCTTGATGAGTTTTATGAAGAATCAATTTTTTGATTAAGACACAAACTCTAGCAAAACTGCCTGTTTATGTGCAACTTTTTCAATTAAATGTTAACAATCAGAACTGATTCAATTATCATTTGAAATAATTTCGCCAAGCATGAGTTGAAGGGATGAAGCAAATGATACCTGCATTCAAGAAGCATTGACAGTTCTATTCAAAGTGATTGGTAAGCTACGATTGCAAAGTTCAATGATGCGTATTCACTATTTGCTGATCATGCGTTGTCGATTGATTGGCTTGATTTTAGTGCATTGTTGAGCAAACAAATTGATAAGTGCTCAGCGAGAACCCTAGTTGCATTGGAATATTTCGCTCGCGTGAGTGTATTCATTCATTTCGTGCGGTACATTTCTACAATATTTTGTATACAACACGACAACCAATGTTTGCCAGCATGAATTTCACACAAAGCTTCACTCAAATTCAGATCGAAATATTGCTATTCAAAGTGGTAACCCAACTGATACGTAGTCATTTAAGAAATTTGTGTGTTCATACGCATAACCAACCGTTTGTGGATTTGCTAAATTACGTAAAATCAACTCGAATATTTGCTTGCATCGCTGTATTAAATTAGTATTGTGCGGAGAGTCCCCGAATTCGGGGTCTCCGTCCCCGAATCCCCGTTCCCGTCACCGACCTTTTTAGAGCCGCGGCCATTTTCGGGGACTGTCTCCGCCTCCAAAGTGTCTCCAATTCTTCCCGTCCTCGACTTCTTCAGGATTGTCGGCGCTTCCCGAAATTCTTCGGAAATAAATTCGAGTCTAACGCGCCATTACCATCCTGTCTCAGCTCTTAGCATTACGTGATCGTCAACCGATTGAGTGGCGTTACAACTAATTTTCCTTTGTTTTCATCTGTTTTCACCCAAGTTTTTTTCGTATTCTCCTTTACTTTCGAGCGTGATAGCTGTTATCGAACGTGTTGGGTGTTGTCACGCATGCCTGTTAATTATACGAATGCACTCACGAATCATGAATCCGTGTGTTAATTCCTTCCCAACATTAAAAATATTTCGAGAGCTGCATAGTGACATGTAATGTATCCGCACAGGTGAATGTGGAAGAAAACTGCAGGAGTAGAGCGTATACTCTCTTTTGTTTCTGTCAAAAAAATTTTGCCGTTACACTCTATTTTCTCACGTAATTGAATGAAGTACTGTTGGTAGAATTGCATTGCGCCTTCGCAGTAATCGCTTTCCTAGCCTAAAGATTACTTATTTCAATGCTTTTCCATCGAATAATCACGTTTTCAAGGTCCTGCTGACTCTAGTTCCAAAGTTACATCTTCGTGGAATTTCGGGGAGTCGAGGACGAGGATGAGATCGAGTTTTTTCATCGGAGCTCCCCGTCCCCGACCATTTTTTGAGCCGCAGCTATTTTCGGGGACTGTTCCCGTCCTCAATTGCCATTTGACTGGAGAAACCATATCTGTGTCTCTAAAAATTGTTTACTTCATATTCATTATGATTATGCATGGCTGATCAACCGCATACTGCAATTTGTTCTTCAGTTAAAGATCACATGAACATCTGTGCCCACTGATGGTTATTCGATGAAAGGATCACGTAATTTTGGAACTTGCCTTAATTGAATGGATCTCCTGTGTACGAAACGCAACGCATTGCTGATAATTATACTCACCGGTATCTCAGTGATTTTGTTAACAAGTATATTAGTCGCGCAATGATATTTTCTTCAAACTCTTCTGATGAGCGTTTGTAGCCGAGTGAAAAATATCACATGAACCGTGAAGAAGTTCATCAGGAAACATCTGTAACAAATGTGTGATGAATAGTTGAGTTTCGTCATACAAACATTTCTTCGGTTTAGAACGATTATTTGATGTCCTCTTGCAGACACCGTTTTATTGCAGGTACTTGCCTCACTCTAATTATCTATTCATTCTCATTCCGATTGAGTACAACAATTCGATATGAACACTCAACTTCACGAGATACCTCTTTCATCGATACATCGCTCAGTGATAACTCGTCAACTACCACAAAGTTTGTTCCACTACTATTGATCGTATTTGCATTATATTCCCTCTGACGTGCCATTCTGCTCGCAATAACACAATTCTGCTCGTGAAATTTGAGGTTAAAGCGCGCATGAATACCACATAGATAATGCATTGAGCAGTCAAATGCTAAAACCCTTTCTACAATGGTGATTTGTAGTAGCATTCGATGTGTGATCATGTAAACGATATGTAAAAATAAAATGTAGAGAATTCTCACGATTAGTCATTTCTCACGATTAGTCAGCAAAGTACACGAGATACCGACCATCTGTCGTGTCCCATCAACGATTCAACAACTATTCTAGAGTGCCAGATGGAACTGCGGAAGTGAGTTGCCCAAATGTTAACAAAACATCAAATGGAACACTGGAATGGATTGCTGACTTCCTTAACGAAGCAGTACATTACGAAATTATTCGATATCCGTCGCATTGTCACTGTCAACGTTCGTTGATCATCCCATAATGCCACTCACCTTTATCCTTACTACAAATATTACCGTCATCATCATTGTTGTTGATATCCTAGTTAAATGCCAGCGAAGTTACCTGTTGTAGCAGAAAAGAATAAGTGTTGTTTCCGATAACGGAACTTGCCTATCCTATAAACACTGCACTATTCACGTTGAGCACAAATAGGCACCAGACCATCTTAAAATCTATCTCTCTCCTAATTTTTTGCTCATCTCACAAGACGACCAATTGAAAATCATTGTGCTTCTGCAACTAATTTCAGATTCTAAGGTGCTGATTGGAGTTCTCAGTAACGCAATCAATAAGCAACTGAGGCACTCAATACGGACCACTTATGCGGATCCCCACATCTCGGAGCATGTTAAGGTTATGCGTGTCACTCGCTTATCGTTCATCTCCATTTTTGCGTTAATAATCTCGATTCCATCTGAATCTAATACGTGTCAATCAATAAGTTCGCCAGATGGCTGTGGAAGTTTTAGATAAAATCGGCATGACATCGATGGAAGCATTTGTTTTCAGAACAGAACGATAGTGGTGATTTTCATTGTGGGATATCCAAGCGATGCTGTTGAATTGAAAAGTGTTTTAGATGAGAGTGAGCTGCATGATGATATTCTGCTAACATCAATCCGAGAAGCATACTCAAATCTTCCGTTGAAGGTCAGTGAGCAAAGAAATATTCCATACAATACAAAATCATTGAAAGTTCAAATGTTCCCTAAATGTTCGATCACTAGCACGAGTTCCAACCTATGAAAGTGAAGTCCACACTTCAGAGGCAATCTGAACAATATGTTTGAATAACTCTGCGAATCGTCAGTTTCAGACGCACTCATTGTTTCAATATAAGGAATATTTTTGCAAAAATGCGCAATACTTGGCCAAAACCGATGACGATGTGGTGATCGATATCGATCGATTGGCCAGTTCATTGGATCGATTCCGGGGTGAAAATTCAATTTTTGGTAATATGTATGATGATTCTGCACCAGTCAGGGATCCTCATAAGAAGTGGTTCGTCAACCCGTCGTAATTATTCATTTCTGCCTCATTACCATACAAACCGTCTCAATTGCAAGGAGCCCACGTAAACGAGTTTCGTTCCCAAAGGAATTGTTCGCAAGATCGCATCAATCTGTAATTGTTCAACTGGAGACCAACTGATGATTTGTTCAGGTACGTTCCAGAAGAGCTATATCAAGGCAAAAAATACCCAGTCTATGTTGGTGGCATTTTTTATCTGGTCACATCTGATGCAGTTGGTAAAATCCTGAGGAATGTTAATGAAACCTGGCTGATACCAATTGAAGACCTACTCTTCACGGGTATCATTGCTTCATTGGCTAATATCACAAGAATTGATGAGCGACGCTCGTTCGCTTTTGTCGACCGTAAGGTAATGCTAGAAAGGATCATCGAAAGTATATGTGCTCTGAGAAACTCTTCAACTATCGCGCGAAACAAACATGAAAAGTATCCATCTACGGCAAAATCTTGAAAAATCCACTCCGATCCTCGCTGATCAGTCTGAATTTTCGAAATTCCTGGATTTCGGAATGTGTTGAAGTTTAGAATGCGTTCAATTTATAATCTCAATGGTGAACTGTAAATTTTGATCTTTAATCAGTCACGAACAACCAAGAATTGCTGACCATTTAAAAAGGAAGTTGTGTCAACTGGAAGATTGCCTTGACATTCTGAATGCTACCTGAATTTTCATCTGGTTGCAATCGAAAGTACTACGAAAACGATTTCGGTTTAAGTCGTCCTCCATTAGGACTTTAGTTTCTCGAGGTCACGGCTGCATGAACGAATGAATGATAATTTTTTGGAGTTTATCGGTTAGAATTTTCACGTTTTTGAAGATCAGTAAAGAGCAAACATTGAATAGTGCTTGCAGAGTCTTCCCGGATATTGGCCTTGTGATGCGAACAATCAACCTTTCTTAATAGCCGAACATGATACGGGTAAAGTGGACGCTGAAACATTGCTCCAAAAATACGATCGTCTAAAGAAGATAAAATGCTCGAAATTGCCATTTATGATATTTTCATTAGCTTGTAAATATTTGAATATTTGTTACTAACATTAACTTTTGGCTTCACCTGAAAGCACACTTTGCGATATGAATGTGGAAACGCGTTTCTTTCATTTGTGTGTCTCGATGATATTCAAATATTGTATTCCTCGAATGTCTTTTCATCGTTATTATTCGTGTTATTTCGGTGAACAAGGATAATACTTCAATTTCGATGGTGATTTAAGAAGTTGTTTTTTATCAAACATTCCTGGGATCATTCCAGGTGTTCATCCAATTATGTTCGTGGGGATTTATCCAGCAGATATGTGAATTTTATCCATAGAATGATCTCGCTGGAATATCCTTGAATATCTTCATTCGATGAAATTTTTATTAAGGACTAAAGAAGTCATGAGAAGATATTGTGTTAAAGATTGCTTTGAAATAGATTACAAAAATAAGTTGTGAACAATAAATCACTCAACAAGATTATCACATGGATTAGCGGCAATCAAATTAGTAGTGAGTGCAAGTAATAATACACTGCAAAAATGCGATGTGATTTTTCAAACGATCCTTGCCGAATATTTCGCTTCAGTCAATAGTTAAGAGTAGTGATATCTCTATACCACGTTTTTGAAAACTGTTCTACTTTGTTCTTTTGGGCTCAAAAACGGCTCTATTCTGCTCCAAACTGTTCCTTCCTCATTAGAGAACTGTTCTATTTTATTCTATTCCATGGAACAGAACAGGAATAGAACAGTTTAACTGGAATAGAAACATCACTAATCATAACTGCTCAGCAGGATATATGATGTTCTTAAAATAATCGAATGGTGCAAAATAATTCATATGTTACCGAGCAAAGCTGAAGGTACCGGTATCTTGAAGATCGTAACTGCTATAGCGTTGGAGTACTGCATATATTTATCTAATGTGATCAGAAATACATAAACGATGAGATTACGGTAGGCTCGGAGATGGCAACCCATATAACATTGAGAAAATAGCTCGATCTCCTCATGCAATCATAATTGCTCCGCAAAATATATAATATTCTGAAAGTAGAGGTTCTGAGCGATCGAATGTTGCAAAATAATTCATATGTTACCGGGCAAACCTGAGAGTACGGTTATTTTGAATATGGTAACCTCTATAGAGCCATAATAACGTGATGGAATGTATATATAGTGATAGAATGAATGTAAATAATCGTCATTGCAATTTTTGCTGATTGAGATTTATGAGAATAGCCATATCTCCCCAACTCATCCATCCTCCGTATCCTGTGCAATGCTCGAACATTCCTCAGGAACTTATGGATACGTCTTTTTGCGGAATGCGATTCTGGGTTGTCAATTGCGTGTGAATAGATAAGTATCAAACGACCCGATATGAACTTGACTTTATTCGTTGAAAACAAAACTGTTCATTGCATCCAATAGCAAATGAAAAATGCTAATGACATTTTGATAAATCTGTTCATGAACGAACTTTTTTATTTGTAGTTTTTTTAATTTCCTCACTTCATCATTCCCTTTGTTTTGCTGCCTAGAAAAATGCCATGCATTTGAAACGAGCCTCTATTGACCCTCCTATCCAAAACTCCCAAGCATTGTTCTTGTCTTCCTCGTTTCTTCATAAATTGTTACCTTGACTATATTGGCATCACTTACTTATTGTCAGCACTATTCAGTAACTCAAATTATCCTTGCCTCCATCTATGAATTTTGTTCAGTATACGGCTGATTTGAAAATATCACAAAGAATGTTCCAACACAAACGCAACTTCACATGTTTACTTATTATTAATCACCAATATTTTCAAGCAGTCATGCTTACAAACGCGAATGCCTGATGTTTGTTCGTTTTTATCCTGAGGATATCGTGAAACTTATTGATTTGTCGGTTGCTCGAGATTCATTGGTCACGCCAAGCGTCATAACTCTCGTAACTTAGCAATTGCCGACAACATTTAAAAGATATCTCTGCAATACTCAGTCTTGGCTACAAAGTAGTATATATACGATTACAATGTTTTCCTGTTAGGTGGGTACCAATTCAAATTATTTGTTGAATTTTTGTACTTAACACGAAATCGAAAATCTCGAAAACATATTGATTTCTGGCAAATCTGTAAAACATTTTCTGTTCTCCTAGATATGCGTTACAAAATGATAGATGAATTTCCGGACTCATTCCCATTAAATCGGTAAGAAATTCACATTTCTATATCAAATGAAAATCCCACCTCAGCACTTGACAAACTATCACTCCGTTCGTATTTGGCGAAGTGTGTGTACATCGCTGATGCGAGGTCCGACAATTTGCCGTTTTCTTCAATATTTTAAATTTTACACTGTTTCAACAATATTTTATAAATTCTCAAGTGCCTCATATATTGTGTGAAGAACTTTTAATTCATTGCCATCGTAATTTATCGTTTCAATATGGAGTCATTATTCATGTTGTTAATAGCTACAGAAGTGATTACTGATTTTTAAGGCCGTTTCTAATGGTATTTTCATGAATTTTTGATTTGTTATGTTGTTCCTTGCTTGGTGCTCTTCAATCTATATAGACTTTGAGGTAATTCTGAAGTTTTGACAAGTTTCAGGGAGCATATTGTTGTGTCTGTACTATATCGATTCCCTTAACCATCAACTGTTGGATGCCGAAAAGTGCGTAGAATTTATTCATGTTACGTCATATATCTTGGCGTTGCGTGCAATGTGTTTCACTAGGCTTAACGGCCACTACGGCTGGACTTTCACTGTATTTTATTCAACGGAACGATTATGATATTTCATCGATAGGCTTGGTCCGTTTCGCTAGGGCCGGAATCGCGGTTTGTTTCAATCACTACTTATTCAGAATTTTGTGTTTATCATCGGTCTTGTCCATATGTTTATTTTTGTGACTAATCTTCTTGATGTTCATAATGTAAAGATCTGTGCATGCGCATCAGTAAGGTTTAATCTTATGATAATTATTGCAGGCTTCACAAATCGCCCTTGATTATAAATTAACCATGCGACGTTTTCGTGGTGTCGATAATGAGTTGGAATATGCGAACGCTATGAAAGGTGCTCATGAAAGAAGTGCGCAGAAATTGCTCGATTTAGCTTGTGCAAATGGTGGTGTTTTTATTAAGGTGCCTTGTATTCCACTTATTTCTTGTTTCATTTTTAGGCTGTTCACATCTGGATTGTCCTCTTTTCTTATTTGGCATTATAGTGATCCATGCCGCCAATGTCCTCATGAGACCTAATGTCCTTTTAATTTTTATATTGCCGTTTTTTAGCAATTGCAGTTATTCTTCAATTGAAAGACTTAAGAGTAATTTTGATAGATTTACTCTTTTTAAAGATTGATGCGGAGTAGTTTCAGGTCGGACAACATTTGGCCGCGCTGGGCTATCTTTTACCGGATGAATACATAAAAACCTTGAGTGTTTTGCATTCACGAGCACCAGAAAGCAGTTTGGACGATGCTCGAACTGTTTTCGAAGAAGACCTCAAAGTCAAGGTTATTCAAAACCACATATTTCTCTCTGATTTTCTCTCCTTTCAATTACCTTTTGTTTATAGAATGCATTTGTTTTATTAGCCCTTGTTTTGCATTTGTTTTGTAGTGTTTTGCGTTTATTTGTCGTAGTGTTTTGCATTTATTAACCTAATTCAGATGTTTCCAAATCAGCACTTCATTTTTTAGAACTTAAATGTGAGGTAATTGGTGTGGTAAAATGGATGAATAAACGATGATTCATTGTTGCAGTTAGAAGATGTTTTCTCAGAATTTGAAAGTCGTCCACAAGGAGCTGCTTCACTGGCACAAGTTTATCGAGCAAAACTGCGCGAAAGTGGTGAGACGGTTGCGGTTAAGGTACAACACCCTCGTGTTAAACCTCATAGTCTCATTGATATGACATCGATGGAGGTTAGTATTCCTGCCTTTTTTCCAGTGCTCTGTGCGCAAAATTAAGGAGATCGATCAACCGGAGATGAGACAGAACTCGTTGAAATTGCAGTCACAAGATGGAAGTGAATCTTTGTTCTGCTTATCATCATTCTTATCGTAAGATGGTAGTGTTACAGCACAGTGTCGAAGAAGAAAGAATTTTAGAAAGTCATGTTTTAAGGTGTTAGTGAAGCTAGTGGCGAAGCTGTTTCCTGAGTTTCATCTTCTTTGGTTAGTTGATGAGATGAAGAAGAACTTGCCACTTGAATTAGACTTCACAAATGAGGCTGCGAACGCCGAACGGGTACGGACAATGTACGCGCATTTGGATTATCTTAAGGTTTTGTTGTCTTTCTTTTAAGTGCTTGTTGATTATAAATACATTGTTGAAGGGCGTCATCATTGTTAATGATGCAGTTCACTATGGCTGTGCTTATTGTTTTTGATTATTGAGTTTGTCATCATCCTCATCAACCATATTTCATTTTGATTCTGTCATCACTTATCGTTAGTCTCAATGAAGAAATTGTAACCTCAGTAAGAATGATTATGGTTGGTATATTTTTCATTTCGGGCAAATTTTCCACATTTTGCCTCATGCCTCAAGCAGATGTCGTCATCATATATATTCTATGCATTTTCCCAATGAATTATTATGTATATGGTTGTGTTTAGGAGAATTTCTCTTGTATCGTTCACAATTTTTAGGTTCCAAAAATTTATTATGAATATACGACCGATCGTGTATTAACGATGGAATTTTGTGATGGTGCTCAAATAAATGATGTTGATTACTTCATTGAAAATAAGGTCGATCGTCATGAGGTATTCTTATTCACGTATATTGATTGTTATTTTGTTGATTGCAATAATTCTCGAGTAGTATTATCGGCAGCAATGGTTTGCATCTTGCATTTTGCAGAATTCGGGCGTTTTGCGTTATTGTTTTGGTTTGTGTCCAACTTCATTTTTTGTCTCAGTTCTTCGTTGTCAAATACGAGATCTTTCCAACTGATACTGTTACTTCTTAATCAGGACGTACTGTTAAGATTGACAATTCTTTCACATACTCCTTACAAGTTGACTGAATTTTGATGTTGTTTGCTCAGAGGAATTATTGAGCGTTGATAGTGGCAGGTGACGGTGATTAATTGATGAATGCCACCTATCAGTCATTCAAGCTATATAGTTAGAACTGACTGGTAGTATCAGTTCACCTATTGAGAAACTTTCAGGTTTGCCGTAAACTAGGTGCTTTATTCAGTGAGATGATATTCGTGAATGGATTGGTGCACTGCGATCCACATCCGGGTAACGTTCTCGTCAATAAGAATGTTGATGGCACTATTTCTATTGTACTTCTCGATCATGGACTCTATTTGGTAAACAACTCAGTCATTTACTGTTTTTTATTTACTGTCTGTTCATCGATTCTATCGCTATTCATCAGTTTACATTCATTTCAATTTTTGTGCAATACCAATTTATCCCGTTAACTTATTGCGTCTTTCATTAGCACTCAATGCAACAAACATTTCAGATGGTTTAGGAGGGGAAGACCTAGCTTTGGTTGGAATGAGTAGCAATTTATATTTGTGAAAGTCAATTCTTAGTTCTGTTTCATACATTGTTAACTTCAGTATCTTTTAGTTGACTTCATAGTTCAATTGGCTATTGAAAATGACTGCATAGTTCTCGATGGATATCCATTGAATGTGAGCTTTGCTTGCTTCATTCGATCCAGTTTTATCCGCATCTATTTTACAGACATTGCGCGACGATTTTCGGTTGAAGTATGCGCAGCTGTGGATGGCTATACTGAAGCCGGATCAGGACGAAATCAAGGTAGTAACTTTTTCCGTGTCCAAAATTTTGTTGATCCACAATCATCTCAAGTACAGATTATCACTTGCATCCCGACTTCGTAAGATTCATCATACTGATGTAAAAGAAGAAAAGAGAAATAAATCACTTTCGTGCTTTTTCGACGAAGTTTCGAGTAGACAAGTTTAATTTGAAAAATTATGTTTACTTGGAAATTATGTCTTCGGTTTCTCTGTCAGTTTGCTTAACCAGCTCACCTTACATACCTCAACAGCGGTTGTGTGAGTGAAATTGAATATGCAAATGTGGTTAAAGTGGTTGTTATTTTAGCGAATAGCAAGTGAAATGGGTGTAGGTGACCTGTATGGTCTTTTCGCATGCATGGTCACTAATCGATCGTGGAAGGCTGTAACGGGTGGCGTGAATAAGGTGAAGGATGGAGCAGAAGAAGTGAGAGTTGATTTTACGCTCTTAATGAATATCTCATTGGGTTGAAGTTGCATTTATTCATTTATTTGCCAGTTACAAATGAAGCTTATAATTACTGAAACAATATTTTATTTTATGGTCAGGCTTCGTATCACACTATAATTTAATCGTCCTTTAACGTGTATTAATTGAAAAATTATCTGCTGAAATAGAGTTGCTAGCCACAACACTGTTTATGTGACGGTATTAATACGAAATAAGAATTAATCTGGCCATAGGCAATAGATGGACAAAGTGGTTATCAGCCAATGCTCATCACTGAAACTTAGTAAAACAACTCTTCAACCGAGGTATTAAGTGAGAGATTTAACTCTTTCCAGCGAGATGAAATCAAAGCATATGCAGCGTCGTTGATACCTCAAATATCAGAAGTACTCGAAAATATGCCTCGACCAATGATTCTGATTCTGAAGACGAACGATCTTTTGCGAAGTATTGAATATCGGCTTGGTACGCAGAATCGAGCCGATGCATTCCTTGAGGTGACGATTCAGTTTGACACTCTATCGCATTCGTTTTTTGCCTGGAAAAATATACGTTCTTAGGGGTTGGTTGAAACGAAATCTGTCATAAAACGAACGAAACCTTCATTTTTCTTCTCCGATCATTCTTTTGGATTAGTCTCCGTCAAGAAGTGAATCATCCAGTTCTGCACATTGTTCAAAATGGTATGATATCCAAACTGAACTTCATTTTAAAAGCGCTCTTATCGTGCTAACTTGATACTAATTTGGATGTCATATCACTTGAAACTTTGAAAGCTTTCGATTGTGATTGTTTCTTTGATTTTAACGTTGGTTGCGACCAATTCAACTAGGAATCCGGTGCAAATACAATGTGTTCAAACGCAGAAAGAGTTCATTTTTCTCATTTATTTCTCGTAACTGAGCTCGCCAAACGTCTTAATTGATCCAATGAATTTTTTCCGTCACTATTCAAAATTTGATAAATTTCAACTATCAATTCGAGTTCTTTTATTGTTTAGATGAGTCGATGTGTTTTATGGGCAGTGAACGAACATGCTCTGCAGAAGACGAAATCACTTGTCTCACGTTTACGTATCTACGTCGATTTGTATTGGTCACTGCTGAAGATTTTCATTTATGAGCGTTTCTTGAGTATTATACACTATGGTTACACTACGAGCGCACTTCCGCTTCAATGAATTATTCGATAAGCGTTCCACAAATTTCTAGTTTTTGTACAAACAGGAGTCTCTTCCACTTGATGCTTGAGCGAAAAATGACGTCTGTAATTGCCGTGTACACTGTTCGGCTTGCAGACATGTATATCACAAATTTAGAGGTGAGTTCCATCTGAATTCGGATGGATGTTAGTTTGTAATCTGGACAAAGCAAAGTTCAGAGAATATGACTGTGCTCTTGCGTTTTCATCAGCACATGATTCTAGTTTTCTTTGCGTAGCTCGCAAAAAAGTTTTAGCGAATATTTTCATATTTTCATAGTCACCAATGAATGTTTTTACTTTTTTCACGTTTTCGTGCTAGGAATGAATTCTTTCACGTGCTTTATGATTTTATGTGTTCGTTTGACTGGAATAATTTCGTATTTGTATTTTGTGTTGTCTAGTATGATTCCAATTGTGTGCTGTGTGTTAAGTGAATAGAAAAGAATAAGTTTGTGTACTATTATTATGGAGAAGTTGCCCACCACTGTCTGCGGCATTCAATGATGAAGTACACTTCACTTAATTGAAGAAAAAGCACCGTATGTTTGGATTTCAATTAGTTGAAAAACAGATTGCGAAATTTTATAATTAACGATTTGAATTTATCATGTAATCGGTGAAATCAAAGCCGAAAATTCTTAGAATTAGTAATAAATATGAGCAATGAATTTGCAAACATTCAAGTATTGAAAGGCTTATCAACAATTGTAACTTGTCAGGTGTTTAGTACTGTTTGATGCATTTACACAAACGCCTTCATCAATTACCTCCCTCATGTTCACTTCAGTCTAATGTACAATCTTTGGTTACGATCTGATCACTGAAGCATCAATCCGATTCCTTATAAATCGTTTAAGTTTGTGCTGTTTAGTCTTAGTGAATGTTATTTGTAAAAAATTTGTTGAAACAATACCTTTATGTTATGTTATAATTACGATTGACATTGTTTATGAGTGTTTTTTTCGTGATTTTAGTCACTTTGATACGTTATTTTCTGAACAGTTTCAAGAGAATTTGTTTGAAATTTGATTTTGTGTGATTTGAACATAGTAAATGGATTCGATTATGTGATTATTGATGAACGCAGATTAATAATCAAGGAACAATCAAATACTGCTACTATCAAGGAGCTAATATTCGTGATCTCTTTGCTGTCAATCGTAGGTTGATGCAGTTATATCACAAGCTATCAAGCAAACAATAACACATTCTTCCAAATGGCCACGTCTGTTTGAGATTCCTGATTCCGAAACCTCGTAATTCAAAGTGGCACACTTGGAAGCATTCCTGTTCCCGAAAACGTACTGCAAAAGGAATAGCTGAAGGCCATGGACTGATAAAGAAAGTGAAAACAAATTACGCCTTTTTCTATATAGAATGAAAACGCACTCGGGAGGACGCACTGGTATCGATAGCGATTTAAATTGGAGAGCAACAATATTGGAAACGGAAACGAAAAAGCCAGAAGAAAATTCGATGAGAAAAGTGAAATCAAAAAAAATCCTTTTAAAGCATTTGCAATCAATAAAATAAGAATGTCAAAGGAAAATGAGCATACCTTCAAAATGGACAGCATTGTTAATGTACCACAGTTTTGTTGCCACTGCCAACTGACCACTGCAGAAATTCGGTAACGTAATTCGTAAGACGGATGTTTCATTACACCGATAGTTGCTCATTTTAATGGGGATGATTTGGAAGATTGAATTTCCATGAAGAAAAATTTTTCTACACTCAGGAAATTGCAATATATGTTTCCGTCGACATATCAGCTGAAGTCCACTTCATGGAAGTAATTCTGAATGCAAACTCGACTTCGCACAGTGCCACTTCAACTGGTAAAGCATTACTCTATGTGGGTCTAGTTATACGATGTGAAGTCCTAAATACTGACATGCAAGAAAAAGATTGCTCGTTAGGCATCTACCAAAAGCGTCCCGAAAGTTTGTAATGCGAAATTCCAGTAATTTGCCTGAGTGCCTGATCAACATCCAGTAATTTGCCTGAGTGCCTGATCAACATCCAGTAATTTGCCTGAGTGCCTGATCAACATCCAGTAATTTGCCTGAGTGCCTGATCAACATCCAGTAATTTGCCTGAGTGCCTGATCAACATCCAGTAATTTGCCTGATCAACATGTGAAACATTCCAGTAATTTACCTGACGATCTGGTGTTTATGTAAAGGACGAACGGAACTGAGATACTTTGCCCACTCTTACAATTAATGAATTTTTTTCAAAACCATCCACTTGTTTGTGTCAATTCTAATTTCGGTATGAATACTTCAAAATTTGCACTAGGCAAATTTGATATTTCATTTGAAATTCGATAGTTGATTTTGTTAACAAAGCTATGTTGTAAGTACTCATGTAGTAGTATAAATTCGGATGTTGTATTGATGGCATGTTAAATAAATCGATTTGGTGTGAAAATATTGATCGCCGTTTTGAATTTGCATTGTTTCCAAAGCAAAGCACTAAAATCTGATCAAAATGCATCGCAATGATCACTCTGAAGCAGTATCCATGCATCATCTGCGCAAAAAACAGCCTCCCTTCTGGCAAACGATAGACTCCACACGTAAGAGGTGGCTATCTTCAGAATCAATTCAGACTTGCCCGATTATTGAAGGCTTTACCAACACGACAATTCTTCATGCAGCCGTTGGTAGAGTAGTAGTTTTAAGAGATTCAATATTTGGAATTCATTCGCTCGTTGAGAAATTGGCAAACCAGTATGTTCAGGTGTCCAAGTTGGAGACGTCATTCATTGGTGCTTCTCACTTTTATCAGACCCTAGTGTTGAATGCGTTTAGAATCAGAAAACAGTCGTTACTCTTGTATTCACATGACAAAATGCGTTTTATTAGCACACGTTACTGCTAATCCAATTATTTGCAATCATCTCGAAATGATCAGAGATCTTCATTTGGTGATTGATTGTATGAATGAAGACTGAAAGCTGTTCAATCATGACAAATCTGCTATCTTTCAAAATAAATGTGTGCAAAGAATGATGTGAATAACTGTTGGGATTGGCTATGATCAATATTGTGGACCTCTTTAATTGAATTTGATTAGATTCCATGCAGTGATTGTTGTTGTGCGGAATATTTGTTTTAGTTTACGCATAATATTTGTGTATGCAAGAAGTTTATTGTTCAAAACAAATTATAAGCATTGGCCAGTTATCGCAGACAGCAGCTGTATACAAACATTCGGATATCGTTAGTTTTTTTTTGCAGAAATATGATTAATATCACTTTCTGGGATTGGCTCTGCATGAATCAATCGCTGTCATGCGAGTTTTCGTTACAGTGACATTTTTGTGGCATAAATTCATGAATCCTTCGAATTCCCTTCAAATGGTGGAGCAAACATGAAAATTTCTGCAGTTTTAAGACGGACGAAAATGCACTCAAAAAGGCCATTGTTAAAATAGAAAATTCAGTGAAAGTTGACTGATTTGATTTGGAAACAATGATAAATTGACTAAAAAAACAATGATAATTAACAATGATAAATTAATTTGCCACTGATTAAATTTTTCGCCATAACATCTTATTGATTTTAGTTATTGTTTTCATACTTTCCATGGAAATCACTTCATGTTTAAACAGACACGCTCAAATGTTGAATTGAAGAGTGAAATGTTTTTACATTCAAAATCTTTTATGCAAATCCCTCTCAATTTATTCAACACGACCATTTTCCATATCATTTTCATTTCATTCAGTCATTCATTCATCACACATTCATCATTACTTGATGTTACGTCGATATTCTATAGATCATATTTACAGCATTTATCAATATCGTTTATATTGTCATTGCTTTTGTGCCTTTTGTGTGACTCACCGCCACCTATTAGAATATAGTGACAATCAATGGTGCAACTTTTTTACAGTTTGGAAATGTATAAAACCCGCTTGAATGGTGATTTTGACTGTTTGATGACTTCGAGATACTTTTAATTTCACCGCATAAAGCGAATTTTAGAGCTGGGAATGGACACTTAATACTTATTCGTTGTTGTGAAAGTGCTTTTCCAAGTTTCCGTTAAAAGTTTAAGCCATGTCTCAGCCAAAGCCCTGTATACAAACAATCGAATAACCTTACAGTTTTTTTGCAAAAATATGATTAATATCACTTTCTGGGATTGGCTCTGCATGAATCAATCGCTGTCATGAGCCTCAAGAATCAAGTAATTGATGCTCTTGAACTTCAGTACTTCTACTGAGGTATCAGCCAACCTTTTCGATTTCAGTGAGCACGATCAATTGATTGGCTGTTAGGTGATCATTGTGTATTGATTGAATTGTGCCATGATGAACGAAACTGTATATTAATCATTGATCAATGAAAATTAACATTTCCAATTGTTGTCTACACATTCAAGCGATAAAAAAGCATGCAGTATCAATCTGGTCAATGTGTCTGTCTGTGATACTATCAAGGTTAACAATTTGAAATATAGGCTGCACCGAAGTTGTAGTCAAACTCGCACTACCTCGCTTACATGACTTATGGTCACTGACCGACTTCAAGCCGTAGTCCCAGCTAGATTTTGATTCATTTTCGGCTGAAGGCTCACGAGCCGTTTGCTCAATTAATTTACAGATTTTCATCTTCCTTCAACTTTCTGAACCCTATATTTAATGATTATATTTTATATATTACTATATATTATATACATTATATATTATATATATTATATATTAATGATTATATATTATATATTATATATTACTCAACAATTCCCTCAGAGTCTGTCCTTAAGGCTTCATAACGATACAACAGAATTGGAATCCGACTATCAAATTGCTTTAGTTCCGTGCCCATTGCTTCCATCCTCGATCTATGGAAACAGAAAAAAACGCTTGCAGAATTACTTATGTCCAAAGCTCAGTGTGTCTGCGCGGTAAACACCCAAGAAAAATCGTGGATTGAGTCGTATAGATAATTCTCATAGGAAGGATCAAATGGAAATCCAAGATTTTATGGTGATGAGTACGTGAGCAAACGCACAGATACTGGAATTGAAGTGGGTTGATTACATGAGGTCGTGTGACCATTTTTGTGAATGAATGTGAGCAGCAATTCAGTGAAATATGAAAGAATCGTTGAATAGCTGAATGGTATTGACGAGATTGTTTGCATGCAAATGATTGCGTAGAAAGAAGTGTATTGTGATAATTACTCGATGCAAAGAAGGAACATGTTGAATTTCTATTGATACATGCATGTATGGATGCATACAAGTTGAATTCGTTTATTCTGTTTACATTGTATCAATTGAACAAAAAAAGTATTTCAACATACCCTTTAGCGAATCGCACTTTTTGTGGTTTTATTTTGATATCGAATTGGTACCACATTTGTTGAATGAATCAATCCTATTGTGTGTGCTAAGTTTCACTTCCTGACAGCATTCACATATTCGAATCGTATTATCAGCATTCTTTTATTGTTGAGCATTACCCATGTCATGAGGACTTCCCCATTACATAGGCAAACAAATGGGTTGACTTGTTTCAACCCATTCGGCAGACTATTTTACTGCTCTCCTTTATTGCTCCACATCCATTTTGATCACCATCATACGGTAATCATGGACTCTGTCATGCATCACTCTACATCAAAACTTGAAACATCTCAGCTCAATTCCTGCTGCTTTTACGCATTCTAGCGAGAGATATCAGTCTTTTGACTGCCATTTTGGTTTTTAACCTTTAGTTTTCGTAAGCCGGATGCAATATCTTCCCATTCTATCTCCTTGCGAAAATTTGATGTGATTTCCGCGGTCATTGAAGAGTGTTAGTGTTGGTGTTCCCAATGGAGAACGTTCATTCCAGTGAAAGTTCTGCTGCCTCGAAACTTCATGAATTCACTGAAATAGTGCAGTGTTCAACTACTCAGTTCACGCATGATATTTTTGCGATCCTGCTTCTGTGTTCAGTTAGCCTGTATCACTCGCCGTTATACATGTGAAAACCAGTGAATTATTCGATCATTTTGCTTAAGTGATCAATCTAAACGATCTGAGATTTGCCGTAATTTTAAGTAATTTGAAAGGATGACGGTGAAGTATAACATCGATGTTTCCACATCCCGACCGTGGACACTATTCAAATTACTCTTACGATGGCGAGGCAGTATATGGAAGTCGGTAGCTCTTGAAATGGCCGTTTGGCTTACGCTCTTCTCGATTATTACGATTGTCTATCGACTCGCACTAACCACCGATCAGATCAGGTTGCACAAAAAAGTGTTTTTTGAAATTCATTTCGACACTATGCAATAGTGTCGATTACTTTGACGATCTGATGCATTTGCATGACTTCGTAAAAACCGATCCAGAGTTTTAGTCATCACTGAAAGCAATGGATGACAAGAATCCATTCCCAATTTAGTAAGATATTCCGCTGATTTAAGCATTATCAATGTTCGTTTCCCACTCTTGTACACAAAAGAAATCACTGAAATTAGACTGCAGTTGACTTGTTATAGCGAGTTTCTTTAGAATTTTTGTTTGGCAATTGCAGAACGTTCGAGCAATTTGTACATTATTGTGATGATAAACTGGAATATATTCCGATAAATTTTATGCTCGGTTTCTTCGTTACATCAGTGCTGAACCGATGGATTAACTTCTTCAACAATATCGGATACATTGACAAGTTGGTCATCAGAGCATTTTCGTTTCCATTTCAACCGCATCCGTTGGTGCTTTCGTAATATGTGCTACCTCTCCATACGTTTTTGATCCTTTTTGATGCTTCTGAACAGAGCCAGCCATCTTATCGAGAAAATCACCAATAATTCTCTGAGCAATTATCACTGTGGCTTTAAATGATAATCAGCTGCTTAGAAAACATTGTTCAGTCACTTAATACCGGTCGTATCACAGATCGTTTTGAGTAAAGGAACAGATTCTGTTTGGAAACGAGAAAATCATAAATGATAAATTTATGCCTTCATAGGTAGCACAATGCGATGATCTCATTAAAAAATAATCTATGCTTAGCGGCGAATGAAGCTCTAAGAAAGTGGATTCGAACTGTTTTCAGCATCGGTTTAATGGTGGCCGCGTACGTTCGAGGAACTGATGAGAAAACACGGATGCAACGAAGAAATATTGTGCGATATTGTGTGCTATCACAAGCACTCGTCTTCAGGGATATCAGTATGCGTGTTCGGAAACGATTTCCTACTGTAGATGCGCTTGTTGCAGCAGGTTTGTTAGCGTTGACAGTTACCTTTTGGTACCATAAATCACGGGTCAACAAGGGAGATGTAACAACATTTTCGGATATTTCTCAGTTTCGCGTAGAGAGGTATCACTGACTGGTATCTCAAGAACTACATCAAGATTACGTGTATTCAATTTAAAGGTTTCATGATGGAACATGAAAAAGAGGTGTTCGATCAGATTCAGTACAGATACGCCAAATATTGGATGCCTTTTCAGTGGGCATTAGCACTATGTCAAGAGGCAAGAACTCAGCAAAAAATTGCAAGTGATATCATTCTGCAAAAAGTTGGTGAGGTGAGAATATTTTGCGACCATGACGCTTTCGTTTTCTTCGTTTTGTCGTGGCCATTCTCGCGATCAAAGCAACTTGATCCAGACATTTGTGACAGCTATACGGAAACAGACGGTATGTATATAGTTCCGAAAGAACTGCAAGTGAAGCTAACAGCAGATCAGCGCCGCGAATTTGAGTTTCTTCCTCACTTCGGAGTTGGTCGCGCGAGCATTTTATACTTTCTTGCTTGTGACGTTCAGGTGTTTGCTTGGATTAGGCAATTCAAAGGCGAAAAATGGAGAAAGATTTCGTAAACTATAAAAGAATGAAGATGACGGTCTTATTGCAATGATTAACAACCTATAAACTTATCGTATCTCAACGAGCTAGTGTTTGTTGATGGCTTACAAGAGAATAGTTTTCCCACATGAGTATTTGAGAAAGAAATGCATGAGTATTTGCTAGTGAGTATGATCAATTTCCAAAATGTTTACAATCAAGCGCTGTTATAAATTTCACTATTTCCTCAAAAGGTCAACTTGAATAAGCCAATTTCTTCACAAATATTTGCTGAAGAGGCATTTGTTCCAAGCATTATTGACGTTATGCATACTCGTATGAGATTCATATTCAACTAATCGTAAGCAGTCATTGAATTGATGAATGAAAGCGTTTCAATTCATTTCGTTGTGGTGGTAATTCCAGTTAGTAGAATGCGTCATTTCTTCAGAAAATCCCGTTCTTAAGAAATTATTGTTAGTATTATGATTATGACGATTATTATTCATGAATACTATTTACATAGACATGTGCATACGAATATTATTCCACTGATTTTGTGTGTGTGTGCATGAAAAATTCAACATTCTTATTATTTGCTGCGAAATGCAACAAAAAATCTAACAACCTAATTCGGAATTTGGAACGAAAACAACAAATGTTTGCCAATGGGATTTCGTATCTACGTCAAAATTTTCTATAACTGTTTCAAAGGAATCGAACAGTTTAGTTTGGGCACAAACCGAATATCCGCAGACAACCTTTTGGATGTAAATATCTGCACCCAAACGATTTGATCACAGAAAATGAAAATCATCTTTGATCACAGAATGGATCACACTGATCGCTAATGAAATAATCCATATAAGAATGCCGTGTTCCAGTGAGCTCATACATACATTCAAAAAACTGCTATATTGAGTCATTGGATGAGAGAATGGCAACTATTCCGAATTTTCAATGAAATGTTTGATTCCAATTTCATATCTGTTTACATCTAAAGTGGAAATTCTCAGCTCTCGACAATGGCAACAGAAAGAATTTTTTCAGGAAATCAAGCTGTTCCGTACCAATATGGCCATCCTGTGCAACTTCGACTGGGTACCACTACCGATAATGTATCCACAACTCATCGTTCTTGCTGTTCACACATACTTCCTGATTTGTCTTCTTTCACGTCAATTCATTATCAGTGATGATGCGGCCAATAAATCACTTGTATGCGTACACTAATATCATTCAGTTCCTTTTTTTGTTGCTTACTCAAAGTCCTAGTGAGATCTCACTGAGTTTTTTCGGGGAACGATTGAAATTCGATTGATGATTTTGAAAATTTGGGAGGACGTTGGGAGTAATTTAGTTGTTAGCAAAGTTGCGTTTGGTTAGAGACAGTTGTCTGCCTACTCAACAATGTTGTATCGAAATTTCAGATGGATTTATTCCTTCCAGTGATGACCGTACTGCAGTTTACCTTTTATATGGGTTGGCTGAAAGTCGCTGAAGCGATGTTGAATCCTTTCGGAGAGGACGATGACGACTTCGAATGCAATTTTTTGCTCGACAAAAATTTAACGGTAGGGTTCCTTCTTCTGCAAAGTGTTCATCTAAGCATGAGTCCTTTATCCATGCGACATGTCTTTGGACTATTCAAACAGTCAATATGTATGCTTATGCAATCTTCTTTCCAGATCGGACTTACGATAGTGGATGCAGGATACGGTAAAACACCTGCTGTTATGAAGGATATCTTCTGGAACGATAAGATTGAACCTCTTTACACGCTCGAATCGGTGCGTGATGAACACACAATGAGCGGCATTACCGGTTCAGCAGCAAATATTAAGTGAGTCTGGCTCTTCTTAGTCAAATGAACTCCGCTGATTTTGAAATTTGCACATAGAGAGAGAGATGACTTCTGATCTTAAAACATTACTAAGACCTCCTGTGATATTTCGTGTGCTAAGCTCATCGAACTACAAAGTGAGCAGGCAATTGACAAGTACTTCCTCATGATTCCACTGATTTTGTTTGCTTTGTTTGAATCCAATTATACTGATGAAACAACTGATAATAGCTGAATCCAATTTGTCTGCATCCAATGATTCCATAAGGCGCCCAC
Source organism: Anisakis pegreffii (assembly GCA_035041965.1). NCBI lineage: Eukaryota > Metazoa > Nematoda > Chromadorea > Rhabditida > Anisakidae > Anisakis > Anisakis pegreffii. Next base: position 156,762 of record JAPYMA010000206.1, on the reverse strand, counting down.
GATGGTTTGAAAGGACCAAGAGGAGCCTGATAGATGAGTGGTAAGCGTTAGAAGAAAAGCTGTCATCATGACTATTGGAATCAGAAACAAGAACGTCTGATTTAAATTTCACTATTGGAATCAGAAGGGATTTATTCGAAGTCATACATTATGTCAGTTTCTGCATCCACCGTTGAAACGATTATTAATACCAAAATTTTTACTGTCGATTCACCGAGAATAACAAATTTAGGCTTCATGAAAACGATCGTCAAATGAAGATGATGCCACTGCCTCATGAAGAGAAGGAAGGCCATAATTCAGCGCATCCATTCGGATTATTCCGACGATCATTCCAAAAACGATTTGGCATGAGGTGAGCGATGCTACTGAAATGAAGATAGAGCACTATTCATTCGCAGATGATCACCTCGTAGAGCGATGATTGTTTCAGGTCAATGAGTCATACTGCTGAGCATTATGCGGCATCAATGGATACTGCTGCTGACGACCATCGCAAGCATTCAAGTGATTTGAATCTTCACGCGATGGAGCGCGGTTCACGTGATCGTAGATGCAGTTTGTCGAGTGCCATGGAAGCGATCGTCAACGAGTCTGGAGCATGCACAAATGTTGCTGTCGTCGTTGGAGGTTCGTCTGTGTACAATTGCTTTTGGACAAGGTCACAAAGCATTAGTGTTCGATACTTAGTCTCATCGGCCGAGGATGATGTGCACTCGCGAGATGGAGGTTTAATTCTAAATCAAGCCATAACTGACGTTGATATTCTAGTGAAATCGTTTAATCAACTCAATCAAACTTGAAATGAACTCGGCTTGTCTCATAAGCTCGATGGCACTAAAATTCATTTCAAAATCAGTTTTGATGTTCTTTGCTTGCTCTTATGAAACGGAGTGCTTTATTTCAATGCACTAAGAATACATACCATCCTGCTCACTTAATCATTTAGCTATTCATCTACTGTTCATTTATTGTTTGATCTTCATTTATTTTTGCTCATTTGATATTCACTTTTTGCCTCATTGATATTCAATTAGTGCTTGATAACTGAAACATTTCTCGAATAATCTTCAGATGAGTCGCCAGAAATAACAAAGGAAGGACCATTCGTTTTCCCGAGTCATAATGAGTTCCATGCAACTTCGAATGATGTCGCACATCGACTAGAAGATGTGATAGAGGAAAGCGAAGAGAATGCGTCCAAGATGAATACTGTCGAGAAACCTGAGGATCGCACAAGACCGAGCGTTATGGTGATTAGCAATCGAATGAGACAAATGCAGGCTCGGGACAGAGAAGGAGATAAAAGTAGGACTGAAAGCAACGGTGAATCTAACTTGACCACTGGACAGTTATAACCGAGTAATGATTCAGCAATAGACTCGAACTATGTAAGTGTGTGTGTGTGCATTATTTTCAATGAATATTTGCTGACTTCGTTTGCGTGCGATTTGGAGAACTTTCTGCTACAAAAGGATGGATTCAGTGCCTTGAAAAGTTCCGAATTGTTGACGTTTAAATTCCAATAAAGTTCCAATTTAAAGTTCAAAGTTTCAAAGGTTTTTTCCAATCCAATTTAAAGTTCCGATATCAATCTGAGTTCCAATTACAATTCAACTTTCAATAACTATAAGTGAGTTTCAAATACATTGAAACATTGAAATAACATCCAAAAACATTGAAACCATGTATCTTTTATTAACTGATACTGAATAACTGTTATCGATCTTAAGGAATTTAAACCACTGCATGTTCTTTACAGGCCGATGGAAAGAATCAAAATTTTCGTCATTGGAAACAGTTGAACAGGACTTGATGAGTTGGTATTGTGACAGTTCAGCGTTGAGCAAACGTATGCAAGCCTCTGTTAGAAACGTATCCACTCAACAGACCATCAGTTGAACAAGTGTGAATTTTATTGCCATCTCTTAATTGAACTTTCGTTGCCGTCTTCTTGAAATTATCACCTGAAATCTGAAGCACCATGTACCATTAGAATTTCATAAGCGAATAAACTTAATCCTTTCATAGAAATCAGTCAAAAGCGAGTTAGTTCATTTGAATGTTGTTTCTTAGGTACGAAATTTCGCTTAAATTCTAGATGCGCGAAATTATTCCGTTGAAAGCCGGAAACTACCGAGTTTTTCTGATACTCAGTCTCGTTACCTCGATTTGAAAACCCAGTTCTCGAACATGCCGTTCTAGACATCTTGATTCCTTCTTTTCCATCAGAACAAACTCGCTAATTCACTTGCTTTGTTCGACTTTGATGGTCTAATTTTAAAGAACATACGTCATCAATTCCAGCAGATGAGACGCTCTTCAATTGTTATATGATAGCTTTGTTATGACTGACGCCAAATTTGCTATTCTTAGCATTATCATTAATTTCGTTATTATTTTTTGAATTATGTTTGCTATTACTGAACAGTTGTGCATGCTTGTTATTGTAAAATCGAAGTTTTGTGGCTGTCATATCTTCGATATGAATCTATATTTGTTCAGTGATCAATGTTTGTGTGGCTATGACGGTTGTTTTCGTTTATTATTATATCATCATCCGGTTATTTTGCGCATCATTACTATTATCAGCATTCTCAAATGTGCACTCTAAGTATGATTTATGAGCATTCAAATGACCCCCTTCGGACTGTCGTGTACATTAACCCTAATGGACTGCACTCTCTACTTAATCATGGCTTGTGTCAAGCGTACAGTATTATAGGGATAAGTACGGTACGGTTTATGGACTGTTTGTTTGCTATTGGTTTATTACTCTGAAGCGTGCAATGCGATTCGTAAGCCGCTGAACAAAGTGAGCAGATTTCTTGCTGACGAGTGGAAGTGTTATCCTTTTCAGTTTCGCTCACCGGTTCGTTTTGTTCATTTCTGAACAAGCATAGAGTGGTTTTAGGGTCGGTTCCATGGACAAGATCAGCTGGCGAATTGCGTTGGTTTTGCGTTGAATGCCGAGATTTCTAGACGATGTATCTTGAAGTGCAATTGTTTGAAATTTGAATACCTCTACCTCTGTTCGTATACGGTGTTTTGTGTTGTTTGTCGCGTCTTTATTGACTTTACATTCTTCATTCTAGTGACTTTTGTTTTCGCGTGCCGATTTGCTTTGACTGAAAAAAAAAGCAATTTCATGTAAATATTAAAACGTTTCTTTTGATGCAGTTTGCTCTTGGATATCACCACACAGTATACGTGCATTATACTCTTGGGTGTGTGCTCGTAAAAATTCACAATGAGCACTGAAACTAAGAAAAACACCACCTTTTAGGCTTCTCCATGAACAAATCAATGTAATCTCAACAACATCTTCAAAAATGCAGACGGGTAGTCTTTTGTTAGGTCCATAAACAAAATTATGAATATGTGTAATGTTGTAACTGTAACAAAGAATGGTTAACAGAAGAAATAGTTAAAAGTTCTCACATTATCAAATCTTTCAGCTGCCTTAGTTGGGAGTGGAAACGAGCTGCTATTTTTTTGTTAGTAGGGAAACTCCAATGAAATCACTAACATACTGTGAACAATTCCATAATAATACTGTGTTTAAAAGATGAAAAATATTGATGGTGAAAAAAATTAACTTTATTCCACAACTGAATTTGGACGTATCGATTGAAAGTAGTCTTTTTTTATGATAGAGATGAGTGAATTCGTATTAATACGATTTTGGTTTGATGAAATGGAATACTCCCGTAAAAATATGCGTCAATAAACGAATATGACTTAATGCTATTATGTAGAAACGAAAGTGCTAACAGAGAATCATGATGCGGGTAGAGAATCAAAATTGTTATTTAGTTTGTACTTCCAGACCATTGTTGTCGCTATCGATTGGAGTTCATTTCATCTGGAACGGACTTCTTTTTGAGTGTTCTCTGAGTACAGATCTCCTTCACTCCCACCTTCGGAGGGATATCGTCGTGCGAAATTTTTTTCTAATTGTTTAAATAAGGTTATAGTTGCTGAAGAAATTTCCTATCGATGCCGTATTGTGTACCTTAACTTCCCATTCTGCATACCATTTCTGCCTCACGATCTTTCTAACACGATTCTCCCCGTTTTTAGGCTCGAGATGATGAGCAATACCTCTAGGGGAATTCGTATTGTTGTTTAAGGTTACTGATTCAATGTTTTACTAGCTTCTAAAGCTGTGTCATAGAGTAGTGCAATGATTAATTGAGCTGTTTCGACGACAGTTACAATGGAAGAATTCAGAATGACCGTCAAATACACATTGGACGTTTCAACGTCACGGCCATGGACGTTCTTCAAATTGTTGCTGCGGATGCGAGGCAGTATTTGGAAAACAATTGGTTTGGAGTTAATCGTATGGCTGGGCTTGTATTTAGCTGTATCGGTTATTTATCGAAACGCGCTCAACGACGACCAGAAGCGGTATTCAATTTATGCAGTTTTTTGCATTCGTTCAGCCAAACAAACGCTTCTTTCAGTACTTTCACGGTTTTACATTCAACAAATATCAACAGCTACTTTGGTACGAAAACGATAAAACGTGACGAAACTAAATGAATGCATGCAACTAGATCATGCGAAAGTGAAAATATAGATAACTGAAGGATGACTATGTAAGGCGACTAAATGTGAAATGAGCATTGATATATATCAATTGCGTTATCGTGATTGTATAAGTTTGAGCGCATTTTTCAAATCACTCGCAAATGATCTAACAGTAAGAGTTTTGTAAGATGATTACGCAGAGAGTGGAACGTCAATGATTTGATGAGTAGACAATATGTACTCTGTGAACACAAGCTTACAGTATTCGAACTGGGCTATTGCAGAGTGTTCGAAAGAATTGTGGATTTTGCTGATAGCAAACTGCATTATATACCACTCGACTTTATGCTTGGATTCTTTGTGACGTCTGTGTTGAATCGGTGGAATAGATTCTTCCTGAGCATTGGTTATATTGATAAGTGAGTTGATGGTTTTTTTAGAGGCCATTCCGCGCTTCCAACTATCGCGTTGGCGATTTTCACGTATGGCAGCGATTAGTACATTTGAGCGCATTAAAATTCAGCTATCTAACTGCACGAAAGTGCTAAATTTATTGTTGCGATAATTCAATGGATTAATGAGGATTTATGGATTTAAATTTATGAAATCATTTTACAAAGTCGTTTAATTGAGGAAATATGACCGACATATGTATATATCGTGAGAGAAGTTTATAATTGCCAGTTAAAAATTTGCCAGTCTGTTCAAATTCAGTGAGTTTCAGTATTGCACTGATGGTGGCTGCATATGTACGTGGTGCAGATGAGAGAACACGAAAATTGAGACGAAACATCGTTCGGTATTGTGTGCTGTCACAAGCGCTTGTCTTCAGGGACATCAGCATGCGTGTACGGCGTCGATTTCCGGAACTGGACAACGTTGTTGCCGCAGGTTATTCACTAGAGATTCAACTTCTAATATTCAGACATCCTCTATCGCATTTCGATTTTCATGTTTAATGTTCTTCGAACTTCGCCCTAAATCTTGACGGAGTATTTGGTTCCAATCATACTGAGTTCTGCTCCCGTTGTTATCGCGGCGAGAAAAATTTCTCGTGATCAGTTTCGAATTGATGCTTTCAATAACAGGATTTATGATGGAACATGAGAAGAAGAAATTCGAAGATATCCAGTATCGCTATGCGAAGTATTGGATGCCGTTTCAGTGGGCACTCGCACTCTGCCATGAAGCACGTCAGCAGCACAAAATCGCTAGTGATATACTTCTGCAGAAAGTGGGTCAGGTAAGAGTGAAAATGTCTCGTGAGTGAACTCAAATTTGAGAAAATGGTCAAAAATTCTGAACGTTTTCGATAATTCCTCTATTTGCGGTTGTGCAGCTCTCGCTCGATTACTCAGCTGTGATGGTGCTGCTCGTGTTTGATAGCGTTACTCAATTTTGTTGAAAAGTTGCAGGAAATCAAGGAATTTCGAACGCATATGGCAGTGTTGTGTAATTTCGACTGGGTGCCTTTACCGATCGCATATCCTCAGTTGATCGTACTCGCGGTTCACATCTATTTCGCAATTTGCATTATAGCTCGACAACACATTATCTCGGATGATGCTCCGAATAAAACAAAAGTATGAATCATGATCCAACTCATCGATCACTGATCAATTGTGGCTTTGAGCTCATGTTGCCAATTGATTTTGTCGAGCAAATTTGTACATTTAACGAAACTAGAGTCGCCTGTCCTATGGTGACAGCAATCGAACCAGAACTTTTGCATCATATTATACTTTAAGGCAAGATTGAGAACAACCCAAGCAATGTGGTGCAGATAGTTTTCCGTTAGCAAATGAGTTGGACAATTCTTAATGCAAAAATGGCATTACAGTTTGACGCGGTGTTTCCTGTGATGACAGTTCTTCAATTCATCTTTTATATGGGATGGCTGAAAGTGGCGGAAGTGATTCTGAACCCTTTCGGAGAGGATGACGACGATTTCGAGTGTAATTTCCTTCTCGACAAAAATCTTTCTGTAAGAACTACTTGCCTTAAAGAACACATTAATGTTCTTTCACTGAATTCAGTTTCATTTGAAAAATCTACTTCTTGCTTCATTCCCGCTGAAAAATCTCAACAAATCCCAGAAATTGCTGACGTCTCGGTCATTAGGTTGACTTTTGGTTCATATTACTTGAGATTGTCAAGAAATTTGTACAACACTCTTTTTTATGACTTCATAATTTTCAAGTGGTTGCATGACATTCGTTTCATGAGGCATACCTCAGATCGGATTGACCGTCGTCGACGAGGGCTATGGTCGTACTCCACAGGTGATGAAAGATATGTTTTGGGAAGACAAGATTGAACCACTCTACTCACCCGAAGCAGCGCAAATGGAACGACGTATGAGCTGCATGACAAGCGGACTAACCGGATCTGTAGCGGATGTCGTGTGAATAATTCTGCTTATTTCAGTTTTTGCAATCCAGAAACTGTATTTTGTAAAGTTTATGCGACTGTTTGGATCTAATTGTTGCACAGTACGTTAACATTAGAGTAGGGAAATTCACTGAGATCGAGCATTCTGTGTAATGCACCATACATGTTTTGCTTGACTTATCAGTTCAATGAGTCTAACAGAAAGCAAACGAATTGATTTAGATTGCGCAATTGAGCAAATTCAACTTACAGCATTCCGTCGACTGAAAAGGAAGTGAAGATGATGCCGCTCGCAGACATGCCTCCACCAAGACGGCAGTCGGTCGTTGCTAATCTTTTTGCACGAAGGCAAACCGTTGCTAATGTATCAGGCATTCCGACGTTTCCGAGGTATTATTTAAATCTTCTGATTTCAGTTTTTTCATATTTACTTGATGGTTCATTACCCACAACTAGAATTGATCAGAACTGACCTCACTGGTTCATTAGGGCTCTGGAATTGCACGCTATGTGAAAATGACATTTATAATGTCCTTTGTTATCATTATTACCTAGATCTTAGAGAACAAATTAAAGATTACATATGAAGCTGTATCACAAACTCTTTGAATGCTCACTCCAATGCTTTTATTTTCTCCAACTAGATGTCACGGCACATAAGACGGACATCAGAAAAGGTTGTTGCTGAGAACTGCTATGTTGTCAAGAAATGTTAAGGGTTTGAGTCTCTTGAACGTGACGACATATGTGGTGCTTATGCTTAACATTAGTAGGATCTTGAAAACGAGATGGAAATACCAAATGAAACGGTGTCTCAAGAAATTGAAAGAGAACGTGAAGTTACTCTCATTTTTTATTCGCTTGATTTCACCATCGATTGTATTCCCACTCGAGTGATCATTCGGGTGCTTGCAGATCAAGGGCGATGAGTACGGCTGCTGCGCTTTCCACGGTTCCTGCCGTATTTAGTGTCGAGGCTGACTTCCAAAAAGTAAATCAGTGGATGCTCAAATTGAAGAAGAAAAATCAGAAAATCGAGTGCTCCGAAAGCTTCGCCGATTCAGTTTCTTGCCAACTCGTGAACCGGCCAGCGACATGACTAGGCGGAGTAGCGTATCACCGCGACAATTTGCGGCTGGTAGTGTGCACATTAATCGCTTATTCATATTCTCTTCACTTACTGCCTTCCGCTTATGATTCACGTTCATCAACTAAAACAACGCCTAACAAACTTTCATAAATTAAGCACTGCGCCATTCAGTTGCCATTCGCTCATTGAGTGAGTGATATCTTTGAGTGAGGATTATAATCATATTTCAGATTTTAATGTGCCATTTTCGAATCAAAATCGATCCGCGATCGGTTTGCAAAGAGAGCGATCACTTGCTGAATCACATCCACTCGATGATCTGAAAGAATGTGATGAGGAAGAGGAATCGGTAACTTCTGCCAACCAAAATTCCACTGAATCTGAAAGTGATTCACTTGCACAGCAACAACGTGACGATCAGACATTGTCCCCGTCAACGAATAATCAGATGCACCCTGCAGATGAGAGTGTTGCACATGACGTCGTGCCTAAACCGGACAAGGATGTCTTCGAAAGTTTCGAAGACATCCAGATATAATCAGATATGAAAGTAATCGCTGATATCAGCAGCAAACGGTGTAATCAGTATTACTGGATTATGATGATCACTGTGATATAATTTGGATTAGTTTTTGATCAAATACTCTGATCATCCGAACAGCATTCTGATCCGAGCTGCTGTAGTGAAATGGGGCGAAAATCTCTTCCCAAAAAAAATTCCAGAACAAATCGCTATTCGGTTCCTTTCTCAGTTAGTATTCGATGATATGATGTTCTGATCCGAGATCCAATTTTTGCTAGTCTTCGTTACACAACGTACAATTTGTTGAAGGTGTGTTTTGCTGTTCAGAACGGAATATTTTTTTTTAAAAATAAATGGCCGTAATGATAACAATATGATTTTGAATGTAATAGCTGAATGGATGTACAGAGGACGGATGGATGAACATGCTTATATAAAAGTGTCTTCTGAATGTGTGTGTATGAAAATATTTATTCACTTTCGTGTTTTTATACACGTATCATTTCTCGTTGTGCTCTATCTATTATTGTAATGCCATAGAAAATGGTAAAAAAAGATTTTTAAAACTGAATTTTGATGTTCGTTTCACACGGCGACTAAATGTCTCTAGCAAATGTAATAGCAGCGATCATCCAAGAATGGCGTTGTTTTGTTGTACATCTCGCAATTGTAATACGAATGTGAATGCTGCAGCAGCAGCACCATCACCACCACCGCACACCACCGACGTCTATTGCATTCGATGATATGATATTATTCATATTTTATACAGCGCGTCTATAAACAAATCACCAAAAAATCGCTAACACGTCCCACAAAATACTCTGTATAATATTTTATCTGCCAACAGCTAACTAGCACCTAATCATTTTTTTCCACCTACTTTATGGTGTAAAAATCTTCAAGCATAGGTGGACGATATTTTATATTTTCGCTGATCTCTACACCCTAAAGCTAAGCGCTCTCGTTCTGTTCGGATCCAACAGGTGATAACCTTTGCATCGCTGTTCAAGACAGACGATTCTTTGATCAGTGATTTGCTCGATAAAGATCCCTAAAGGATTCATGAGTGATCTAATCCAGCATAAATAGATGTTACGTTTGAAGATTTGTTCGCTTTCACGAGGTTATTATCGTCCATTTTTCACAGAAAACAGCTTGAACAACTCGCAACGAATCATTTCAGACTCCATACAAAAGCCAACTTAATCAGTGAATTGCTCTTACAACTGGCACGGTGAAGTAATCCATGAGCATTCTTAGATGCTTGCCTTTCAATATCATACTGCTTGGGTTTTGATTTGAATCGTTACGGTTGAATTAGTCACGTAACCATTGGAATATTTGTTATTTGAGATGCTTATCAACAACATCAGCACTATTCAACCATTCAAAATATTACAAAAGAACATTACAAAATTGTGGATGCGATTGACATCTGACGAGTGCTGGCTGTTTCTATGGATGATCATCATGATTTTATATTATTAATAATATTGCTTTCATTATTCTTCTTACAAAAAATATGCTCTAACTTGAATTCTGTATTTTGTACGACGCTTCAACCATTCATTATTGCTTCCTTCCACTTCTCTCGATCGTCCTCATTTTATTTTCACCAATTTTTTGTTTGGTTCTCTTTCAATTTCCACTTTTTTGCTCTAAATTTCCACACACTTACATACGGCACATACGAACGAACGCATACCATAACAACGAATCGCTTGTTACTGAATGCAATCAGTCAGCCAGCCATCCAACCAGTCATCGACAACAAATGAGACGATTGATGGATGTTAAGAAGCATCATTATCATCCAAAAGTTTAGCGTTATTTTCTCATATCTGAATCTATTTTATTGTTTGTAACGTCTATCAACACATCAAGCGTCATCGCTGCTTCCCTGCTTAACATTTCAGTCGTGCGTCGTCCATCCAGCACAAATCAAAATCCCGTTCTGTTCTTCGATCATCACACTTCTACTGGATCGTTATGGAACAGCGATTCTTAAATGGACGAAGTTTAGAGGTTAATTGTTTCTAGAAGTGTTAAGCAGATGAGACTCTATTTGAGAGCCTCTTGCAAGGATCAATGGTGGTTTACCACATGGGCAACGAACGAATACGTTGGGCACTACAAGCCATTGTTCAAGTAGATTTGCATCCAGTAGTTTTCAGCTCAACGATGGCTTTCGTTGCATTTCATTTTGTTTCAAAACTTCTCACTCAACACTTGGGATTCCTCGCTTTTTCTTACCTATTACGGATACCTTGATTATGCCACACCCTGATTTACTGATCTACATTCATTCTTGCTAACGATCCACAAATTGACGACGAGTAATCCAAGTTAAACGCCCAACATCCACATGAAAGCTCCATGTGATCTTGACTGTTTCGTTGGGTTTACGTTACGCTCAGAATAGCCCACTTGAATGGCTCCCGAATACTTTCGGTCTTCACAATCAAAATACTTTATTCTTTGACGAATGTGAAAGATACGAAGAGAGCTTCTGAATGTATTAATTCTATCAGATTTTCATATTTTCTACGCAAACTTTTTTTGATATGTAAATAAGGCAGTCTGCAATAATCATCGTTATGATTAGGGCTGTTAAAATTTTTCTCGTAAACGTTTCGCGGCGCTTACATCAAATTTTCATATTGTGCATAAATTTTCCGAACTGACGAATCACATCGTTGCACAATGACATTTTCTTCGACAATAAACTCCTAAATATGCTACGGTAATTCATTATAAATGCGCATTTTGAAACGTCGAATTACGGTACCCAAAATTACATACATATGTATATATATATATATGTTTGAGATGTCCTCGGATAGCGTTAAATGTTATTCTGTGATACAGACGATCTTGGTTGCCATCTGTGAACATTTCTGTGATCAATGTGGCTCATTTATTGCTGCTCTCGACTTGTCCTAAACGCTTGCTCCTTTGGAGCGGAATTCTTGCCCTGGAGTGCAACGACTACAGTTCAAAGCCTAAGTAATTGAACTTAATCGAGAACGGCCAGGCCAATCAATGCATTTGATCCATTAAGAAGATCAATTTCGTCCATTGTGTGACTTGTTCGATTGATTTGTTCCACGTCACAAACGTATCAATAAACAGTCGTCACTCAGTATGCATTCATAAGAGACACTGTTCCAGTAGATGTCAGATTTGGGATGACTATACGTTGATGGGCAAAGTTTCTGAATCGTGTTGTATGAAAGGCTAAACGGTTTAGCACTTGTCCAACACTGTATATCTGCATCCTTCACCTGCTCTTCACCCCACTTCTGCACTGTTTCAAGCATCCAGTTGCGCTGGTTCTTGTGGCTGCTTGCACCACACTTGATTGACATCATCGCTTCCGTCATCAATCTGTTGTGCGCAAAAATAACAGATTCCTTGCAGCTGACCAGTTCAAATGCTAATTTAGAACTGATTATTTTATGCTTGCTTACAAACCAATCGTTCGATTTCGATGATTTTTTTTTGGCTCTAACCTATCCAATACGATGTAGAACTATTCGGATAGTTTCATTTATTCGTTGAAACGAAACTCGTACAGATTGGTTGTTGAGTAATGCAATTTCTAGTAAGCTTTCTCGCAACCACAAGTGCTATAACTGATTGATATGTTAGGTGAATAACAATGGAATTGATAGTTCTGACGAAGAAGTCATTCTCATAACAAATACAGACATGAACAACGATTCAAAAAATATTATTTACATTCATACGAAGACAATTTGATCAATGGTATTGATCAAGAATGTGCCAACGACTCTACAAAATGAAATTATTTTGACGAAAGGGTTACTTTTTTTTGAGTCGCTTTTCTGCTATTCTTCAAAGCCGTTTGTAATGCAATCTTGCGACCGATCGTCAATATGTACTAGTCCCTATGTTCCCCCGGGAATATTCAAATGGCATTGTAGTGCAGTCGATTAGAGTGCGACACTCGGTTAGGGCTTCGTATGCATCAAAAGCGATGAATGAAAAATGGGCTGGACGCGAGAATAGGAATGAAGCATAAGATGAACAAAACTTGTTCCGATCTCGAGTCAGCCAGAGATGGTGTTTTGTATATCACAAAAAGGTGACACTGTTACAACACTGTAACAAAACTGACTGACTCCGTTTTAGAGTTGCTTTATCCAGTTTCAGGCTAATAGAGCACAGTTTTGGGTGAGTGAATCGATCAGTGAGCAGTATCGATCACTCAAAACGACAGTCGTGACATGGCTCGGCTGGTACGTCGCCTGGCCAGCAAATAGTCACGTTCGTTCGGATTCAGGCACGGCTTGTGACGGCCTCGTTTCGCCTTACAGCAACAACCGTATGCATAGTGCGCTGGTACGTAGCAGCAAAGACACGGTATCAACAACGATAGCAACGCTAGAAGTATCCAACGCTTCAGTCGCTTCTTTCGAGACAGATTCGATGGAGCGCACGAACAGACGTTCTGAAATGACCAATATCCACTTAGTTTATTCCCATATCTGATTATCATTCTGATGAACCTCCTGGTTTTCAGTGGTGCGATTTCTCAAATTCATTGATGAGTAGTGAATGTTTTCAAGTGTTGAAATCTCACATATCCGTGTCCATATCGTCCCATATTTGCGGCCGTTTCGTCGTCGTTTCGACAACAATGATAAATGACACCTTGGGCAACCGAATAACACGTTAGGCGACGAATCGTCAGTTCGACTGGATCAGGAGCTTCTCTGTGCAAAATATTTTCTTAATATCACTACAGGAACGAGTGCTTCATCTCTTAGTTCACTTTCTGATTGGAACGATTCGAAGGTAGTTGGTATGTCGATGGTTGTTTTTTTCACATCCGAAACGCCACTCAATAATTTCAGTTTATCTGCACACATCAAACAAAATTAATCGGATTACTTGCAACACCCTCGTCGATTGTCTTTGATATTGTACCAGTTTCGACAATAAAAACAACATTCACGTCGCATCATTTCCGAGGAAGGCTCCTTCTTCTTCGGTAGTACGATATGTTCTCCATTCTTATAGAGTGACGAATGCGCCTCAATGAATGACCTTACGCCGTCAACATCAAATGGACCTGTTACGATTCAACAATTCTTTTGGTGATGCTAGCATCGAACATAGAACTGGCGAACTGCGTCACCAAACCATCTGGATCAGGTTAAACTGGCAATTCGGATGTTCGAGAATGATGGATAGATAAAGGCTTGTCAACAGAGCCATAAGTGGATCATTGATATGTGAGTGTGCACTGAAACTTACTTGACACGTATCGTTCGAAGTGCGGATGACGACTTCGTGTGAGAAATAGATCTGCACAGGGATTTGAGGCAGAACGCATTTTCTCATACAGAACTGGCACTCGATAACCTAACGACGATATTTCGGAACGTGACTTACTTCGGAGACGTGAAAAGGAGCGTTTTTCTGAGGTTCGCTGCAAACCGTTTTAAAATCAAACATATTTGTTATCGATCGCTTCATCTCACTTCATATTGCTCATAATCTTATAATTTCTATACATGAATAAGTCGGTTTTGCTCATCATACAATAAAGCTGCTCTTTCATGTTGACAACGAAGGATATTAAAAGTCAAGCGTTTATCAAAATAACTTTGTCAATCAGTGGGGAGAAGTTGAAACATTTTCTACCTTACTGTCAGTTTTGGAAACAGATGATAGCGACGATATGGCGAACGATTGCTGAAGTGTCGTCGGAAGTGAGAGGGCGTCGTCAGTGATCATCAGATCATCCTCCTCACCCTTTTCATCTACTGCTCCACTTTTCTTTCTGCTTTTCGACTCCACATTATCAACGATTTTTTCTCTTAAAATGCTCTTGCTTAGTCAAAAAGAATTGCCCTATTCCAGGAACCATAAAAACAAATCGTTTCAATTTCGACTAATATGTGAGGAATTTCATAATTTTTCCGCCTCAAAATAATGTTTTTCTGAAACTGCATTCAGTTTAACACCGAACATTCAATCCAATGCATCGTAACACTGATTATTGCAGCGAATTTTCGATAGGAAATCAGAAAAACTGCAGCGATATTCGGAGATATCAACGGATTTCGAGCAAATAACAACAGCAGAAAGCAGAATAAAAGAAGTACCGTTGTTCCATTGGCTTGTCGGTTGTCTCGTTGAATGGCTGCTGTTGTAGCGATGTCTCAACATTAGCGTATAGGATTTGTTTTTTGGTGGATGGTGCTGAACGGGTGTGAGTAAGACATGGACGAGCCCTTTCAGGATCCATTGGTGGACATTCGTCAAATGCGGTCTAAATTAAATATTCCACTCTGATTGTGGGCAGAACAATGCGAAAAATTATTCCTTAACATGATAATGATGATGAAACTAGGATCAGTTTATGGAAACAAGCAGATGTTTCACCACTGATATCATTAACATGATCAAGCATTGTTAAAGACAAGTAGATCGTGAAATTTTCGAAATACCAATGGAAATTGTCTTCAATCCAATCATCAGTAGTGGAGAAATGAGGAATTTGTGAGTGTTTTGAAGGATTTTGAAATGGAAAATGTAACGAATCAAAACCGATTGTCTTCTGGTGACTGGCAAGGAACTAAGAGCCGTTCGAATCACTGGAATCGGATATTGCTCTGAGGCTATTGGTGGTAACGACTGTGATTGATGCTCTTTCCTGGCCTACAACAATTGAAATTTCGATTCGCTGCTTGCAAAAATATTCACACTCCATAATCAGCATAAATTCTTATGAAATGGAACAATCGCAATTGCACAGCAAATACTAGATACTTGTTTAGGTTGCAGTGGTGCTGTTTGAGGCTCAACAATTCGAGTGTTGAATGATGATATCGGTCGTGCAGTTGACGTCGAACTGAATGAGTCAGGCAATTCGGTCGGCTGAAACGACTTCTTTTAGAACTGCTACTGAAGATTCCTTCGCAGAATCGACAAACAAAAGCGTTTGATATAAAGCGATCAAACTGCATCGAATACTGAAATGTTCACATGAAGCGAACGGAACTCACCGCAAAAACGTCGTCTTCTAGCTCATCGGAAGCGTCTAAATTCGACTCACCAAAACCTGAATAAGTCGAAAATCATTAAACACTTTATGACCATAGGAAATCTTCTGCAAGTTTCGGCAGTATTGGATTATTTTGCAGAAAGCAATTGCTCGCTATTGTACTTCGCGAAGAACGCATTCATTTTTCGTTGGAAATCACATTATTCGGAGAGAATTAGAGATCTTTAAACCAAAATAATAGATGCACAATTGATTTTTGGAAATCTTATTTCAAGCAACAGCCAAAATCTGATGAATCAATCAGACTGGGGTTTCATTACGGCAAGAAATTATTCCGAAGACAGGATGGAATATTTTGATTCGAAAGCGAACGCACTCCGAAACGATAGAGTCGAGGGAATGGTGCTTTAATAGTTTGGGCAGCAGCACCCTCGTTTGCATCCAACACAATACCAATACATAAACACATTATCTGCACCAATTAGTTTCTCTCTGTACTTTTTTCTATTATATTGTTTACAGCTAAACCAGCGCCGCCGTCCTTGTAAAGAAAGAAGCCAAAATTCGAATGAGAATATTGTGTCTCAATGGCCATAAGCATGCCATATGTGTTCGTTACTTTACGCGAATATCTGACGTTGCCTGATACAACACCACAATATACACATAGATATACACATTATTATTTCACAGATTAGAATGAGATAACCAGTATTAAATTGACAGTTGTGCGATGGAATGGGGTGTTGTTGGGAATATAGAAAGTGAAATATTGTAAGAATTAGTTTAGATAATCGTGACTGACTCAAAATAATCAGCTAACAATAAATTTATGATTCCGAATATATGACAAACGAGGATACAAAGAATTCAGCTTTTTGCAAGAATGGAACAGATCAACGATAAGAGCTGACAGAGACACTTGTACAACACGGTGATAGTTGAGAATGAAGCTAAAAACACGTGTGAGGAGTGAACTAAAGCGACTTAGTTTAATTTTGGTTATGTGGTGAATTGCATGGGCTATAATCTTAGTTCATAGGCTCTTGCGTTTCGTGTCTTTTCTCGGCCATATGACTTAGCGCAAGTTCTTCCTCACGGGAATTATATTGAAAAAATCGGTCAATTTGCTAATGTCGTCAACAATTTGCTAATGTCGTCTTAAAAATTCTCAGTAAGGGAAAAATTTGCCTCAATCTCATATGAGGAACTACTGCTTAAACACAAGATGAGTTTGCTCCTTTTGAATACAACTCACTTGATTTGCTTTGATGACACAAATGTTCCAATGCTTTCTGAAGACGATTGTAGAATTTAGAGGCATCATAGGCCGAACCGAATGAAAGCCCGAAACGTTGATCTTTGATGCGCCAATGATGGAAGGTTGGCATCGCGTTTCGATACGTGATATGTGGCATCAATGTACAATTCAATAGTACCTTAACTCTTTCAAAAATTAACAATAAAATTTTAAAAAGACTTTTTTAACTCTGATATGGTTTGATGATTGTGTTCGGATAAAATTTTTGAATGCTGACAGATACGAAGAGAATTTAAACATAAAAGAGATTTGAGTCGACCGTTTCCTTTTACTTTCAACATCAATACTAGTCTTCGACCAGCGAGAATCGCATCGCAAATTTAGCTCGCTTGTATTCTTTACTTACTCAATAATTCTTTGATACAATGGAATCTATGAGCTTATTGTTCGAAGTCAAGTAGAAAATTCGGCCTCAAACGATATCTTACCGTCTGATCGGAGATTCGTTTCCCTTGTATTTGATATTCCCACTGTGGAGCCATGATCATGTTCGGTGCATTGAGCGACTTCTGGAAGAAAATTTCGAAATTTGTGAATAATGTCTGCACTTTTTGATTTATACACTTGAGGGAATTGATGTTGTTGAGTCGAAGATACAATTTTGTGAAATGTGCATCGTGAATTGCAATAGTTCAAAAGATGTACTCAAATGATCAATTGCGACAAACCTGTGAAAGCACTCCACTCCATGAGCTTCTTTTTACAGGATGTACCACTGAAGGGGATAGACATTGTTGACACGTGATCTTGAAAGAGACAACTAGAGAGAATCTCTTTATGAGTGCCCAGTCAACTGGGATAAGATTTCTAATAATCGTAACGAGCTTTTTCTTACTGAGTATGATTCGTTTCCAACTTCAACTTAGCGCATAATTTGTTTCATTAAAGGGGATTAAGATGGATTAAGAAGCCAACTCCCCAATCAAATAATATTGACGTATAACGAAATGAAGCTCTACCTGTTGCAATAAAGATACACCGCAAAGCGCTCCGTCATCTACGGGTAACCAACCGCCGAGGGCATCATCCCATGTGAGTACATGAGCTCGAACTGATACCAAACACTCAACGGTCAAATGATTCGTTCGCTGATGCTGTGAAGCGATCGTTCCGAAACTGAACAATGTTTTGCTCGATTCGAACATAGAAATGGACTCGTCATGATGATCATGCTGCTTGTGCTCTATACAGTACTCACAGGAATATTGGAAAGGAAAGTTCAAGAAGACAAAATTTGCACGATAAAACTGTTTATAGTGATTAACACTAAAAAAATAAACTGCAACCAAATAGACAAGAACACAATAGCGATTTATGTGTTATGAATGTGCGCAAATGAAATTCCGTTGATGATCAAGCAAGAGATTAAAATTCGACGATGCATCCAGTAGAAGAACTCACGTATTTTCTGAACACAACTGAGGTCGTCTGGATGTGCGATTCGACAGCGAATGTCGTTGAGCAGAGTTGCTCAGCACTCGCGTAACTGCAGCTAAAGATTCCTCTTGGCTGATTGCCAAAATCGAAAGGCGTACAAAAGTTCGTGGAATGTGACGTTGACTGGTAACGTACATCTTCGTCGTTCTCATCAGTTGCACTCGACATTACACGAGAGCAACCACCTCGTATATGGTCACTGCCACGGGATTCTCGGTAAATCGTTAGTCGTCGTTCTCGATAATCTGTTGAATTCGGTCACAAGTCAATTGGAAACGCTTCTTTACGTAAGAACACAATGTTTTCGCGCAATTCATAAGTACTCAATCCTCAAAATAAATCTGAGCAGTGGTCTAACTTTGAGAGCTTACACGCAGACAAATTCATGATAATGTGGCTAATGAAGTCTGCATCTGATATTCTGATGCTGTGCTGGAGATTAGCACTGCAGAGGGCGAAACAAAATGTGGAAAACACCAGAATATTCGCCTGAAACAATTCTCGATATATTGTGGACGAGTTGATGCGTTCAATTGAAGGCAACTCTTGTTGGGTGCTGCTGTATTGATGTTGCTGGTATGAATGCAGAAAAGAATTCAAAATGGAAGTGTAAATGATGATGATGCTGATTTGCAGATAACAATTATAACAGTTGTGCTCTTTTTACACTTCATTCAAGTACTTCACTTCAAGAAACTTCAACGTAAACTCTAAACGAAATTGTAAAAACTACGCCAACTATTTTGGGTGAACACAAGTTGTAATGTTTAAGATGATTACATTAGTACTTTTCAAGAGTATTCGCAGATTAATCACTGATCATAAATGAGGGCAATTTACATCACTTCAAACATCAATCAATGATCGTAAGCTATCTTCAGTAACCAATGTTGCCTTATCTACTCAATACAACCGTCATCTTCTGCGAGTTAAATATAAGCGAAATCGTCCGTTAAGTAGAAACTGAATAGTTAGCTTCATTACTATACTCCACTGATTCGTTGATTCAGTTGAACGATTCAAGCTGATAAATACGAAATCTAAGATATATAAAGACCTATTAGATGCGAAATATAGTTCGAAATAATATTGCTCACCAATCTCACAAACAAACGCTCCTTACTCTTATATCAACCTCAATGAGCAGTAATCTCGACGAAGTACGAATCGATTGCTGTCATCAATGCACCACATAATTATCATTTCTTAGCGGAAATGTCAAATTGACGAGACAGACATACATCAACTAAAGGATATCAATTGAAAGTACGTCTGACTCTTGTGACAGGCCCTAGCAAAGTTCTTGAAAGCTATTCACTGAAATGAATTTAGAATAATGATGGTGGTGAGGCGTGAGCTTTGGAATTAAGGTGAAGCAATCAGGAATTGTGGTTGGAGTACATGTTGAATTGCATGATAAAGAACTGAATGAATGGACGAATAAGCGTTGGTTGGTGTCTGTAACTTTGATATAAAAGTACGAAAACTCAGATGAATGTGCTTGAACGAATGGTGATGATACTGCGCAATTTTGCTCGTTGCTCTCCCTCGCCATTAGACGAAGGACGTATCCACATCATCGATCCATCCACCTATCTAACTCTGCTTCATACAGCTGTTTCTTCGGAAAGCAGCTTGCTCATA
Organism: Anisakis pegreffii; assembly: GCA_035041965.1. NCBI lineage: Eukaryota > Metazoa > Nematoda > Chromadorea > Rhabditida > Anisakidae > Anisakis > Anisakis pegreffii. The sequence goes on along the minus strand of JAPYMA010000206.1, from coordinate 136,778 downwards.
TACATATGACTCTAAGCACAATGGCAACTCGCCAATCCATCAACTAGCTTCTCAAAATTGGATAGGATATTCTGCTTGCATGCCGGCCGATTTGTTTGTGTGCAGGCAGCTAATTTGGCTGTCTAGAACCAATTTATCACTAAACAATAGTGTTTGATCATGTACTGAGAAAGGCATGCATGAAGCAAATTACTAGAATGAGCATAGGTTCATTTTCATGTGACTCAATCGCAGATTTCGATTACATCTTCATTGAGCAGAGCGACAATTTCAACACTTCGTTTCGCAGAAATAATTTGGAACATTCAGTCAATATATGATCGTGCCCAATGGAAAAAAGCGTGAATGTGTCAGAGGAGGTACACAGCTGGAATGTACAAATGCAACGAGGAGCACGCCTGAAGTGACAAAACATCTGTAATGAGACTAATTATTAAATGTCACAACACCTACGGACTGGAATTAATGTCATATTGATGATGCTCAGAACGCTGTGATGCTTCCAAGAAGAAACTGGAAATCGAAAAGTATACAACCAACAATGCAATCGCACAATCCCACATAGAATTTTTTGATCGCCATTTCGTTCACCAATAGAACTTTAAATGTTGTTGGCGATGGTCTTCGTTAGAGCAAATGATATCAAAATTTATCTCAAGCATTTAAAGCATCCTAAGCATTCATCTCAAGCATAGATCGAAAATGGAATGGAAGCAAAATGTTAGGGGCCAGTCAGTTGAGTTACAAAATTCAGAGTTCATCTGATGTGATGTTTGTGTTGAACAAGTTTTTTAGATGCATCGCGATGAAGTTTAATCTTCAGATGATGCAAATAACTTTCTCAAAAACAATTCTGTTATTTGCCATTGAATTTCATGTTTTCAAAGAGTTCATTTGATGTGATGTTTAATGCAAACATCTTATATGACTGCAATGACAAACTGAAACAAATCATAAAATGGGAATTGGTTTTTTTTTTGGCATAAACACGCTCACTTCATCGATTTTATTGGAGTTTTTTGCAGTGAACGAACAACAAACAAATTCACCACATTCTCACTCATTAGCACTTATCATTTCAACAAGTTTATCACCAAAAATGTCATGCCGATAGCAGCCGAATCGCTATCAACGCCAATGTTTTTACGCTTGATCATTGCTCACATCATTGCTAGTGCTCTGTTCTGCTCTCGTCAGATCATTGCAACCAATACCTATCGCTATTGTTTCTCATTCTGTGCTATCGCTACGCAATCACACCGCATATGCATGTAAATTTACGTTATTTGTGTTTGTTGTCAGAAAATCGGTTCGATGTATTCATAAATTTTTTCATTTTTTCCTCGAAAAAAAATTTAATGAATAGAAAATGATCACAAGGAGATGGATGATGGACACAATGTCACATTACTTTATTTGATTGAATTTCGTTGTTGTACAACCATCATGATCGTTATCCTAACATCCATTCATTCCATTGATCGTCATTTATGATGCATCACAAAAATGTTCAGTTGCATTTTTCAATACGATCTTCCGTTTTTGCTGCACTTCTTGAGACATTACATTACAACGAGTTGTGTTCAAGTATTTGTAAACACCAACCTAAATTCCATCGCCGAACAACCCCGAACATGCATTCTCATACTTTATTCAGCATTTTATCCCATTTTCATCAATCTATTGTGTTTTGAACGCAAAATACTCAAAGTTAGATTCGGTAGATAAAATTATGCGAGCAATCAATGACTAGTGTCATCAGTACTGAAATCCGTAGCTTACGCATCATTTGGACGCTTTATCTAATTGGTTATTTATTTGTTAATTTCATGTATAGTCGATTGTTTCGATATTGTGCACACACTCTAATAGCGTCAAATGATAGCAACTAACTAATTGCTTGTGAACAGGTACATGTGAACAACTTCATTGCAATCTGTGTATCACCCTCTTAAATTTTGCTCGTTAAAAGTTGTTTGCTTATCATTTTATCACTGCCAACGAATTGTCGTGTCCTTTTGCGTTCGTTCGTATGGATCGATGCCTTATTGCACTTGTCGATGATGAATGCTTACAGCAGATGAAACACACATAGTTCCTTAGAGAATATTTCGTCTGTTATGAACATTCTCACATTTTCTCACATGAGACTCTTCCGAAGTCACGGGAAACTTTCATTTTCGATCGATTTTGCTTGTTGATCTTTGAGCCAAATGTTAAAATTGTGCTAAAATGATCTCGCACCTCAATTTCTTTCTTGAACTTGATTTATATTTATTTCTGCATAAGTGTGTCTGAATTCTGCAGGGTCTGGTTTGCTTCTTATTCTGCAGGTTCCATTTTTTTCATCCATGTTGGTAGGAAGCGTGAACAGAGGAAACGGTTGCCTTGCATGGATAACCCTGCCTTCTGATTTACCATTTGAAATAAATTTTTGAAATAGAGTTAGAAAGATGAGTGTTGTATAAGAGCTCATCAAGATGAGAAGATTGTTTTGTAATGAATAGTAGTGCATTTGTGGTACGAATTGAACAAAATACGTTCAGCGTGTGAGAAACTGACAAATGATTATTATGCGTTTCTAGTGAATCACGCAATTTTCTGGAGCAACTTTGTTCTCAACCACTCTTAGCGTGCATTATGCTGTGTGGACTTTGGCCGCTCCATAAATACAGGTCCTTTCGAATGCGTTTAGTTTTATGATTTTGAACGCATTCAATCATATTCAGTTGCAATCGCATCACGTGCAAAGAGGAATACTTAGGTTTTAATGGCGAATCCTGTGATCATATTATTTACAACTTACTGTTGGACGTGTTCAAGTGTACATGCCGATCCTCGTTTTTTTTTGAAAAATGACGACGTTCCATTTCCGATATTTTCGTTCTGAAAAATTACCTCTTACTTTCTGAAATTGTATTACAGATGATCTGCGTTACATACGTTATGAGACGTGCCTTTTGAACTACTGATTGAACTGATATTCGATTCAGTTCAAATATACTAATTCATCAACATTCCATATGTAAAGAAGATATTCGATTGCAATTCACAACCATTAGTTACTACCAGAGCTTAATCGTTTTCTCAGCTCCAAGAATCAGTAGTACAGAGCCCAGAAATCGGCAGTTGTTCGAAATTAGCCGACGAGTCAACAACGATCAAACAATGGCTCCTCGTCATGAGGAAGTATCGTCGATTTCAGCTCTGAACACCATGATGCCATGCATACCATCCTCATGGCCAATGTGAGTTGCTTTATCTTCATGCGAATGTCCCATCACATTTAATGCACCCTTACCTTCAATGGAATGAGTCTCTTCTGCTTACTTCTTTCCAAATTCAACTATCGATGTTAAGATCTATTGCCAACCTCACCATGAAAATAGACTGCCAAGATTTATTCCATTAAGTTACTTGCATTTACCTCTGCAGTAATACGAAGACTTCAAAAACTGGGCCAATATTGTTGATTATTTTCATTATTCATCAATCGCTGCCACTCATGAAAATTTCCATCGATTAACAATTTTGAAGCAATCGCTTTGAGAGTGTATAGCAAGACTGCTAGCATGATAGTACAATTGCTTATAGCAATACGATTGTCGAAAATTATACAAATTATTGTGCTATTTGAAATAATACGAATGGCCATGATAGTTCCGCTAAAACAGAACACATGGATTTGCAACAGTGCTTTCATATTCTCCTATAGAGGTTGTTAGGAAATTAACCTGAAGTATTTATTGCGCTATATGAAATGATTTGATAACACAATCGATATGCACACGAAACGAAAGAAATGAAAGATTTGGAGTGAAAGACGTAGCGAAGCACAGAATTATTGCTATGCTATAAAATCGCTGAGCCGTTGTGACCATTAAAGCAACGAACGCATTTCTCTCTTCTGTTTGTTGATTTACAAACAAATTGTTGTTTGAAGTGAATGGCATCGTGGAACGTCCAACATGCATGCAACCATATCATTGCAAAAAAAAATCATATCATTTTACACTTATTAAGAAAGAAAAATTAAATATACACTTTATAACAAACTATGGACTTTATAAATTGTTTATGAATTAAGTAAATAAGCTGATATATTCCCTCTTAAGTCTTGTTAGCATTATAGATGAAAAATCAAATTTGCACATGTATAGGTAAGTTTGATCTTGAGCGTTTTGTGCGTCTTGATCTTGATATCATTTCTTTTGATAGACTTTGTTCTACGTAATACTCATCTCCATGTCGTCATCCGAAGCAAACCAAAAAGCACTGAATTCGACTGCACCCACTCACTAAAAAAATTTTTGCGGCTTATTCATTGAAAATCATTCGTTTTAGGTTAGCTATATGTGCGGCTTCAAGTGCATTTATTGGATTGGTCTTCTTCGTCGTTGGTCTCATCGGCGTTGCTAATGAATCGGTATACGTATGTTTTTCAAATACGTCTCCATATGACTGCTTCCCGGATGAGAACTATTTGCTAGAGACATTCAGAAGGAAGGCGAGAAATGAAACGGGAACAAATCTATCAAAACGGGGTGATTGTGCAATAAGTGCCCAATTGTTTTGATAGTTTCATGATTCTGTCTGAATTTGCGGTCATCACTCACTTATGCGAGACATGTTGCATTCAATAGATGAGCAGATAACATGAGGAGAGGGGTTAAATTTGAAGTAAGTTGGTGGAACTGAACGTGTTATTTGTTATGCGCATCAAGTTAGACACTTCAGTGTGCATTCTAGTGTGCAACAAGCAAATTGCCTCTGTGCTTTTCTAACGTTCTCATAAGGGGACTGATTAGATCGCCTCTGATAAGGTTATTATCGACAGCTGCGATTAGTTACATTGATATGACGTGATTTGTACTGAACGCATTTTTCATCGTTAACACCCAACACTCTAGCAAAGCAAAATTCTGAGTGATAATAGCAGCAATACCCGTCTGATTGACTTTGAAACATTAGCACACACCCTAAATCATTGATCATAAGGTTCTTCTTCAGTTCCTTCCCTCATGATCTTTAATCATGAGGGAAGGAACTGATGAAGGACTTACACGAAATGCTCATTTGCTAGTCGGAGTGTTTCAGTCGAGAGCTCGCGATTGGATATTTTTGAGTTTTGGTTTGGCGATGCTCACGATTGGTTTCTCACTGTTGCTGTTGTGTCGAATCCGAATAAATATAGCACGTCAGCGACAAACACAAAGCAGACATAGACGTCATCGACGAAGGGGCACAAGGCCCGTGAATGGTCATGATCCTTTATCTGTCTGGGCCACTGATTTATCCGACTGGAATTTCTACACATCTCAACCACCACCTGACTACGTTGAAGCTTTACACTGGTGAGTTACTTCATCGCTTTCATACAGTTCAATTAAAAACCCAAAAATAGTCCGTTCTGTTAGGCTCTCAAGTGAATTCTATTTTCTTGTATCTGAGTGATCATCGGAATCTTGCACAATTTCTTCCTTCTGTCTTTGCCGTGAAAATCTTCGATAAATTCGACTGTTCGTCGATCATCGAAATTCCCTGATTGACCGACTGCAGACAAGATTCCGTTTCAGAACTGGGAATATTCATTTTCAATTAGTTGTATCTGAAGAGAATCGGCATCTCGAATATCGATGACACTTGACTGAAATTTACTTCTGCAAATTTGTGATTAGAAATGATCCAGAATCAATGCATCAAATTGAATGAAAGTTCATTTCAGTTCACCATCTTTAGTACCGCAACGACGCGCAGCTGTATCAGTTGCAAATCCCCCACCTTATGCGCCATCGGAAGGGGTGACACGCCAACAATCGAGGTCAACACTCATTTAAGCTCTTATTCTACCCTCCTTGATTCGTGCCTCAATTCAGTTGTGACGGTGTTACAGTTTGCTGTATATTTCATGCTCTATTATCATCACACAGTGTCATCATTCCAACTCTTAAGCAGCATGTGCATCGCGAATAACTAGAAATAATCCGAACACGAGACTTGCACGCTCTTCGATTGCCTCTTGTAATACAAATCGTGCATCTCGGCTTGAAGATATACCTAATTTTACCACTGAAATGTCTCGCTCTCGTGATAGACAATGCAAAATTGCTTTCAGAGCTGTCCTTTGACAATGAAATGCTCATGCACAAGATTTTGCTTCTTTCCTTGAGACACACTCAACTGCTCAACGCGATTCAACAGTAACTTTGCCTTCAATTGCTTGCCATTCATACTCTCATTGAGAGTCCAATATAATACAGAACTATTGACATTGTTGGTGATGTGTTTCGGCGAATTTACATGAATCGACTTTTTGCCTTCATTTATTGTGGTGCTAATGTGTATGTGTACGTGTTTATGTGTTTTGTGTACAGAACTTTTACACACCGGCAAAATGACGATGTGATTAAACGTTTTTATATGTGCTTGAATAAAGTTTTCATTCATGCCTCACTCAGCTCTATTCTCGGCAAATACTTTTTCAAAAAATGGATATGACACTTTAGTCATCCTTGACAGACATATTTCATCAAGAGCAGTCATTGAATCGATAATTTTACATGATTTATTTTATTTTTGTTGATAATTTCATCGACGCGACCAATCGCATTCGATTTTTTAAAAAGACAAATGTAATCATTTTAGTCATTGACTTCAGCGATTGTTTATCACTAGGAAAGGCCGAAACATCGTGATACCGTACAAAAAAATACCGTGGATTCGCACTTGTTTACACAGAGGTGATTAACATCGGCAATTTCCTTCCCTCTACCGCTGACTTAAGAATTATACCATAATCCCTCACTACTTTCATATCAATCATTCACTATGTATCTCTATCTAATTAACAATCAAAACACTGACTTTTTTAATTTCTTATCAAAATGTCAATAGGATTCGATAACTTATCAAAAAAATCGATATTGTCAAAAGCTGTTTGATAGTTTACGTGCTTCAATTTATAATTATTTTGATAATTCTATCGATAATTCCATCTGCTTAAAACTTAAAATAGTTTCACCTGCAACTGACTAAACGCTCAAATAATTATCAAACATATGCGTTGTAAATGAAGTCGTAAATGAATTGATGTTCGATGAAGTTTAAAACATACAATGGAAACATTTCATTTCACAGTATGTGATCAACAATTATCGACATTTTGGTTCATTATTTGGTGTCATTTTTCACGTTTCATAAGTGTTTCACTTCATTTGATTTATAAAAACAGTCCATGTGACAATTGCAGTCGTATTCCTTTGGTTGATAGTGAATACGGCCCGCGAAGGTTTCGAAGGACCGATGAAGAGTAGGAAAAAAATATCAGGCAATAACTGGAATCGATTAGCTGTCTAGATTTTAGCTAACTAGTTAATTAGCTAACTACAAAATGCGTCGCTATCCCAGGTCTTTTGTTTATCGTAGTTTTGAAAAGGATATCGGTGAAAAGATTCTAAATCGTTAATGAATGTGCTTGAACTTGCTTATAGAGGAAAAAAATTAACTGTGAACATTATGGAAAACTATGAATATTATGAAGATAAAATATCGCATGAGAGATGATTTTGAATAGGCAATCAGCGTTCCCGGCGAGAACTCAAACTCTCTTCCGATAGAATTGTTTCACGATGTAGAGCAATGCATAATATAGACCAAGATTGCTGTCTTTGAACGCATTTGTTAGTTGCATCTTAACAGCATTTAGTTCCATTTGTAAACGAGTTAATATTGTTCTCTTACCATTGTTTTTTGAAACAATTAGGTCCCAAAACGCAATTTTCGATGCATTTGACTGGTTGATACCATTTCAGACTGTCCCATTCTGGACGGGTATCTTGCGGAAACGTTCCTTTCATTGCTAATCATGAATACCAATGCAGTGTAGCATAATAGTGAACGCAATTAAGATTTCAAATGATAGTTCTCATGTACAACTAATTAGCAATTATTGTCAAGTAAAGGATGAAAATATTTATTGAGTTGATCACAGTTGATGGTGTTTTAAGTTGGTATCAAGAAAACATGAGGGGAAAGGCATTGATTGAACTACGTTGATGATATATTAACGAACCTTTGTTGAGATCGCACAACAATCAAAACTATAAATATGATGGTGTGATAATAATGAGGAAATTAATGGTAATGCTATTTGTGGTAGACGACAACAGGCTAAATTTATACGAGCAAAATAATGATTTCGTGCAAATTCAGTTGGCGAATCCAAGTGTTCGGTACGTGTTATAAACCTTCTCGATTGCATTCGCATACGCGGCTGTACGCAAATCGAGTCCAAGATTATATTTATGTGCCGTTGCGATCACTTGTTTGGCTGCAAAATGAACGACTAGTTCTGAATTGCATTATCGGAAGTTATTTCGTAAAAAATAGAATTTTCTGCGTATGGTCCTTGTGCATTTCCAAAACAGAGCTGAATGTTTTGTTGAAACTGGTCGATCCCTCCACATCAGCACTATATGATGTGACTGAGATTCTCATTGAAAGTAAGTTGATAAAACAATCAGTTTGCCTAATTGAATGAACAATTTGTTGACTATGCTTAGTGCCACTGAACTGCGAACTGATCATATTCGTGGCTCTATATGATCTCGAATAGAGGTCAGCATTAAAACCTGAACGTTGCATTGTGTACTCAAGACCCGAGTTCACATAATCTTTCTCGGATGCAGTATCCAAATGGTTCCGGAACGCTTCCGATGGCTTTATTTTGATATCCTTTCCAACGCCCTTCCTCAGTGACTCCTCCACACTTCCTGTAAAAAAAATCGTAGGTGGTTAATGGTTTTTCATCACTATAACTCTTTAAAAATGCATCAATCACTCGCATTTCATCAGAGTTTCCACGTATTTTTATTGGCAGAGATACTTTTTCTGAATAATCGGTGAAAAATTCGAGCCTTCCTAGAAAATGTTCCGTCGATCTCAAAATCTGCTGGCAGTGTTTCGATTTGTTGCCAATAAGTGGATTTATGATCACGTGACCAATCGATTATAAGCCCTGTACTCGGATGATCACTACGGAACTAAATCAATTCACGCTCAGTATCTTACCGAGTAGTCCATAACTGCTCTCTTTATCATATTTGAATGACAATCGGCCGAAGCTGACATGATTCAAATTTTTCAGCCATTCGAAATATGATACCGTAACACCACCACTGTTAACGAACAAATCCGGCACCAAAAGAATACCGCGTTTTAGTAGAATCTTATCGGCAGCCGGTGTTGTCGGTCCATTTGCTGCTTCGACGATCACCTAAAACGATCACCGACTTGTTCGCTATCTGAATCTCTAAGCTGATTGTGAATGCAACTAAAAGTAGCGATCAAACTAGAAATGACCTTGGCTTGAATCTTTGCAGCGTTTCCTTTGTGAATTGTTTTCTCGCAAGCAGCCGGTACAAAGATATCACATTTCTGATAGATCAACTCGTCGAACGGTTCGTATGCTTTCGCATCCGGATAACCCTTGAAAGTGTTAAACGCTTATTCAGCCATAATGGCAAAAGTCAACGACAACACATGCAATGACAACAATTTGAATAGGCCTAAGTCATTTGCGAAACAATCAAACAAACACGTCCGAAAGCAATGAATGTCCCCGAGCACCTTCAGTGTGCCATGTTTGCATTTCCACTCGTTCAGCTTGACCGGATCAATACCATTTGGATTGTAGACGGCCGTGTCGAGTTCCTGTACTCCAATACATTTGGCGCCTGCTCGTACTATGTATCGTGCCGCATGAGAGCCAACGTTGCCGAATCCCTGTTGAAAAAGCATTCAGTTTTTAGATACTGTGAAATTCACTGTGTTATGAGAGTGAATCAATCTAGGTGGTGCAGGTTTCAGCAAGTTGGAATGAATTGAAACCGATTATGTCCTTAAGCCGGATGTTGCTTCGATCGACTCTCTTCATGCCGATCACTTTGTGGCATAGAACTTCGTGTCAGTCATTATTTACCTGAACAATAAATGTTTTCCCGTGGTAACCAGGTTTCAAGCCAATTTTTGACATAAACTCTTCATTATTCAAAAACACCTCAAGACCGTTCCATATTCCACGACCAGTTGCCGGTGTACGTCCGTTTATGCCTTAATCGATTAATAATATCCACATTAAAAGCTCTGATTGATTAATTAATATTGTTACTTGGATGTCGAGTGGTTGTTTTGTCAATCGCTGCGAGCGATCGACGGAATATTTATATTACTAGGGTTATGATTATTTATTGGATTGATATTTGGCTATGATTAATTATGCAAAATATTCATGGCAACTAGTTAATTACTCGGTTGTGTTCGGTTGGCCTGCTCGCCTAGCCAGCGGGGTGGCGTAAATTGAGGCTAAAACAATGTGCACGGAAACGTGAGCACTGTGGCCAGCAACGTTACAAACGTTTGATAGCCTGGCCGATCCAGGTAATCCAGGTAACATTAAAAACTCTGATTGATACTGATCACTGATTAGTACAAACGAATGGTGTCAATGAACGGAACAAATGCATATCTATCAGTTGCTCTGAGCATCTGATAAGGATTCAATCAATCAGCTTAGAATGGCATCCGATCAGTACCTCCAGCAATGACCGGTTTTCCTGTAATGCATGCGGCCGCATCATTCTGACGATATCCAACCGTTTTCGCGTAACTGTCATACATCCACGCCATTTCTCGTTCACCGGTGCCCATGTCCGGGGCTGGCACATCGATACCGGGTCCCAAAAATCCCTTCTTTGAGAATTCGATCGCAACTCGGCGAGTGATCGCCTCAAGTTCGTTCTCGGAATACTTCTTTGGATCAATCTTTACACCACCTTTATCATAGTATTGTTAGTAGTAATCACTTGCATGTGATCAATTGATTGATATTATAAACTTTTAAAGAACATTTCAGTTGTTCACTTGAATATATGTTCCTTCAAAACGCTTGCTCAGTTGTTCTAAAGTGTCTTGTTTGAGCGTCATTTTATTGTTGTTGCGATGATGTATGAATCAATTATATCGCTTATGACTCAGTTGTATGAGTGTGTGATGTTTTTGAGTGAATATATTGGAATGCACCTTTAGCACCGCCAAACGGAACATCTGTAACGGCACATTTGAAGGTCATCAGTGCCGACAATGCTTTCACTTCATCCTCGCACACGTTCATCGCATACCTGATACCACCCTTGGTGGGTCTACGATGTTCACTGTGCATTGCACGCCAGGCCTCAATCATCTCATACTGACCGTTATCACGTCGAATTGGAAATGTGATGTGCAGAATCTAAAATATTCTGTTGAATTATTAAATGATTTGCAGAACTATCCGTTGAAATGAGAAACATTAATCGAACTTAAACAATAATGAAGCAATCCCTATCGCTCAGTGCTCAATTACTAATCGCTCAACGATACAAACGCTTTATAGAATGTGTCATCGACTTTGCACTAATCTAAAACACTATGGCCACACCTTGTCAACCGATTTCATTGCGGTTATCACTCCACTGACGAAATTCTTTTTGTCCTGAAGCGATAACCCTTTCGTTTTGATCTCTTCAACTAACTTCGGCTGAATTACAGCTGATCCTTTATCGAAATAATAATCGACCATCTGAAATAATCGGCTGCTCAGCGAGATGAGACATTGGCTGCTCTCAAATGAGCATGAATAATGATCCATCACAACATCAGTGTTAATTGCAAAACTCATTCATAACAGTCATATCTTGCATTAGTATTTGTGCAGGCAGCTACGAGGAATGTTCGTGTTCAGATATTGAGTGCATTGTGTTTTTGTTCTCTGAATCATCCGTCAAAAACTTTGAAAGTTTCTCAACAAATATTCATCGCAACCAAGATGTTAGGTTATTAGTTGTAATCGATGAAGCCATAAGATAATTGAATATTTTCACCCATTTTGATGTAGATATACATTTATTCATATCTATCCAATCATCTATGTGTTAAAGTATATTGAATGAGAAACCTTAAAAAACGAAGGATCCATTTGTTCGTCCATTGGGAGTGACTGGTCGGCAGCATTATCAGAAGTAATTTTAGATAGGCGTTGAGTCGTTGAAAGACATCTTACGCTATTAAGGCGTATTACACTGTTAATGGCGATTTTCGATAACATTTTGATCGAAATTCACTAAAATGAACAACATTCGTGCACGAAAAACAACAACCAATGAGAATAATCACCAATCACGATGAAATTATCAAAAATTCAGTTTGTATTCTCCACAATTCTGATCGATCACCGACCAGCAACGTTCATCCTTCATAGCATTTTAGACACGTAAGATATAGAGCAAACATTCGGAAAAATGTGCTAAATTCAGAAACGAACCGAATCACAGCCCCGCTCAGGCAATGAGTGATGACTCAGTCATTAAAACTTATCGACAAATAATTTCGTGAAAGATATGCAAATTTTGTTGTTCACAATAAGTAAATTAAGTGAAATACGTCAGAACAACGTGGCTAAAAAATGCGAACAGTGTTTCACGGCATAATCAGTCGCATTCGAGTTTTTCTTAAGACAAATTTTATCATTTTAGTCATTGACTTCCAACAGTTGTTCAACGGTACGAGAGGCCGAAACGCAGCGATATCGCACAAAAAATGATGCGTATTCGCACTTGTTTCCACAGAAGTGAAGAACATCGGCAGTTTCATTCCCTCTACCGCAGACTTAAGTAAAATTACATCATAATCCCTCACCACATTCACATCAGTCATTCACTATATGTCATATATCGCAAAAAACCGACTCCTGTGGGAGATGGCCGATCAAAAATGAGTTTGACGATGGAAATGAAATACGATGTGAAACGTCACCCAATAAAAATGGCTTTTCGCAAGCCTTTTTTGCCATCATTTGATGGGGTGGTTGGTTGGTTATAAACTGAAGGCGTATGTAATATCTCATCTTGTAGAACGTCTGTCACAGACCAATAAGAGCAGCCAGCCCAATGCAAAGAATGACAGCAGCTCATTGAAAGAACGAATTGCATACATAAATACACTCATCCTTGTTAAAGAGCTTCGTTCGTTTCGAATGCGCATAAAAATGAGGAATGGCACAGAAAATGAACATAAAAAAACAATCGATTGAAAGTTTCCACAGCAAAGAAATGCCTCAGAAAGAAGAATCGTCCCGTCCCGTTTGAAAGCAACGGAAATCGATTCTATTCGTAAGAACTTAGTGCATGCAAAATGAATCGCAATGAAACGAATAAACAGTGCCACAGATATTGTTCACCAGCCAGCGCAACGATATCCGCTTAGACAACTTCAGATGCACAATATGCTTGTCGAGGCAAGCATATATGGTGGCTGCCAATCTTATGAGACATCATCATCAGTTTTGTCGATGAAATAAACATAAGGGCAAATCTCATTTCCTAGTATTTTTCAGATAATCATGTGCATGCCAACGATAGACGCAATGAAACGATGCGATTATAGTGCTTTGAAAGCCTTGTTAGTGTTCATCGCGTTGAATTTTTGTCGCACATTATATTATTCGACTGGAAGTCTGCATTTTTGTAGTCACAGTCGCAAAAAAATGTGCTTTACATATTCTATGGAATATGTAAATCACATTTTTCGATTTGATAAAAATTTAGGTCTTTAGCGCCATTGATGAGGTTGAATTCTGTGCTCTTTTTTTTCGGGAAGAGAGAGGGTTGAATGAATGTAACGATGATTTTGTTTGTTTAGTCTACTTTCCGGGCGTTCAATCGCACTGAAAGTTTTTTCTTTGACGATTGTGACAAGCAGTAATCCTTCCAGACTGAATATGCGATGTGAGTTTTTTTGATGCATTGTCGATGCGAGTAGTTAGGTAAGCGAATGAGACATGACAACCAATTCAGAGAACATCCACTGTGGAGTGGATAATGAGGGTGGCTTTTTCGAGGGTTATTCTTTGATAGGTTCAGTGAACGGGTTGAAGATGATTGACAATGACACTCGAGTGGAATCGTTATGAAATGGTGCATGAAGAGTGAAGAGCAGAAAAAAAAGAGATCTACCACTTCGAAATGAATTCGAAAGTAATTTTTTCGAAATGAAATTCGATTTTCTACAAGCTAAGCACATCGTCAATTCAAACGATGTGTCTAGCTTGTTGTACTTTGTACTTTCAAAAAAACGAATAATGAATTCGATTTTTGAGCGCTTCAATTGACGTTCACTGAAGCAAAGTTAGTGACGACCATTCATCCGTTCGCGATGAATGTTCGTTGAAATGTACACTTAACGAGTTTTTTGTAGCGTAAAAAAGCGCTTGTCAACTCGTCGCAATTTTAATCCTTGTCTAGTCACTTCAAGTGTCAGTTTTTTAGCGTTTTTTAGTGAGTGTTACTTTTCGAAAATTTTAATTCATCTTGAATTAGTCACTTCAAGTTATCGTTTTCGTTTGATTCATAAGTGAAGTATTTCCAACAGGAATCGTACGATTCCAAAATACTACAACATCGTTATTGCTTTACTGCCACCTACAATGTTTCATCAATGTAAATTTTTAACTTATGACTTTCATTGCAGTAATTCCATTTTTTGACAAATTTTCGCATTGAGAGCGTGACCGACCACTCAACTGTTGTCCATGTGCTAATGAAAATAATTTTATGAACAATTTCATTTATGCGTCTCAATGTAAGCAGTCTGATGATGCGGGAAGATTCGTATAAAAGACTGAAAAATCCAACTTCACTTGTCATCTGACTTGTTGTATCCAATTTACCACGACTATAGTACCGTTTGATCCGGAATGTTCACGCCATCTCAATCCAATGCCTGCTCTAGAAACTCCTTCGTCCGTCCCCCTTCGAAAAGTTGAAACTGAAACTCCATTCTGGGGGAATAGGACACGTTTCGGACCGTACGATACGATTCAAACTCAGAATCGCATGGCATGTTGGTTAGTCTCTTGCAGACAAGTCGCTACTGATTTGAACAAAGTTCAGCCAGTGCTCTGTGATTACTGTAATCACATCGTGCTCTGTACGCTAACCAATCATAAAACACTTCAGTCAATCACCACATCCACTTCTCCGATTACTGTAATGTCGTATTTGACACGGATTGCGAAACACTCATTGTCAGTGACCATACACACTGCATATACGCTCCTCTCAAATCAACTACGTCCGCGCAGAACAAAATCGTGGCTACACTTCTTCTCTCATTCAATACAAAATCATGCTTACTGAAGAAGTTCATTGAAGTTAGTTTGATAATAAAAACAAGGAGTTGGCGAGTGAAACAGACGAAGAGTTTATTAAAACAAGATGTGAGACAAATAAAAAAGAATCAATTTGACAATATTATTAGAATAGTGAAATAATTCTCATCGTAAAATTAAAATAATTTCACAACAAAAAAAGTTTTAAGAGGAAGATTAAATTATATAAGCAAAAACGTATGAAATATTAAACGAAGTATCTTGAGAACAACAAAACAACGAACAATATCGATAAGACTCGCCGAAAACGGCTCTTTGAACAAACAATAAAAACACAAAACAACGCAATCAATGAACCGTCTAACACAATTCGATAAACTTAAAAACGACAATCATGTTATCTGAAACATTTTTTTTGAGAAAATAACTGACCAAACTCTCTGGATAATTTAATTTCGAGAACACTGAAATGCATTCGATGCAGTTCTAGCCTCATTCGAACAATTCAAAGGCAAAGACTCATTCGAATTCGAACAGAGATGACTAAAACTGAGGCATGAGCATCGTATGAATCTCCTGACTTCTTATCAATTCAATAATCGACGAAAGTGCCATTAACAACACCAAACTATTTCATTAACTACAAAATCAGCTCTCACAATCAAAAAAAACAAAAGAAAACAAAATCGAAAACGAGAACAAAGTAACAGGGAATACAACAATAATGAATGAATAACACAAGCTTCATCAATCTACGAAATTATAAATTACCTTATCTTAACGATTTCCTGTATTAATTTCGAGCGAAACTCACTCACTCAACACAGAGAAACTATTCAATTACACATACAATAAATATCATTGAATCCTCTCCCAAATAATCATTTGATAATAAAGCCAAAAATTCTTACGATCATCAAAATTTTGCTCAATACTCAAACAGAATAATAATGTTTTTGTATGAATATCAAATGAACCCGCTGGGACATTAACAAAGAAAAGCCAACAAACAAACACAAAAATACTCATCAATTGAGAACAATAAACATAGACTGAATAAAAACTGAATGTGAGTTTACTTATTGGAATAATATTTTTAGTCTCTTTTCTGAAGCAGCCAGCAGCAGCAATCAGTCAGTGAGAATCAAATGCTCAGGCAGGTGGTGGTGGGGGTGGTGCTGGTGGAGCCAGTAAACTCGACAGATCCATTTTGGGTGCTGGGGCTGGCGGCGGTGGAGGGGCGGCATCAGACCGAGTGCCATCGGTGGAGGGGGTGGCGGCACCGGCATCGGGTATCGACTGTTGCTGCTCGGTGCGGGCACACCGCCAGCACCTCCCCAACCGCCCCCTCGATAGCGATTACGCTGAGTTGGCTGATTGAAGAAGTGACCCGATTCGGCTGGTGGCAGGAAGTGTCCCGTTTCGGTGGTCTTCATGCCGTACTCGACTCCGGTGTCGTAACTGCCTTGTGATGGACCACCTGAACATTCTTTAACAACCTTCATTCTTGTTATTTGTCATTCAATGAATCACCATAAAATATCACGTCTAGGCACTGAATATCATGAAATGGTATGATAACAGTGATGTATGTGCAACGACAATGAACCGAAATAAATGATGACAACAGTGATTAACGTGTATCTCGGAAAGCCGGATAAAGAAAAAAAAATCGGTGCAACTAGGAAAAGAAACGCGAATAACACTACCATATCCTAGTCCTTGATTCTGCTGCGGTTTCGTCAAATTGATTCGTACAATCGGAGTACCACTTGGCAACGAATAACGCGGCTGAAATTTTACTTTCACAGTTTCCTCATCAAAACATGAGAAACAGTATATGAGCATTAAGGGAAGTGCTAAAAAATTTTTCCGCGATTCAATACTCGAAAGCGTCGAAACTGAAAAGTGCACGTCACTGAAAATGAGCTATGAATTTGTGCGTGCACAAACAGCTGAAGAATGAAACAAACAAACAAACGTACCTTATAGCCACCGTGTTGGAAACCACCTTGCTTACCACCATGCCCACTGAACGGTTTCGCTGGTTGTTTCTCACCAAGCTCTTCCATCAATGCCGAATACTGCAAGAAGCATTTTTTTTTGTTTTGTGTTTTGTTAGTCAGTGAATAGTCATTCTGCAAACGATAATCCTAACCTCATCATCCATTCCTCCATCTCCAGCATTCAAACCAAACGCTCCCGTGCCACCAGGACGTGGATTCTTGCAATCTTTCGCAATATGACCGGCTGCACCGCACGCCGTACACACAATACTCGCCGTTACATTCGGAGCATCCGGACATTCCCATCTAAACAAATCAAAAGATCATTTCAGCTCTAGAGAATTCTTTAGAGCCACAAAAATTTACTCGAATAACTTGTATCGCTCCACAATAATTCACTGGTCAAACCACTTATTTATATTTGCTGTTACAGTATAACTTCCGTCATGAAACACAAACAATCAGTGCAATCGAATTGCTCGATAACGTTTAACTGGTGGTTGGGAAACAAGATGGAAAGGAATAAAACGAAAAACAAAAGACGATGCGTACGTTTTATGCTCATCCGATCCACAATTACTGCACCGCGCACCGCTCACCAAATCCTCAGGTCTCAGCGTTCCGTTCAACAGTGCCAGCTCTCTCAATTGCAATTTTCGCAATTCATTTTGTCCATCCGGTATCATCAGCGCTTCGTTGAGGATTGCTTTGATCTGCAATGCAAACACAATCGAACAATCCAAAAATCCTCAAAATAAAAAGCAAAAATCCAATCAAAATTAAATTCGAAACAACAAAACAATGCGATAGATCAGAAAACGCAAATCACCTTTTCACATGCTTTCTTGATCACGGTCGTATCCGTTCCGGTCACATACGCATGCAACGGCTCATTTTCACCGGGCATCGGACCTTCACGTCTGCCCAACTTCCCCTCTTTAACGGATCCCTTACCTCGTATGATGATCTTCGCTCCAGTCTAAAGGATTCTTCTGTTTTACTCTCGAACTAATTGCAAGATGTTTGTTCGATAAAAATGCTATTCAAACGAAGATTCAAAACAAAAAACAACTACACATCATCAGTGACTGAATGAAGAATCCAAAGAACAAATTCAATGCAACAAACGAACGAACTAACATCAGCTTCAAGTGATTTAAGCGTATTACCACGTGGTCCAATCAGTAAACCAACAAAATTGATTTCCGGGTGATCCTCTTGTGGAATCCACACTTTATCATGAAGACGAATCATTGGTGGCCTAAAAGCCAAATTTCACGCCATAACATCTTTTCAGAAAATTCACTAGCCGAAAATGAAATCTAACAGAAATTCTTTCAAACGAAAAAACAACACAATTTGTCAGTGTCGGTTCCATTTCCTGCTGAAATCAATCGAGAAACAAACAAACAAACAAACAACGTAAAAATTCATCTGGAACACAAACCTATAATCAGCCGGTGGCTTGAAAGTTGGATTCAGTTTCAGTAACGCTTGAATTTTCTCATGTCGTAACTGCTCCAACTCTTGTCGCTTACGAATCTCACGTGTATTTAACCGTTTACCACTAGCATCATATATCGGCTCTGGCGATGGACTTCTGAAAACGGCATGCAAATGTTCGGTGGCATTATTTTATGACAAAAATACACTCTTTTGAGCAGAAGAAATTGTTGTTTGCTTTTTGTATCGTTTTTTTTTGTACTAATGCTGAAATTATTGGTTAGTTTGGATAGAAGGGGTTTGTGGTGGGCAGATGGGTAGATGACTGATAAAATAGGCGCTGGTGCATTGCGATACAACACTGATGTTTGTTTGTTTCATTGCTTGCTTGCTGATGCTTCAAGCTAAAATGCTAAAAAGAATTGACGCATTAGGATTAGGATTAGGATTAGTGTTCGATGGATGAGCAGCAAGTGAAGTGATAGATAGATATATAGGACGGGGAGCACGCTGTCATCCCCTCCTCCTGTCAGCGCCACCATTCACTCTTATGCGGCGCATCTCGTGATTAGCTATAAATTTTTGCATAGAAGGTGATGTGTTTATGTGTACACGACCATCACACAACCTGTGCTAAACAAAAAGGTATTACGATTATCATCATCATTATTATTGTTATCGCTAACTCACCAGTGTACTTCTAATTTCATCTAACGATAAGTTATCACAAAACCCGCATTCTACATTTTCATCCAACCTATCATAACAGTGAAATACAGCCCAGATACGATTCAAGAAGATGTTTCTGTTCAACAACTATCACTTCTCACACATCGCCCAATGTCAATAACATATCCCATTTTCTGTCCAACTACTAAACGCTATGGGTTCTAGTGCAAAATAGCTAAACGCTCCCCAAACGTGTGCCTTATTATATGCTGATGAACTCTATTGAATGGCCGTTCCTGAAAGAGTGTTAGGTGACGAAAAGGATCAGCAAAACTTGTCCAACAAGACGGCAGCACAGTCTTCTTGAGTGCAGCATCTCCAAACACATCGTAGTCTTGAATAGCAGAGAGACAGACCGTATCTCTGCATCGTTGTATATATCCACAAGGATGTTGCTTAAAAGAAGATTATACGCCAGTAAGATGGCGACAAGACTAGACAAGAACCTTAGCGCCGGATCGGGATTGCCCATGAAATCGCCCAATCGAAGTTTGCGCGTTGCATCTTCGACCTCCAATTGCACTGAAAAGGGCGGATTTGGGGCCACCCGACCCCGTTGAATTAATTCACAATATTATCATTATTATTGAATATGAGAAAAATTTTTAAACATTTTAACATCGACAGAAACCAAAATTAGAAAATATTCATAATTATTGAAATTATTTATATCATATCGAAGAATTATTGAAAATTAAATTCCTGATTAAATAATCTATAAAAAAATATTTGAATAAAGAAAAAAAGGATAATAATGGTGAGCCCATGAAGCAGCAACTTATCATGAATACGACTATACAGTCGATATTCTGTTAACAAAATCATTACGGTTACTTTTAAAGATTATTACTCCGTCAACAAGGTTATCACTGGTTCTGAATTTAAATTCTATAAATTTTATCCCTACTCCTTACAACCATCAATATCATGTTGATTACTGAAAGCAGTCTTATCATCATTAATCTCATCATGCTAATTTTGATGCATATCATTCATCCAATAGAACTTCTTTGCCTGCAAGAGTGCGCCTTTCTAAATTCCATTAAAACTTCCACAATAAGACAGCAAATAACACTCAAAGATGATTATTATCAAAATCTTCAAAATTCCTAAAATATTTGAATAACGCATTAGATTATTTTTTAATTTGATTAGATTATTAGATTATTACGCATTAGATTATTATCTTTATGAATTACGCTGAAAAATGTTTCAGTTGAAGTATGAAATAACATAACGTTTGGATAAATTACAGATGGCTGTTAAATGCTCATCAATATGATTGATATATAATATATAAATATATAATCAATATATAAATTTATAAATACATTTATATGTGATCGAGTCATATTTATAGGTCATCAATATGTAAACAAATAAAAATTGAAACCTGCGTTACCAATGTGACGTTTTGCGAAATTTGAAGAGGCAAGCAAGTGTGAATTGGACAGATGGAATAATTCAATCATTGAAATGTCAAAAATCAACAAATTAAGTTAAACAGATTCAAACGAAACTCACCTTATCTATAACAATTCATTAAAATTTAATCATATTTATTACCTACTCTCATCACATAACTGCTATCATTCAATCAAATCGTTCAGATACCACATATCTGTTGAGTTTAAGAACTAATCACCTATTGAATATCTTTACAAGCACAATAAGGCGCATTTTACAAAATTCTCTTACAATTAGGAACTTTCACTAGTAATTTGTAGATGAAGATAGCAAAAAGATGTACAGAACTGCGCCAAAACAAACACTAAGACAAGATGTCTGCGTGCCATTTCATCTTAAAATTAGAGTACACTATCTCCGATAGCTGTAATTTTTTTGTGCGCAGACCTGAACTAAAAGAACAAGTAATCAGCAATAAGAAAGTCGAAGTAGTCTTCACCTAAAACTCTCATCATCACACGAAACACATACAAGGAACCTAATGAATATACCGATAGATGCACACTTAAATGCCAAATCATTCCATCTAGTGTCAAATCCTAGCCAATTATGTGGCAGACACAAGGAACTAGCGTGTTATTTACCACCAACACAACTGTGAAACTAGTCCCACTTCTAGTGCGAATACCAGTGGGATATAATCGCTATGCTATCACAATACCTGGATGCACTTGACTTTTCAAAAAAGTGAATAATGATCCGGGAGGAATACTTACGAAGATAAGCTTGTCGCTGATCATCGCTTAGATTCGACGGTAAAATGGTTGGCATTCCGGGAACGAACGACTTCGTGGTACTCCAACGAGACTTCCGTGCTCTTCGCTCCGCATGCTCCGAGTCGGTAGCCGGACTTTGTGTGTGTTCAGTGGATGCATGACCGGCGTTCGTGCCATCACCTGATGCCACTGCCTCGGCTGCAATGCACTTCATCCAATCAACAACAAAACGGCATTCAATTCAGTTTTTTTCTCAAATTTCGACAATTTCCATATTTCTCAGTAATTTCACGGCTCGACAAGTGCTCGCGATTTACAGTGACCAACAGTGTCTGATAGTGAAAGTGTGTTTTTGCGTTTGGTCAGCGATTCGTCTTATTCTTATCATAACTGATCATCCGCCAAAAACACAACGAACAGCCTAGTGACTGACCATTCCTTACGAACAAATGACATTACACCCAATAAAACAGATGATCAACTCAAAAAATAACTTCAACGCATTTCCTTCCTCCTCTATCTGAACAATTTTTTGCAACAAATCTAAAAGGTCTCTAACGTTACATCACGGTTTGTCATTTGACATCGATCAAAATCACCGCCTCTCAATGCGTTCTCATAGCGAAAGCAAACAAAAAATCCTTGCGATGCCAATCAAATGAAATGGAAAATAGAATCAGTTGCAAAATAAAACTGCAAACGAATACTCACCAATGTCGGGCCTGGCCAGTATCGGTAATATACCTTGCTGTGCTTGTTTCAGTTTTGCCAGAGCAGTAGCCACCTGCAAACAAAGCATTCACAGTTAACAATAACCGTAATCATCCCAACTGATCACATAATGACTACGATTCAACATTCATAGAATATCAACAGAAATATAAACGTACAATATCATTGCCTTGCGCTTCTTGCGCTATTTCTGCTGCAGTGGGTTCATGCTTTGGCGAAGACGAACGATCTGCAAATGAGAAAAAAATACTAAACTAAACTATAATTATATCTAATTGTAAGCTTTTTCAAAATTTATTTCATCTACTCAAAATCGGTAAAAACATTAATAGTTCACCCCTCCCCCTCCCCCAAACATTAGGCTTGTCTAATATCGATTCTTATCAATTTCATTACTGTTCCTCTGGTCACCATCAATAATAAACAAACATCGATTTTCAATACTAAAAAACAATCAATCCTTATGACTCAACATTTCGTCTCATCTCTTTGCATTAGCAGCGAGGCATTACAATCTAATAGTAGGACTATTGGAATGATCTCTAGATAAATTGCAATTATAATTCCAAATTTGGTACCACTGCATCCGAAGTGAAGCGGAATAATCTCTCAACTCAACACTACTCAATCACCCGCTCGTTCACAAATACCGTCGAAACGTTAACCTCTGCGTTTGCGACGATCCCGACTGCGGCTTCTACTCCTTCTGCTACGACTGCGACTTCTTCGATCGCGACTCTTCGATCGTCTCCGATGACTTCGTGAGCCTGAACGATCCCGAGAGCGACTCTTTTTGGAACGTCGATCGCGTGAGTGGCGTTTACTGGAGCCATTCTCACGTGAACGTGATCTGCGACCGCTGTGACGTTTGCTGCTGCGGTGGGATCGAGAGTGCGAGCGTGATCGGGAACGTGTCGACGACACGGCTGTAGTGGACGATGCTGTCTTGGTGGGTGTCACTCCGTTCTCTGAATTCGACCCACATTATTCAGGTGCTTGCCGTCGGATGATAGATAACTTTTTCAGAGATGAAAACCTCACGATGTAGTGATATATGGTAATGATAATGATAACAACATGAGGCCGATTTAATATTCGTCTAATATCATCCAGAACAGCCTAACCAATAACCAGAATCACCTCATATTGTCGGAAGAAATGATTTCTGATAGATCGGAAAATGTTCTACAATGAAAGTAACTTCACTCTTAACTTCTCCCAGGTAGTACTGAAATAAACAAACATATATCCCCATGGACTTCCACATTCGCAATCGTCATGGATCTGCAAATGATTTACTGAAAACTGACCACTCTCAATGGCTGACGACTTATTATCAGTTGCCCCCGACGATGCGGTTGATTCACCTGATGCTGCGGCCGCCGCTGCGGCGGCTCCAAATTTACGAACGAATGGCATTGGTTCGGTGTTACCACCGGTCTTGTCACGACCGCGAGACGACATCTCTATCAATCTGCAGCAGATCAACGTACAATCAATAACCACATACGCGCACTCCATACAAACACAGACTATCGTTTTCACAAAATCAACATGAACATCATCCAAGGAGACGAAAACACAGAATAATAAATAAAATTTGTAATTTTTGATGGCTTCGTCACAGAACATCAAATTCCACATTTCTCCTCCAAAAGAAACAAACCTACTTCGGAAAAACCACAAGAAATCGAGAAGCAAAACAAACAGATAATGAAACAGTCGATGTGAACGACTCACTCTTTAACAAGAGATGAAATCAAACGAACGAATTGCGTTCGAACACATTTTATTTCAAAACAAGTGTACATAACAAGCATGCATTAAACAATATAACACAACCTTATACCAATAAATACAATAATATCAGTCAACAGCAAATCATAACAATATCAAAAACAACGAATCCACAAATCAGCGCAAATTGCATTTTCGGACACTTTCAATCAAGAAGAAATTCTCGTCAATTTCCAAAGAACATTTTCCATTTTCATCTACGACACCGGAACTGCTTCGCTTGTTTTCTCCTGCTCCGGAACTGCTTCGTCTGTTTTCTCCTGCTCCGGAACTGCTTCGCTTGCTTTCTCCTGCTGCTGTTTAATTTCACCGCATTCAACGATTGTTACCTGAAATTCATTAAAAATTACAGGAGAATTCTCTTGTTTATTTGAGATAACAGAAATTTTTCTTCTTCCGTTTCTAATCATTCGTTTATAACTGATTAAAGAAAATTTCCACCATGTTAACTTCAAAATGCTTCGAAGTTCGGAACCTCAAAGAGTGAAACAAATGAAGAGGGAACCTGCCTGCATCATTGGTTTTCCAGACTTGGTGCCTTGCTGTTCAATCTGTCGAACGACGTTCATTCCCTCAACGACATAACCGAACACAACGTGCTTTCCATCTAACCACTCCGTCTTTTCAGTGCAAATAAAAAATTGAGAACCGTTCGTGTCTGGGCCACAGTTTGCCATCGAAACCGTACCGGGCATCGTGTGTTTCAACTAAAAGCACAAGCACATTCTCACACGATCGCCAACCACTACTTTCAAAACCCACTCAAAAAATTGAACCATCATAACGATACAACTGAATGAGAACAAAAAAGAATAAGAACTTGAATATGAACAAAAAACCTTGAAGTTTTCATCTGGGAATTTTGCACCATAAATTGACTTCCCACCGGTTCCATCAGCTCTTGTGAAATCACCTCCTTGTATCATAAACTGTGGGATGATTCGATGGATATGTGAACCTAAAAACAGATCAAAATCTATAAAGCAAAAGTCAGAAATGCATTTTCGCTGACATCTTTGCAGTACTTTCAGAACTCTCCGTTATGCTCAAAAATACCACACTAGTTCAAAATCTCAAACCGATCATCTGCGTACGCCTTCTAAAAATGTATAAAGAATAGGCATAATTCAAGAGGATCGCATCCGCTCACCTTCATAGCCAAATCCCTTTTCACCCGTGCAAAGCTGTCGAAAATTCTCGGCTGTCTTCGGTACAACATCGGAACGTAATTCAATGACGATACGACCGATGTACCTTAAAATTGAACATTTTTGCACTCTTAAGACAAGATTTTGGATGAGAATGATCGCGGGGCTATCCATGAAAATATGTCTGAATACCGTATTGATTAACGTGACCATATGTAAAACGGCTCAAAACTAATACAGTGAATCGAATATTAAAAGACTTCAACTGTTCAGTGAAAGGAAAATGACAGTTTACCTTATTCCGATTCGGATACCGAAATATACTCGAGGCAATTTTGGTTTTGTGGCACCAATTGATGGACCAGCCTCCTCATCTGCTTCAACTGCCTCGCCTTGTCCATGTGCACCCGTGCCATACTATAAGAGAAAGTGTTCATGACTCAAACGATATCTTAGTCATTATCTACCGAACAACATTCACAAAAGTAACTGTTTGCAGAAGACTGCTAATGAGACTCATCCAGAGTTCACACTGAAGCTTGCAACATCGCCCCTTTCACAATAAGGTTCAAAACCACCCCAAGCTGAATTCGAATGACATATGTAATACCGTTTTGAGCCATTCGTCATCAGCCCATACCGGTCGTTGACTTCGTTCATTTGCCTTCGGTGGACGCGCGAAGTTACATCGTATCGTCCGTCCGAACATTTCCGAATCATTCATATTGTCAATGGCGGCGGCTGCATCTTCTGCCAACTCGAATTCAACAAATCTGTAGTAATCGAAAAGTCGAAAAGCTTAAGATGATGAACTCATGACCGAGGAGGTTCTCTAGGTCAGCTCAGTCGCGGCTAGGGTACTATGAAATATACCTCGGTTTTCCTCCGACAAAAAATTTCGACAAATTAAACTATTCAAGTTCGAACATCCTACATAATCCTTCTCACGCATTTCCATATCAAATCGAACGGTGAACGGTGAACGTATGGGGGCGATATGAAAGAAATAATCACTGAATGAACACTCACCCAAAACCTCGATGCTTTCCAGTTTCATAATCCATCGGTATCGATATACCAACGATCTCACCGAACGGCAGAAATCCGGCATTCAGAACCTTCTCGTCCACTTCCTCACCGAAACCGCCAACGTAAAGTGTTCGTTTCTTGTTATGCGGAAAATTTGTTGACAACGCCATTTTTAGTCAACTCTGTGATATTGCCTCAACTGAATATACTTTATGTGTACATTGAAATATTAAACGAAGGCACTCGATAGTAATGAGGTGCGCAGTCAAGAGGTGTACGATCACGAGAATCTGCATAAAATCGATCACCTTAAAGCATCCACATTTCCGACCAATCTTCACCGAGAATTTTACCCCCCAAGAGCAATTTCGTTATCGTTTTCGTAAGCAAAAAGTTTGGCCACAACAGCGAACCTGCACTTATCGCCTCATTGCCATCCTTTTAAAACTCATCCTTTGCCCGCATCTCTTACAACCATATTGCGACAGCACATTCCACCTCACTCAATTCGCTCGAAATGCAGGTGAATGAGCCAAGCTACGAATCGGTTTCAACCAACAGCGCTCCTATATGATAGAGCAATAAGGTTTCAATCGATGCAGTGCTTAGAGTAACAAATGAATGGAGAACTTGCTGCATTATGAGCAACTATTGACGGACGGTTGAAACGTGAAACGAAACTCCTTCCGAACATTTAACGAAACAATTTGAAAAGTTCATGGAAAAGTGTCGACAGCCATCGAGCATGCATGAATTCTCATCGATTCCTCACAAAACAATTCATTTAGAGTCCGCGACTTGGAGGCTGCAAATATTGCCGAGATGAAGCTTTTGAAGTGCTATATTGCACAGTGTACTTTGCTTCCTTGCTCTTAAAATCGTTGGTGTTCTTCGCCGACGTTCACTTCCGCACATTCGAGTTCTTATTTCATTTCACACGTTCTTCGCTCGTACCGGAAATACCGTACCGGCAGACTGTAAAAAATCACTGAAATTTGTTTTGGCCACTTCAAATCTGACATCGAATCGCTCAGTTTCAGTGATAATTGCAAAATGACACGTGGCGTTTTAGCTGGCTGTCATTTTGAACCAACAGCGATTCGATTGTGAACCACAATTTTTCTCTCTTGCAAATTTTTGTGTGTATTTATGTGTTTGAAACAAATTTTGAATAGTTTTATGTGAAATTGCTTGCTTTCGACCCCCTCAAATACTAGATTAGCAGTGGTATTGTTGTGCGGTCATTGTGCGCTGTTCTGATGGGCGTGCTCTTACCGCTTTATGTTCAGTCGTTAGTGTTTTGATAAACGTTTTGCACGTGTATGCCTTCTGCTCCACTTCTGCTTTTGAGCCGTTTTGAACTTTTCAGGGTACCGAATTCCGATAACGCGGGTCTTTTTGGCAGTATGAATATCTTTCGACTGACCGCGGATTTGGCGCATCTGATCGCGATATTTATCCTCGCGATAAAAATGTGGAAGACGCGCTCTGTAGCCGGTATCTCGGGTCGATCGCAGGTGATGTTCGCGGCCGTGTTTACGAGCAGATATCTCGATCTTTTCACCAACTTCATATCTTTTTACAACTCCGCCATGAAGGTCTGAGCTTTTCTTACTTATCAGGCGAAATTCAACTGATATGCTTTGTCTTTGCCTTATCTTACGATTAACTTGTCGATTCGATCATCCCAAACAGCTTTACCTTATCTTGCAAAGCTGTGCTGCGTATAAGGATAAATAAGCAAACGACTTGATCACAGAGATATTATCAGCAAATAAAATTGTCTTGATCACATGGATAAACCATATTTTTATGGATATGGTGTATATCGTTGTTTCAAGTGAATGATGTATAAATTATTCCAGCTCTTTTTCTTGGTCTCATCATACGGCACGATCTATTTGATGTGGCTCAAGTTCAAAGCGACCTATGATCGGAACCACGATACGTTCCGTGTGGAGTTTCTTCTGATCCCATGTGCCATTCTTGCGCTTCTTATCAATCACGAATTCACCTTCATGGAGGTTTATTTCAAATTCTGTTGATTCAGAATGAGTTTATTTCATGTTTTGTTTGATTGGTTGGACTGATTGGTTCAGTAAATTGTATCATTTCATATTCTTGTCTTGGCTTATCTGTTTCGTTCATTTTACATATTCCAGTGCTTGATGCAAGTTCAAAAGGGTTTGAATATTCTTGGATAATGTTTTGAAATTCGTTGAGACAGTGTCGTATGGGTTAGGCTTTTTGATTCCCACACTTTACACTGAAAGTCATGAACACCGCATATAATTAAGGAAGATGGGAGTGATCTAATTAATCTGATTAATTAAGACGCATCTAATTAATCTAATTAAGAAAAATTCATATACAATATTTGTTTCATTTCCTTTCCGAATTGTAAGTGTCGTTATGCAGGTGATGTGGACGTTCTCGATCTATCTGGAGTCAGTGGCCATAATGCCGCAGTTGTTCATGTTATCAAGAACTGGAAGTGCAGAAACGATCACGGCTCATTACTTGTTTGCACTCGGGTCATATCGGTTCGTATGAATTGTTTTCGTGAATTAACTAATTAGGAGTGGTCGTGGGAATGACACTACTTTGTAGGATTGAAACCGTAGTTTCGTATTCGTTTAGAAATTGTAACCAGTGGTGATTGAAAATGGTTACGAAATATGAGAGCTGGCTTCAGGACAATTTGGATGATTCAACCTAGGCTGTTGCTGAATCCGTGCAGTGTTTGTTCACTGAGCAGTGTGCTTGTCAGAGAGTTCTTTTAATAATGTTTTTAACATATTCGTATTGATGGCTTCACTGAATGACTTGAATTGATTCGTGGGAATGAATTATGTATTTAAAAATTGGCTTATTTGATTTCTTATCAATTGCAGTGGTTTGTACATTCTGAACTGGATTTATCGTTACTTCACCGAGGGTTTTTTCGATCCGATAGCCGTGATCGCGGGTATTGTGCAAACGGTTCTATACGCAGATTTCTTCTACCTGTACGTCACTCGTGTGTTGCGTCAAAAGCACGGTTTGCAACTGTCTGCATAGTCGTCATGTGCTCATTAAACCATCGTTAATTCATGATTCGTTGATGACAAACAGACAACAGTTGATGTACGCATAATTGTTCATCATTTATTTGTTCAAGTATAATTCATTCGTTTGATTGTTTATTTGGTGAGGCAGTCGAAACGAGCAATTTGTACGTCAAACTCGACATAGTCTTAATGAGGAGCAGTTCGAAATTTTGAGGAATTATACCGATGGTATCCTCGTAAATTTTCGGAAGTGTCCTAACGAATAGTTTATTTTCATCATGTTTAAAGGTCATAGGGCTAAACGATTTCCGACCGAGATTTAGCCAACAGAATCATAATTTTTTGGCTTATCAAATGAAATTAGAACGAGTATACGATGAGAACCGAAGTTTTCTTTTTGAAAAGGCAAAAAAGAAGCCAACCTTTTCAAAGGTTTTGGTGTAGTGAAATGAAGGAAACCGAAGCATTAAGCTGAGGGGTGATGTGATGGCAGTTTTCTTTTAGAATTTGAAAAAAAAATCTCTTCGATACACGACAAATTTTGATTGCTTGGTAAGAGTTGAATTTATTAATGGTTATTTGTTATTGCTGTTGTTATTAGCATTCTATAAATGCAATCTGTTATAAAACTGAATAATTGTGTTCGCAGTGAATCAGTTACTACAATTAGGTTTTATCCATGTTATATGATAGTATTTATCGAATTTCTTTTCAATATCCCATTTGTGGATCTTCATCGTCGCTGTTGTTGTTTCCTTTTTTTCATGTTCTTCTCGTTTTCTCGTTTGATTCATTTCATCTGCGATCATTTGAAATCATTTTTCAGTGCTAGTTTTCTTTTCAGTTTCATTGTTTTTGCTGATTTCGTATCGGTTCTTTCTGTTTTTCGTTCTCTCCTTCCGACTTTCCGACGACAATAATTTCATTTTGTGCGGAGTTTGGTTACCATTATCGAGTGGGCCTTCGTGAGGGTTATATTACGGTTCTTGAGCGATTCGAGAAAGTGAAAACTCACTCGCTTTTTTCGGTGAAAACGCATTTGCGTTATCGGTTTGTGTTGATTGTTTTTGAATCGATTTGTGAATCTCAAATGCGCATAAGGCAATGTCATTGTTCATTTATTCGTCGATTCGGAACAAGCGAAGGATTCAGAATATCATTTCTGTGTTAAATTGATTCTTTGTTAAATTATCGTTGAATGTTATTGTTTTCTCGTTTTTGTTTATTTATTCATTTATTTGCTTAATCACATCAAATCTTCCTTTCCATCCTTAACATATTCTTCTTGATTAACGCAAGGACTGATGACATCGCAATTGTTTGAATGGCGACAAGAAGTCCGAATCAACCTGGTATATTGTATCATCACTTTATTTTATTTGTTTCGTACTTATTGATGCTATTCAATGCCATTGAGTTACACATCAAACAAATGTTATAGCCGTCGTAATTTATCATATTGATCGTGATAATTATAATAATAATTGTTCTTGTTGCATTTGTTTGAACTGATTTCTTGTTTTTAGGATGCAAACGAGAACCTAGTTAAATGTTATGTTTTGAGCGATTTTTTGGAGAATTCTAAATTTCACAAATTACGATATGACGTACATTTTTGATACAAAAATAGATCATCACGAAGCGAAAACTAGCTAATGATATCAAACTGCTTTCAGGTGTACGATAAGATCAGTTATGAGTTTATAGTTGTTGATGAAATTAAATAATCTCAATTTTTTATGGAATGAAATGCAGTATATAAATACTCCAAGTGAACGCATCCGATGAATTCAACTTAAGCTCCTTCGGTGAAGATGTGCGAAAAAAATGAACGGTGAATGCTAACGGAACAACTTTCTAACGGTTCTAATAGATTCGATGTGAAATGAATGGAGGTTTATAGCTTGGATTTGTTATGATAAGAAAAGGGGAAGGAATGAAAACCGCACAATGTTAATCACCAAAGAGCCATTGGGGTCGATTTTTGTGTCTATCAGAAGTAATCTGAAGAAAAACTCAAAAACAAAGCGGTTCCGTTCCACAGAAACGACACTGTCCATTAGGTATTGTTAACAAAAATCGACTACGAGAAATGAGAAAACTGTTAACATTAAATAAACGAATAAACATGAAAGGAACGAACAAATTACTGGTCTCTTCATCGACACGAAAAAATACCACCAATGAAATATAAAGTCAAAAAAACAATTTACAAATTACAACATAAATTTAACACATTAAAAGACTGAATTATCGAAAATTTAAGGCACTTGACCTTAAAAAAAATGCAGCAGAAAAAAGGAATGTCAGTTAAGAAAACAAATTGAAAAATGTTTACATCGTTGAAAATTCTGAAATTCGAGTCCGATTCGAAACAAAGAATTAATTCTTTTGCACGATCTCATTACACTGGTGTAACTGTTTGATGAAAAAAAGTTAATGAAATGCTTTATAGTGATATTATTAATATGGCTATTATCCCGTAACAATTACTACTGGCTGTATTGACATTAGCACTGTCATTAGCAGTTAATTGAGTCGCCCGTTAGCAATGCAGCGCATTTTGATAATACTTAGAATTTCGAAGAAATGTTTCCTTTCAAAGGAAGAATTGAACGAGAAAATTTGCAGCACCCAACGCAACAATTGTTCCATGTACAACGCAATCCAGCCGTGTTAATGTGCCACGCAACTGGAGACGTTTCAAATGTATTGCACATGGAAGCGTGAATATATAGATAAGACCCGAAAACGAACCAACGAATCTAAAATTGAGTAAACCGTCTTCACTGAATGCATACGTACAAAGCAATGGGCTAAACAAATCACGTGAGAAAAATTTGCAAATTGTCAAATGTCAAGATTTCATTCAGAATGCATTATTAGGTTAATTTTTTTGATGTAGTTCAATTAGCATTTCTAGTCATATTCGATAGTTACTATGCATTTGATGTTGAAGATTAAATTCTAATAGTGTACTGATTGGTACTACCTAATATGCAGCAGTCTGAAAATGCGAAGTTCGATGGTGATAAACTTTCGGTGAATAATTCATTATGAAATGCCATACTATATAGCACTAAAGGTTGAGAAAGGTGAATTGTTGGAGTCGAAATGAAGTTCTGATCAAGTTTATAATCAAGAAATATATTTAGGAGATTCAAAAATGCACGAACCTGATGATACTTCCGATATGCGGATAGAAAATCGCAGTGCATGTGGACATTGTGATCAGTACGAGGTTGAGTGCCAGAACGTAGAAGAACCTGAAAAATGAATGGCTCAATGAGGATTTCTTCTTTCGATCCGTGCTGAATTCGCTTCTTAATGTTAATTTGAGGTTGTTTCTTTCTTAGCTATTCGTAGAGTATCCGACTGGAAACTGCCACGTCGCGAAAGAGTTTTCCTTGACATCGAATGGTGCAACAATACCACTAATGTCATCGAATCGCAGTCGGCCTATCATTTGGCTTGTATCTGATTATCATGCATGCAGATGAATATCAGAGATGGGCGATAGCGCGCTATTCGCTAACTGCCGGTAACTGACGAAACAGCGGAACAGCTACTCCGCCACTAGCACAATCCATAAGACTGCAATCGACCTAATTGCACCTCAGGACAGAGCCTCACAATCAGTCAAAGCACGCGAGGCAAGTGTTTTTCACGAATCAAAAACGCGATTTCGAAACTTTCGAATGAAATAATCCGTTGCTGATGAATGAAGCATGAGTTGGGTGACGACTATACGGCAAAATGCTCGCGTACTTACCCGGGATAGATATTGCCGAGAACAGCGTAAAAGAACTGTACTCGTACAAGATACGCGAATAACGGTAATACGGTAGTCATCTGGAAGAATAAAAACAAACGCGCTGTTGCGCTCATCACATCGCCAGTACCGAAATTATTGAGAAGATTCTGAAAGTGGCATATTTTGAGTAAAATAAACGAAAAAAGAAATGAATATTAGAGTCGTGAACATCATCTCAATTGAGCATCTCAAGGAAATACAAATGAAATTGATAGTCTGAGGATGAGTTAATTTAGTGCTGAAGGATTGTGGGTCCGTTGAATTGAAAACACAAACCACTCACATCTGATATGCACGATCTGTGCGTTGGGAATAGCAGGTAAAAAAGCGATCCAATGAAAATGAATGAGAAGGCGGCTAACGAATAGCCCACCGTTAGATCACGCACCTTAACATGTTTTCATAAAGCAATTCACATAACCAATAATA
Organism: Anisakis pegreffii; assembly: GCA_035041965.1. Lineage (NCBI taxonomy): Eukaryota > Metazoa > Nematoda > Chromadorea > Rhabditida > Anisakidae > Anisakis > Anisakis pegreffii. The sequence continues at coordinate 103,216 of JAPYMA010000206.1, read as the reverse complement.
TGTGACCTTGAAGAATGCCAACAGAAACACTCAACCAAAATTTCGAATGAGTGTGAAGTTTAGACGATAAAATACACAACTGATTAATGCTTTTCCTTGAATAATTCGCTTAGCATCCAGCGAAAGCACCAGAAAGAACTAATGAAAAGTTTGATTAGAAATGAAGAATGAAAAGAGAGTCGAACGTTGTTCTCAGGATACTTTTGATTGCGCAGAATCGTCAGAATAATATTGTGTAAGAAATACGCTAACGTCAATATACCAGTCAACGCTGGAAAACGCCATCTGAACACTGCAAAAAGAAATGCGCTTGATACTTATCAACGATTTAATTAACATTCTCAAAAAATGGGAAAATTTTCAAAGTTTTGACTCGGCTCGAAACTTCACTTCAGAATAGGATTGTAATTGTAAGTTCAATAACCGCTAATGTAATAGAGCAAAACTGCATTTATTCAATACTGCCATGATATAATCACTGCTCTCTTGATTATATTCAGTAGGATATCGTTGCCATTAATCTCCTCGGTGATATTTCTATTCAGTTGCTATTAATAATCATGTGGCTGCTAATTGAATTAAGCAGCACTGCCAATCACTTATAATTCACTTACATTGAGCAAAATGTTCGGAATTAACATCGGAAAAGTTCACGTTTATACCACAATCATACGCTTTGGATGCGACAAATGACATTAAATACACCACCGATATGGTACCTGAAATTCAATTCGGCTTTAATCAATCGTACGCGATTCAGATTCTGAATACAACACGTTCATTCGGCTGATATCTCACTGATGAAAATTACGGGGAGACTATTTTCGAGTTTCAATCGTTTGATCCGCTAAATGTGCATATGCATATGTATCGAGTCGATGGTCAAACCAAAAGGTGGCAGCTAGAAAAGTAAATTTGATCGATTTTGATGCTTCAGAAGTAGAAACTTTCACAGACTCTGAATTGAACCCTTCACTAGCTTATTTAAAGGTTCAGTAGTCCGACGTCTTCATCAACAGTGCAGCTGCTGATGAGATTTCAGCTGCAATGCTGCATTTCACATTGCTACAGTGCAAAAGTTGAGACTTCCACAGACTCGAATTTAGTCGTCGCTGAATCTCTATTATATTTTAACTCGAAATGGCTAAAGTCTGACTAGGGATCACCAACGGTTTTGACTGATCATGGGATTTGTTCGGATTTGGCTCAATCACTGTACGAATAATGAAACTTTTCGTAGAGGTGATTTTATCGCAAGACAGATGGCTCTACCTGGGCTACAAGCGACATGAACACAGCTATGGCTTCGCAATATTTCTTACATGAATGCAGGATATCCACCGAATGGAACACAGAATAAGGGATTACTGAAGGCAGTGAAAGATCGTCAAATGAAGTCATTATCGTTCATAAGAAAGACACAAGCATGCAGTTCTTTACCTAACATATTGAATTTTGTGAAGAAAGTGGCCGATTTAAAGCACATTAATGGCAACAGAACGACAGCCAAGTATATAGGCACAGTACCCTGAAATCATTGAACGTCTAATATAAATAATTAAAACTAATGGGATGATTCAGCAGTAATTTCCAAAGGAAACAAATTGAAAACCATGAAAAACAAAAATACAGTTAAATGGATTCTATCCTTATCCTTACATCTAGTCTCCACAAATTGTCGAACGTAAAGAAATCATCGGATTTGGTGAGTTTGGATGAAAAGCTACCAAAGTAATCCATAACGCTGGTGAATTGCTCGTGAGGTGTGGGTTCACTGGGACAATAAACTGAAATCATATTAGTCAATCTGAAAAGCGATAGAGTTTGCAAGAAAACCGAAAAATAGTGGAAATTCATGAACGATCACAAAATATTGTACGTGAAAGAGAATATAATCAAAATGGGAATTCATTTGAACAACTCACCGTCGCAGAGGAATGTTCTATTCACAAGAATCGGTATAGTTGTGCTGTTCGGTTGCAACGCCTCTGAAATGATTACGATTATCAGCTTTGAATTCGTGATGCAGTATAATTTGACCTAAATAAGACATTATTATTGCTCTCCTATCCCCCCCCACTTCCTATCCTCTGTTTCAAATGCTTGAAGAGAAAAAAACTGCTTTTAGCAATTTAATTGTCAAAGTTGAATGGAGAAATTGCAGCTGAAGTCACTAGTTTAAGATGGCTTGAATGTGGCCTACCGTAGATAACACTGCCGGTGTGATAGAGGAAATTCGACATGAGTACCCAATAAACAAGAAGACTTCCGATTAAAGCAAAAACTGAGAAGAGCACCGTCAAGCGTTCACCGAGCGTACCCCAAAAATATCGAACCACATCTGGTAGATCAGCTGAGGCGCTATCAATGCCCAATGCTGTAAATGAACTCTAGTATGATGATTCAGCAACCATTCAACACTGAGTTATAGACCAACTTCGTAATATTTAATCTTAGATGGGATGCAATGAGGAATTTTGTCGTCTCGATTGATCAGTGCCTTTTCATTCGTTTATGAGCAGATAATTTCGAAACATGGAAACTGAATTGCACGATTCAGATATGATTGTTTGATGAGAATTTGCACAAAACAGATGCTTTCGAATAACTTACAGAGACCAGACGGGCTTTGAATGATTCGGTATGCCGAATAAACACTGAGTGCACCAACGAGGAGGATAATAAAAACACCCAAAGCAAGTCCGGCTTGTTGTATCGCCCATGGCATTGCCAAAAGACTTGAACCCATCATCGTATTCCAGATTGAAAAACTGAAATGCTCTCTCGATATCGCATAACGAGAATAATTGTGAAAAGGATTGTTCCATAGAAATTGTTTCCAAAAACGCTTCCGTACGTTGTACACGCCATATGAAATGAAAACAAGTACTGTGCATTTATAAGATGCATTAACGTTGACAAGGCTCGAAAGATATATTGGTGGATTCAGTGACGACAAAATAAGCGATATCTTACATAGTAACAATACTGCCTTGTTTCCCGGATTCATCTTTGAAATCATCCAGAGGTAGTACTGAGAAGAAATCGTTGGGAACAATGTGATCAGGCATTGTCTGCAAGTTGAGATTATGTTTTCAATGAGAATATGCACACATATTCAGCCGGAATCGTTGGAATTGCGATATTTGAATGATACGTGATGCTTTCAGATCATGTTCATGTTATATGTTTAGCGACACTCAATGATCATTATAAGCCATTTGGAAAGGGGAACGATCCTTTCCACGAAACTGCTAACTTTTTGATTGCCATACGGATTATCCGAAAATTGACTGGCTGAAAAGAACGAAGATGCTTCAACTTACCAAACGGCCACCACCAGGATCAAGACGGTTGAAAAACCGATATCTTATGGCCAAATTCTGCTCACGAAGTAGATCGTCAGTAGAATGACTGGTATTGTTTGATGCAATGGAGGTTGCATCTGAAGCTTTACTGATGCTTTTGCAAATGCTAATGACTGTGTTCGATTATGTTAGTTTCAAATATTATGAATACTGCCGTTATAAGTATGAATTATGCATTCAGTGCTTTCATCCGTGCATTTGCCATATCACAATGAATAAGTTGTGCCTTCTTAAGAATTGAACAATCAAATGAAATCATATTCATTGCAATGCTATTTTGAGTAACCATTTGGTGTGTTCGTGGGAAGTAAATAGGAGAAGGGTCGTCTGACGGATGCACCGAGCGGTCGTTGTGGTCGCAAGTACTGATCGGCCGTCAACGAAGAACTTCCGACGAATTCTTGATCGCTTAATGAAAAAATTCGATCAACACCACTCTCATTCCACTCTCATTACATAATTCAGGATTAAAATTCAGAACAATTGAAAGATGGTTTATGAACGGTTTGAGTGTGATTGAAAATCTGAATTATGACGTTGCTTCAGCGATATGATTTAAGGATGTGAATTTATTACTCGAATCCAGCTTTCAGATATCGTGTTCGGATAAGTTTAACTTTACTATGAGATGAACCAATAAATTGAATGGATGATGCAAAACTGATACGTAACGGTTCAATGATTCTTGATAATGAATATAGAGTGAGATCTATTCTTTTTTGATTTATGAACGTTTACAATGAAACAAAATATCATTTTTATTTGATAGTTCCGTCAGCGAATGATTAACGTGACTAAAATTAATTACTGGAACATCATGAGTTTTTTGTGATGTTTTGTGTGATTAAAACGAAGAGTTTATGGGTGGATTTTAATATGAATCGAGTGATTACTGATGATATGACAGTACCCGTCCGACGAACCGATCGCAGTATATCCAGTTGGTACACTAGCTGTCTGCATCGCTCCAACTGAAAATAAAATCTGCAAAATTCCAAAGTGTTTGAGCATTTCCTCTCAAGAACGCACACACATCTTTATGATGCACGCTCATCTGTCGAAAAGCCGACAGCAGCACAATAATGAATTAATCCCGTCAGATGGGCTATCAAAAAAGTTTCATTTTTTGGTCGAATGCAACTCGATTGTTTTTTTTTTCTGATCAATCGTTTCGTTGCAAGTTATGTTATAAAGGAAATTCCTCGAGATGATTTCAAATTTTGGCTTCGTGCAATGAATTTAATAGTGAAATTTAGTATGGAATTGGACGCGTATCAATGTGTTCAATGGCATTCGACGAGTTGAATGAACAATTGGAAGTAACACAATCGCAGATTGTCTCTATAATCGCGGATTGCCAACAAAACACTCCGAAAAACTTTCAACAAAATTCACGGAGAAAACTAACAAACGAAAAAAACACTTGGAAATAAATAATTTTTCGACTGAATGCAATGCGAATGCACTCACAAAACTGCGCAAGAAAATAGCGTCGAGATCAGCTGAAATGAACGACAAGCCACACACACAAACTTCAGCCTTCAAGCGGATTTGTGCGTCTTCGAGAGTATATTTGAGGTTGTGTTCGATATTGTGGGAAACACGCACGATTATCGATTGCTGTTGTTGGTTTGCTATCCGTTCAAATGATTTGCTGTGTTCGGATCACTCACTCATCGAGTGATTATTCATTCAGTTACACAATAATTACACTTGTTTTTGTGACGGCGTTGTTAACCTTGACGATATTATAAATGGACTGAACGAAGTAACTGCATAATCGTCGATTGTCTTCATGAAGAAACATTATGCAGATATTCTTTTAAAAGTGACAGCTTCAAATCGATGCAACAGACGACTTTATTTGGTAATGTTTCAGTCACATTATAAAACGAATATACAATACTTTTATTTATAAATCAATTCACCGCAAACATTTCACACAATCGAAAGAATCGGTTGCACCTGAATAATGACAACCTCACCGACCAGTTTCTCAAGAAGTCGTTCGAGGAAATCCTTTCCTGAAAGATCCACCGAAATCTTCTCAGTCATTCTATTTTCATCTACTTTTCCGCAAAAAGTAGATACTTCTCGTCTAGTGTTCACTCGACTGAACAGTTCATTATTCGTATTTTCAAAAGTTTCTTCACGTAAAACTAAATCAACGTGTAATATTTGATACATTTCATTGATCATTAGCAATTGTTATTTATTCAACTGGAGAGCATTTGACAGTAACGGTGACAATGTCAAGAATCATTCAGTCGAGTAGGCTGGAACTTATCAACCTGTTTAAAAAATGATAAAGATACCACAAAATTTCTTGAAATTGAGGTCTTTTAAAAATTTATTTAATGAAATGAAATGTTTTACTAATGGTATGAGAAGAGAATAATTATGGGATTGTGGAAATTGTTTTTGGGGAATTAGATAAGCGTAAAGAATGGTTGAATAATTTTGGAAATCATTTCTTTGAAAGAGTTTTCAATCGATGTCAACAAAAACGTTTTTATCTCATGATTAGAATCAACTCACTACTAGATTTTTGTGATTGTGAGCATGCTTTTGCTTCGGTGAATCTTTTTGATCACTCACTTTCATCTGACTAACAACATCTATCTGTTCACCAAGGTCGCTGTTTTGCTGTGATCAGAAATGACTTTATCTCATTACTTCCTTGAATGTGTCATTATGAAGGTGAATAAAATAAACTAACTTAAACGAGTACGAGAGCTGCCTGTTTGTGGTGTTCCATCTCCACCACGACCCCATGAGGTCCATGTGAATACGATGCCTCCACGGCCCGTCTGGCCACCACCACTCCTCACCGGTGGTACACGGCGTCCACCTGAAATCAATCAGTGCCTCTGAAAGACCATTGTAACAAAATTTGAAATATTTTATCAAGAGATTGTTGTGTAATTAACGTTCTAATGATTTGCATCAAATCGTATGCAACCGATGGTCTTTGGAATGGATATTGTATAGCCTATGACCTTCTCAGCTTCATCTCTTCAATGATTCCGTGAGAACAGTCTGAGTATCAATCACGATGAGAATTGTATTCGTTCATAGGGAAGTGTGAGCTATGTTCAGCGATCATTCCGGCATAGCTGTGAAGGCGACATGAACACGTTTACCGGATCGTGTTGGCGCTTTAGTTGTTGAAGGCGGACTGGCATCGTGTGGATCTTCCGGTGAAGGACGACGAGTTGGGCTTTGCGGTTTGTCGGATTTAGTGTGGCCATCATCCTCTGGCGGCTTTTCAGTTGCACCTGAATTCCAGTCTCTTTTATTTTAGATTCGTGATCAGTTATCGCTTCTGAGCTTGATTGCGATGCTCATAGGTGACTTTTCTGTTATGGTCACCCTCATTGACATCGTAGAGTTTCAGAATTTTCTGTGGGATGGCCATAGGGAAGTTTGCGATCAGAGCGCTGCTGTTCCACTTTCTGATGGTTCTGCACGATTACAGGAGAGTATTTATTTATGTGAGGCATTTTCAAGAAATGGTCGTGCACCTGGTGTAGTTGATGGAATCAGCGGTGTACTTGTAGGCTCGTCATCGCTCGATGGCGTATCGTCCTCAAGTTCCAGATCAGTTCCTTCGACTGGGGCTCCTTCAATTGGCTCATAAGAACGGTCGATGCAAAACAAAGATTATCACAAATTTTACTTCATCTCAGGAATTCGCTCTTGAAGATCAACGCTACAATCAGCATTTGAAGTCATTAAAACAGCGTACACCCATCAGAAACCTAGCTCAAAGTACACATATTAAAAAGAAGTAGGAAGGAGTTTTATTGGAAGTAAACAGAATATAACACATAGTAAATGCTGTTCCCTAAACTCATTTACTTCACGCAAATTAATTTCTCTCTGCTGGGTAAACGGATGAATGATCCAGCAATTATAACTCTCTTCAGAGTGCATTCATTCAACTAACTGTTAATGAGAGAAACTGTTTCATTAAATGAGAATACTACCGTAAATATCCTGAATTTTTTCGATGTCTTCGGAATCCAGTTTCGGTACGACGTAATTACCGTACTCATCGATTGCACTCTGATAAAACGGTGCCATAACAGAGCGTTGATTACGCGAATGATCCAATCCGAGTGTGTGTCCAATTTCATGAACCGCAACAGTCAGTATATCCGTGAACTGATTTCTGCAATAAGCAAACGCATTCACGTTCTTGAGTCCCACAGTCATATCGTAACTTAGAAACACCCGAAAGTTTAATAATTTATGGAAAAATTATTAGAATATTATCATTGCACTTAGTGAAAGGATGAAAATGTGAGCCACTGTGTGCTGATCAATCATATATACATGATTAAACGAGCGCAGATTTACTTCAAACATTCAAAAGTATTGTAAAAAGCATCGAATGATGTGCTTGAGTACTACGTCGAATTCTCATGAATAAAACGAAAATGCTCATTTGGACTTGAGTAGGCATTTAGTCGACGGAGTGGTGCTATCATCACAGATGCGAATGAACGAAACAAACCCGTAATAGAGTTTTTCCGGATCCATATAAACCCAGTTCTCATCTTCATCAAAATGCAGCAGTCCATTTGTGGGCATTGTTGCGTGTGCGAGAACGCCACCTATTCAATCAATCCAATTTTACACTTAATTGCTAATATCTAATCAAAAACGAAAAAAGCAATCAAAAATATTTACATTTATATCCAAAGGAAGTTTAAAGTATATCTTACAAGTTGATAGCATGAAGAAATTTTGCTTATTTTCTTCCAGTTTGACAACCTTTACAAAGTTTTTCAAGAAGAATCAAGAGTAGTGATAATAATAGTAACAACAACAACAACAACAGAAACCGTGTCCGTCGAACGGCCATGGATCGCCATGTGAATGATTTGCAAATTTGATCTTAATATTACCCCCTTGAGGTACTTCTTTAAAGGTTAGCGGTGTGACAGCAGACCACACTTTGAAGGCTTTACGAATAGCTTCTCTGAAACGACAATAGCAAATGTATCAATCACCAATAACTCTCTATGAACTATAACAGATAATTGCATAATAGATACAAGCCGGATCATAGCCTGGCTCAGGCTCACAACATTAATGATATTGGTACACCACTCGGTTTTGAGCTAAACTTTGCTCCGCGAACGGGAATCAAACCCGTGATCATAACACAACCACTCGGCAGAGACTAAACGGTCTCCGCGGTAGCTCACAAGTAGATCCCCAACCGGTAATTGGTACGTCGCGGTTCCCGTTATCTGACTTCGATTCCCGTTCGCGGAGGAAAGTTTTGCTCGAAAGCGAGTGGTGTACCAATATCTCTAGGAATTGTGAAATTGATTCAGTCAAATTCATCTCTTGCAAAAATTATCTGATAAATGATTGCATTATTGTGGAGTCAGGACCCATTTCGCCGAAAATCAAAACGAAACAATTGATTCATCTCAAAAAAGCATTTGATTAAGAGATATTCTCGTTTCATTTCGAACAATTAATCTTCTCTTAAAACAGTTGTTCCTTGATGATGAATATAAAACTGGCGAACAGACTTTATTTTTTGTTGTGGTAAATCTGGTGTGAATGATAGAAATGAATAGGTGAGAGCATGTTTCGGCCATTGATATGATCCTGAAAGTAGACAATTCGTTTCAAATTTTCAAGTTAAAAAGTTACATCACTTATGACTACATTTATGCATTTCGGGATAAACAAGCATCAAATTGCATTTATTGTATGAGTGAGAAGTGCTAATTTTCTGTTTGTTCAATACTGATCTGTAGATCGATGATCAACTCGACATTCACTTGTTGAAGTGTTAAATACTGACCAGCGACTCTAAACGATAAAACATCAGCCACACCACATCTCGGATAAGTCATTTTCGTAGCCGTTTCCTCATCAATTTCACCGGTTTGTGGCAAGCCAGCGAAACTTTGAAAACTCCTTAACAAAACATATCATGAACTAAACTAGTGTGAGAATTCCATTGGATGTTGACGGAAAACGTTGTGCAATAATTTTCAAAGTGTTATACGTGGACTGGCTGACACTTTTACTCATGTAAAACCACGATAAATCCTACTAATTGTACCGTTTGAGTTGTCAACAAGAAATAAGATTGTACAAGCATTTGATCTGGGTGCAGTATGCAATGTTACTCATACGCATGAAACTGCGAAGGTCTCAAACAACACTGCTCTAGGCATAAATTCTGGGAGAAACTACAGAAATGGATTTTGTTTTTAGATTTTAGTACAGTTTTAGTTTTCTATGAATGTGTCAGTAGAAAATAAAGCGGCAACGAACGCACATTATTCCTTTGCGGAGAACCTCTCTGAGGTCTTCACGATTTTCTGCTCGGGAGCGACCAAGCACATTCGCTCCAAGCACATTGCTCGGAGCGATATGACCATATTTTTGAAGGTAATTCTGCAAGAATGCAACTCTCCGCATTTGATGGATACGCGCATTGAAATGACATTGTCAAAAGTAACAGCTCCAGCAGATTGTATAAAAACTAATCAGCATGAAAATTTCTTATTAAAAAAGGCTTTAGAAAATGAAACAAATAACCTTTGCGTCTTCGGGTGATAGAGGATCGAGTTGACTATGTTCTTCTGCACGCAATTCTGATACTTCAGGATGTTGCAAGGCGAGTTGATGACGACGAGGCAATGTCAATGATAAGGGTACCGCAATCACAACATTTACTATTATTGCCCACAAATAGCAGTTCATTTCTAAAAAAAGTGCCATTTTGAGAAATCAACCCATTCAACATTTAACATTTTCAAAGGCCATGAATAGAACTTCATTCAAGAACTCACGAATAATAATACTTGACTAATGAGTTCTATCAATGAAACTGTTCTAAAAACGATGAGTTTCGGGAATCATCAACTTCGATACGTGAAGATCAGAAAAAATAATCGCTACTGATTAAGTTATGTGGAAAAAGGGAATATTTTACAGAGAATTTACAAGAAAACAGTAAACAGACAAGTCGACATTATCAATTATTGCAATCAGAATCGCAATGCCTAAACCATTCAGTGTATTGTTCACAGAACGAAAAGTATCACATTTCAAATTTATAGTTTAATAATTTCATGCTGACGAATTCAGCACATAGAGACCATTTGAAACTATTTATTTGGAATCATGTGAATCTTAATCTTGATATAATAGCGTAGCTTTTATATTAAGATTAAGATTAGCGTCAATAACTCGTGAGTGCAATGAATGAAATGATTTTGCTGCTATGTTGCGTTATTGTTGGTAATGTTTAAGTGAAACACAAACCGAAACTTTATTTTAGTGCTATGAATCAGTGAAGAATTTCGAACAACTGACATTGGTGAAAGAAAAAACATTGTGCACTGTTAATGTCTTAAAAACAGAACGTTCGACTCATTTGATTTTTCAAAATTGCTGTCTGATTAACTTGCTTGAGAATTAACATTGGAAAAAGTCTTCTAGCATTTGCATCCGAAGAAATTGATCAACAGTGCCGAGAAAAAGTGATAATTGGGACAGTTTCATCAAGTGACAAGTGATTTGTTCCATCTCGAAGTGTTCTCGCATGTTATCATATGAAGTGATCTTGTGCTAACTGTGCACTTCATATTGATACTGACTTCTGTAATTTGCATGTGATGCTCTCAAGGTTATCAGCAGATTTCAGTTATTGTGCCTCAAAGCGTTCAGCCGTCACAATGAAATGATTTTAGTCTAACGAAGAACGCGAATTGCACTTCAAGTTGACTACTGACAACTTTATCATGAAATGAATTTTGGTCACGAATCATTTGTGGATCAAGAAATTCTTCCTACTGAAAAGCCTTTTGATCACTGCTGATGATTTAATGTTTATGTGTAGGAACCCAGCTTGAACGACCAATACTCAGAGTTATGGTATTACTTTACGAAAAAGAAATGTGAGACGGTACTGTCATGTAGTAATTCATACGTTCCTTGTCCATTGGATAATAAACAACATCTATTATTGAATGTTAATGAACTGGGAATGACTGATGCATAATTCAAGATAATCATATTACCAAAATTATCTTTATCGAACTCTGAATATTCGAGCTTTTTATGAATGTAAATCCTGGGATCGGGATTGAAAATTAACGTTCCTGGGATCGCATGCAATCACCTATCATGCTATCAGGTGCTTCATATTGCGTTGCAGGGAGTTTATGTGGTGATGCAAGCAGATGGCTACAGGCACTTAATAAGTAGCAGCATACAACTGGATATTTATATGCACATTCTCATTCGAAGTGTCCTATCAAACAGAACAACTCTACTTTCTATGAAAAAATTTTAACATAAATATCGTTGTTTGTTAGAAAACAGTGAACGCCGCCACATCTATTATTCTGCAGGTGGAAACGTTTAATTATTCGAGTTAAGTTAGATGATGATAGATTAAATCATTAATGACTTGCACACACCTGATTATTTACTGATTAATCAACATGATATGAATTTAATTGAAATGACTTGTTACTAATTCAGTGCTTCATGTGGGAGTGCAATATCACCGACGTCAGTATTAATGTGATTACTTTTATTGCGTTATTTGATCTTACAATTAGTAGTATTTATCGCACACTTTAGCCACATTCACTTCCTCATTGCTTTCACAAGTAGCTGGAACGAGGTTGATTGTACACTTCACAGTTTGACGGAATGACGCCAAGTTGATCGAGATGAATTGCTGATATCCAATTAGGCCATATCTAATCCATTTATCGCACAACGACTTTCAACAACACTTTCATAAGATGCTTGGTTGATTGATCATTCAGCAAAAGGGTTTTTCGCCTATAACTTTTTCAAAATTTGCCATCAAATTTCTCAGCAAAATAACTCTAAAAAATATAGGATAGTTTCAACTAGGTGTTCTTTACCGGCTGTATTATCGCTCGACATATCAAATATCATACTTTAATAGGTGACATTATTCGAGATCTTATGAGTCGAATTTGGTTCTAGCAATAGGTAGCATTTTATTCGGGATCTTATGGGTTTTTTCAGTTTCGCTTGTGACTATCATTGACTCAATAAAACTTAGAAGTAGCAGAAGGAAGGAGGCTACTTTTCTAGGAGAACATCAGAATAATTATCAAGTAATGTGCATGAATGAAACACATTGACGTCATATTTTGTGTGATTGAAGTTCATTATATTTTCATTTGCTGTTGCACATTCATTGAAAATGAAATGAGTTCATCAGTTATGGATGCTTGCGATCGTTTTTTCAATCGTTGAACAACATTGTAAAACAAGAATGACGATTCAAAGTTAATCATAAATTGTGTTCAGGCCTATTAATCTTTTTTTGTTAGCAATGCTGATGTCTTATTTGGGCGTAGACTGCTTTGTCAGACAACCGTGAACGTCATCTGAAAACTACTTGATTGGGGAATTTCAGATCTAATAATCAGTTTCCCCATTAATGCGATACAAGATAAGTATAAAAAACCGCAAACATCATCAGTGGATGCGTACTTTTCAAGAGATCGTCATTATTATCGACGATAATCATGCATTGTTGCAGCAGTATTGTTGCTTTGATCAACAGTGTCCCCATTCTTGATCTGCATCGCATTGCTTACATCTCGACGCGAGTGTTTTTGTGGAATAAGCTAAAATCAGTTCGAGAAGCAGACCGAGGCCAAGTGAAATGAATGTTTAACTCATTGTTCTTAGATTAAAGAGATGATCATACCACAAAGTGTCCATACAGAAATCCACACAAACGTCATCGAACAATAATATTTCACAACCTTAACACTTTGCATATAAATGAAATCGGAAATGAAGCAATCAAACGAGAGCTTTCACCTTGCCATAAAAATAAGATTTATTCGAGGATTGCTTTCCATAAACATGAAAGTCGCTCATTTTTAATGATAAATTTTAAATCGTTCACAACCATAATAACAAATATTCGGTTACCCCTCATAAATCATTGTTTTTTTGTCGTTGCTTTTGTTTTTCGCTTGCTTTTGAAGTGAACCATAGAAGCATGGAAATATGTTCACATAAGCGAATGTTTTAGAAATGTTGCTGAAACGGCAGAATTGCGATAAAAAGCAAATTAATATTGCAACTGACGGGTGTTCCAACAACACATGCTTCACTGCAAATCACTCATAACCGTTCTCGAACTTAATTAACCTTAATGATGCATCGCCGTGTTCAGCATCGCCGATCGTTGTACTTATCGGATAAATTCCGTATAAATAGCTAAGAGTTTGTGATTGAATCGCTCATTGTTTTGCCATCGGCTGTTTGGCTGTTTGTTGTTGGTGTTGACAGCATACACAGCAGGCTCAATACCTCTCATTCTAGCCGAGCTTGATTTTAACCGCATCTTATCAAATAATTAATCGAATTTATCGTCTAAGTCTTCAATTGCATTTGCATATTGAACAGTTGTTATGTGCATGCTCGTTCACTCGTAAAAAATCACTAAATGAATCATAACAAGGTGTACCATAGGCACTGATCAACTTGAATTGTTAGTAATCAAATTCAGTGGTTTGTTTTTCACTTGATGTCCACTGCTGTGCGCAACATCACTGATACAGTGTCGAGCCATCGTAATACGGCAACTGCTTAACTGATCACATCGCCGTCAATATTCTTCAAGCCAATCAAGCTTTCAAACTGACTTTGAAAAGCAATCGCACTGGATATAATTTTGGAGATAGATCCGATGCACGTCTTCGCAAATGTTTGCAGTACGCCAGTTCGTTTGATACGTTAATTTGACACTGATCTTTTCAGGTATCCAAATGGAGTTCAGTCATTCGTTAGTGGTTCTGTTCGTGTTCAGTGTATTTACGTTCGTTTGCGCATTTCCGCTAACGAATGCAGATTACAGTGACTCTGATCAATACGGTGGGGTGTTTGATGGCGACATTTCGGCATTACTTCCAATAAATCTGCTGGTCGGTTACTAGTTGATTCCCTTTAATTGGCGTTTTTTCTCACAGTTCTTATCATCTTAACGATAGTCTAGCTTGATGCAGTTCCAAAATGTGCTAAAAATGAGTATGACAATATTGGATATATGCAGAAACAAAAAAAAAGCTGCAGCAACCTAAAATACCTCAAAAATTTTATTCTTTCGAAAGTTTTCAAAATTATTTGGCAATTTCGACGATCTGCCATTGACTAACAGTCATATCACAACATGCCTTAGGGTATGAACAATTTTATTCTTAAAACAGTACTGTTTAAAATGCAATGAAGTCGTTGCATTCGGCTTGAACTATTAGGCGTGAATCGATCGCAGTAATAGAATTAATGATATGGAGTTAAAGATTGAGACAACAAATAAATTCCCGAGTACACTTCAGCATTTACTGTACTGCTGATGCGAGGAATCCTCTTTGTGTTAGAGGAGAACGTGTTCCTAGAATTTTTGCTTACTAAAATAACAACAATGTACCTAAGCCTTGGTATTTCATGCAGTGACATTCTTGATGAGTAATGAATACTAATCGTAAGCAAGTGAAGCCAGATCAGAGATTTTCTATTAGAAGTAGCATCTTAATTCCATCAATGAGATAAGTCTCGTCTTATCAGTGAAATTGATGAATTAGAAATAACTGTGTATTGTGTTACAATTCATGTCGTCAATTGTGATATCGTTGTCGATTCAAAAGCTTTCGAAAGCTTGAATTCATTACCTTACAGCCATTATAGTTCAGAAAAAACAACACAAGTAGCTAATGCAATCATCGTCTAATGCGTGAAACATTTATGTAAATGAAAGTTAACGAGAAATAAAGAATGCATTCGTCGAAGAGTTTTCACCTGTTTAAAGCAATATTCCCTCTCAATGAAATACATTTTGTAGTCAAATTGTTTGTGCAATTTGTTTCAGTAGTATTTCAAAACTGCTGAATGATTGTAGCAGTTTGAGGGATTTTGATCGAAATCAATTTGGAACAATACTATTCGTTGATTCGACTTTATCCGAGAGATATTTGACAACAATGTGAATGTGAACTTGTTGCGTATACAAAGTAAACTGTCGCTGTTTCAGCTTCAGAGGAGCGCCGCTGATCACTTGCGATGGAATCCACAACGATCAGTGAAACGTAATATTGCGATCGGCCGCGGCGATGGTTTCAGGCCTGGCAAGTAAACACACACGTGCGACTGACTGCCAACGAGGTTGAGCATGAGCATGTGCAGGAAATTTATTGATTAGATTCAATAAAAACAATGTAAACTGATAACAGCGCATGATACGAACGATCAATCAGTTTATCTGATCAACTAACAATTGGGTGTATGTAAAAAATAACCAAAAATGATGCTGGTCAAAATTTTTAATTGAATTTAAATGTTCGATGTTATTTGAGTGTCACTAATAAAGATTTTTAATACTCGAAAAATTAGCATCTAATTAACATAATCAAAACCATAATTTGTTTACTTGTCTGCCCACGATTGTGTAAGTGACGAGACGGGTGACGTGTGAGTGTTAAACGTAATAATTAAAATTGTCCTGCATCATTTGCTCAACACGAGCCACCACACACCTCAACAGAACTTTGCAAAATAGTCAAATTTCTTGAATTCGCCTGCGATTCTCGTTTGTTCATCTTGAATTTTCTCTTTGACTGTATTCAAAAGAATACGACTTCAACTCAGGTAATAACAAGCTGACAACATCAAAAATGACCTTATAAAGTGCTGATAAAAGATATCTCAATATCCCGTTGTTCACGGGACTTCTTCAGAGGGAAAAATTACTCAGTGGATCAATGACTAACTAGTCAATCAATAAATGAAATGCCCTACATTACTGGCCTCTCCCTTCAGGCAATCAATGCATCTGCTCAGCGAAATATTCCTTTCCCTGAGGCTTATTCTTGGTTTCAGTTTGCAGCGAAACGTTTCACTGTCACTGCGCAACCGAATGAATGCATTCACGTGCATTCGCCGATTGCCGACCAAAACTACTTAGTTAATTGTGTTTAGATAGGATTTGCGTTGTGTTCTTCAATCATTATCATCGCAATCAGCACTGACTAAAAGATATTCGCTTAGGTTGAAAATTATATGCAAATTCATCAGATATTTATTTATGAAGCATAAGTGCCGTAACACTTCGGTCATTTGATTGACTTTTAAATCATGAATGAATGATGACCTATTGTACGTAAATTGAGATCAGTTCAAGTGAGAACGAACCCTAGCAACTCGATTTAAACAACTACTATGCCATGTTGTTGTATTTCTTGAAACGACGGTATTTCTTGAGTATTAAATCCGTTTTGGCCACTTAAACAAAAAATTTTCTCCGAAGTATTTTGTCTCAAGTAAGTTGTTTCATAACTAAAAGACATGCTCGTGATTGAGTGTGAACGAATCGAAAAAGATTCATCACGCTTGATGTGTTATCGAAACGACGCATGATGATGATTCAGCAGTGTGGAATCAGTGCAAACAAACGTCATCGCGCTGTCCGTACTCGTTCGATCGTGTTCGATTGTGATCGTATTGTGCAATCAGAAACGCTGTTGTGCAACCGAACGTAACACATAAATACGTGGAACGTTACTGACTTTTACATACACATTACTTTTACTCAATTAACAATTATTCCTTGCCGCGGCATTACCAGTCTTCTCACGTCATCAAATTCAGTGCTTTTGAAGTGATCTGTCTCTAAATTGCTTGCTCACACCGTCATTTTATTATTGTTTAATAGCGCTGTCATGATTCTCATTGTAATCTTTTATTTTCTTCTTTCATTATAATCTTTAGGTCGTGATATTCTTTTTATTTCTTATATCATTACTGTTATTGTCATTAATTGTTCTTTATATCGATTTCTAGTTGCTTGCCACTTCGCGATAGGTTTTTTTGGCTACTTTTGCAAGAGGCGCCGATTTAAGCAAATTCAGATTGCGAGATTCGAAAAGAGGTTTAAGGTCAGAGTTGAGTTATGCTATCTATAGATGCGAAAAGGCAACACTAGATGACCGAGAGAAATAACCGATAAAATTTGTACTGAAAGCGAAACTGATCGTGAGATTAAATGGCCGTTAAAACACTGGTCAATCCGAATGAGAAAAGATATGCGCCAATGTTGGAAAGGTTACCATATGGTTCAGTGGGTAATCCGTGAAGAAAAAATATTTTCAACAATTGAATTGAACAATTTGTTTGATTCGACAGAGATGACGTGTTCTGTTCTGCTGTTGGTGTATATGGACCACCGCTGCGGTTACCATTATCGAATGAATCGATTCACAATGCTCTAAGTGAAGCGAACGAACGAATGCAAAAAGCAAAAAAAACATTTGGAGAATGAATGAATGGCAAACACAAGAAGAACACAGCGGTGTTTGCTTGCAGTGCAATGGCGAACAGATGAAAAGATACGAAGAAATAAAATTGAGAGGAGGAACGTCGTTCGCTGGCGAGTGCTGGTGAATCCCAAATGAAAATTTCATATCCATCACTGAAAAAAAAACGAACTGAACGACCGACCATTGCACTTCTTCGACCAAGCAACCATCATTGCACTCGTTCGTGTAATTTTGTT
Source organism: Anisakis pegreffii (assembly GCA_035041965.1). NCBI lineage: Eukaryota > Metazoa > Nematoda > Chromadorea > Rhabditida > Anisakidae > Anisakis > Anisakis pegreffii. The sequence goes on along the minus strand of JAPYMA010000206.1, from coordinate 85,255 downwards.
CAGCAAATAACCAACTGCACTGAAATAGTACTATTTGCTTGAATCGTGTTTGAATCGTTTTGCATTCTAAAACAGCCATCATCATCCATGCATGCACTACTTCCCTCAACGATATATGAAAATGGTGCAATAGGCGTTTTTATTCATCAGCTTATGTGAGATTTTGCACTTATCGATTATTGTTGTATCACGTGAAAACGCAGTCTCGTTTTCATGCATTTTCTTTCATGAGTTGTTTGAGAGTGTTTCATGATATGCATTGCGAGAGACAATAACTTCCTTCAGTATAGTGAGGTATTCATTGAGAGAGATTTGGATGAATGGATTGGACAAAAGGTGCGAATCTGGAACCGAGATTGGGAATTGTCGTTTTGTATTTGATGGTGTGGATTCGGTATGATTAAAGAAGAAGTAAACACATCGTCAGTTGTTTGACTATAATCAACAATAGTATTGTCTTTAGAATTCAATTATTTTGATTAACGTGTACTCGCCATTGCGTCGTGCTCGTATGTGTTCACTCACTCGTTCGCAAAATCCGACGAGTGGAATCGTTCGAGGAAATTTTCTCAAAATTTTCGAATTTCAGTTAAAATTCACTCAGAAATGCCTACAAACGCTCTAGCACTTCCAATGCCCTGTGATATATTGGACGGTTGCACACTGCGTAATCCGTGTCAGTCGCGTACATCGCAAGATTCTTCGAATGAACCACAGCCATCCACTTCACACTGGGACAATCAACTTTGTTTCGTAACCAACGAATTCTTTGAGGTGCGCCCAACTTTAGCGAGTTCTAACAATCCCCCACCCCTCAACCCCTCCTCTGAGAAGTCTCCATCTCAGTTCTGTCCAATTTCATGATATCTTCATGTCACGGATTTTTGCTTATTCAGCAAGTTATAACGCTGCCAGCAGTGCGGTTACTTCACTATTTTTAGGAAGCAGTGAAGTTGCGTTCGTTACGAAGACAAATTTTGCAGGAATATAGGAAGGATGCAGATTTGAAGTACGATTTTTATATTGAAGAGTACACGATTCAGTCTGAAGTGTACATGGAGAGCGAGCCGTTCGATAATCAGAAAGGCGGATCGCTCAAATGGCGATTGAGGATTTATCCGCGTCGTTAGTTTTTTTCAGACATCGTTAATATTTTCTCTGAATTTGTTTGTTCGTCTTTCATTTCATATTGATGATTCCTTCTTTAAGCTTGTAAATCTTTCAGAAATTCCATCCAAATGGTATTTCTGAATTGAAATTCATATTCACTCGCAAAATTCTGCCCCATCTAATAAAGAATTCATTTAGCTCATTGCACAAGTGATGTATAGCATTGTGAGAGACGTTTAATGGGTAACACTAAAGAAGGATTCAGATTGATTAATCGTCACTTAATGACTCGTCTACTTGGTTAATTTATCAACCGTTCACCTGTCACATATTTCAGTGCCTATGGACGATGGTCATGAATATATTGGTGTGTTTTTACGACTTGAAGAGTGCCAACACAAAAGAGTAATGGCTTCGTTCCGCTTCTCATGGGTTTACAATCTCGACGATTCAGATGAGGTCATTCAGTATGTCGGTAAGATTCACATCTTCATTTACATCTGTGCAAAAAACCTTGTCTAAAATCTATTTTTTCTGAATGCTCATCTATTTTCTGAATGAACGAAATGAATTTGAACGAAATCTGTTTGAATCTATTTTTTGAGTGAATGCTCATCGTAAATTACGACTATTTTTTAATCAGTGTAGCTCCAACGGTGACCTATTGTTAAACCAATATTCGAATAGTTTTCCAAATTTGAAACGAAGTTCTTTTGATGAAATGTGTCGCGATAAAATGGCGCATCTAATATTTAAGAGGAGTTTCGTAGTTTTTCGGTAAATGTCGAAAATCGTCGATTGAAAATAATAGTGCTTGTGAAGAGGTTACACCTATCACGATGTGATTTCGTCACACATCAATGTTCATTTTTTGTTTTTTAGAGACGCCGTGTGCTCAGCTCTTTTATAAGAACAAAACACTCGGTTATGCAAAATTCCTGGATCGTAACGTGGTGATGGAAACATTGCGCGCACTTAATCAGCAGCCTTACGATGACGAAGATTATGATGAATTTGATGGCGAATTCGGCAATTTACATCTTGTTTGTGAGGTTCGATTATTGCTCTCAAGAAGCTTGTTGTGACTTGTGATTGTTCACTTGTAGATGGTGATGATGCATTGATCAACGTGTTGCCTGAATTTGACATTAATCGTTTATTGAGATGGCGATTCGATAAGAAGCGATTTTCGAGAGCGCCTTAATTAGATGTGCTTTCATGACTGTTTTATTTGTTTACATTGACTCCAGTGAATTCTAAGGATCGTCTCCGTTATTAACTTGAAAATGATCATAGTTTCAAATGCACTCATTTCATTCAGCTCCATCAGTCTTGTTTCTCTCAATGCACAACGTTTTATGTGTTGAAACAGCCTATTCCTAAAATTTCAGTTTGAAGGATTTCTGTTATCAAATACAGGGATTGCTGAGCATCATTATAAGCGTTCCAGATAGCGCAGTTCATTGAACACTTATATCAACATAATATTTTTTCAGATTAAAGTCGAGTCACAGTCCGAGGAGTTGGATTTAAGGACCATGGGACGATACGTTTACGGATGTAAGGATAAGAGCACTCCCTACAAACAGCCCTTACTGTACATTATGTGAAAATGATGAAATAGTGCATTCATTATTGCTAGTTGTAAATTGAGCTCTGGTAAGCACTGAAAAGGACGACTTGGCTTCAATCAAAAATTAAAACGAGCTTGAAACGTTGATTGTTAATGTCGGTGTGCACGCTGGATTGGGCATTACTTACAGCTTCGTTGAAGTTGTTTTTATCGTTGACAGGCAATGAAAGATATCACGATAGGGGATGAGCAATTGGTCGAGTGTTGGGGGGTGGATGGAGCATTTTAAAAGACGTTATGCAAAGATTGTTCGATGGTGATCTTCGGGATATTGGCTGAGGAACTACTCGCTGATTAGTGACCGTCTTGCGTGTATCACTGAACACTGTTGTTGCTTATTAATGTGAGATTTGTTTTATTGTGTCAAAATGAATTTCTGAACTTATGCGTATATTTGATGAATGCCATCTGGGGCGAGCATTTCAATATCTCTTCCTAACGTTAATCTCCTCACCGATCTTCATATCAAACATCGCTTCGGAATGTTCGCTCATATTCCATATTCTCAGTACGTTCATTGAAAATCAGAATAATTTATCATTGTCCGTTCGGTCTTATTGTTACGATTTGTTTTATTGTTTGTTCATTTGCAGTTATATCAGTGCTATGTGCGCTTATCAAAAAGCGCATTATTCGTGTTCTTTGTTGTTGTCGTGAAGAACTTTTGCTTTCGTTTATTTGACGACATATAGGAATTGTATTTAGTAGAGTATGGCAAACTTGTATGATAGATGACAATTGTTATTTGCATTTTAGAGTTTATTTGTCTTTTTTCGACATTTCTAGGTTGTATATTAAAGGCGTTCGGATTATTTATTCAGTGTTATCGATCACTTGAATGATTTGTCTCACTTGATAACTGTTGAATGTGTAGATTGCGATATTGGTTGCGATAAAATTTTGTTAAAACTTTTTACTGTCCTTATTTGATTAGAGTTCATTATTGAGAGTGTTTTCTGATGTAATATCATTACGAGAGCGTGTTTAAGGAGTAATCTCTTGGTTGCCAAGAAACAAGGAAGTTCAACAAGGTAGCGAAACTACTTTTTTTTGCACTCAAACGCGCAATTTACAATTGACTAAAGCGTGTGACTGAATCGGGTGTCACAGGCTGCCACTATAACTGGTCGCGTTCAATTCCTTAACGTGTTTAAGACTGGTGTTTTTAGGATACTAAAGCTCAAGGAGAATTATGGAGAAAATAGTGTTGATCGATGAGGTGAGTTGGCAGTGAGACTTTGTAGAAGAGTAGAAGTTGTGTAGGAGAGTTTGCGAATTGACGAGAGAAATGAGTTTGTGGCTATTCCACGAATCTTTTCTTCACCTTATCACAAGAACAACGAGTATACGTCATGGCTGGTGATTCGTTTCGGATGAACATTTATGTTAAAATTGAGTGAGTTCAGTTTCAAATGGTCAGATCACTACTCGTAGTAACAACGCTAGCGATTTTTATAAATGATACGTTGAAACAAGGGATTCTTCGAGATTTGCTAAATCTCGAAATACCATTCACAAAATTTTACTCAAAATATCTCACCAACATGATCACATTACAAATTTTGTGCTGAATCAAGATTATTCAACAAAATATTGATAGTCACCGGAACTGAATTTATGAAGGACTCGGTAGATTAGGTAGTGCATTCTATGCCATGCTCCAAATCCATATTATATAATGAATGTTGTTGATTCTTGAAAATTGAACTAACTGGAGAGTAGGTACTTAAATTTTATTAGCTTCATTCATACCATTGGCTCTCATTGTGTTATGGAGTTCTTGTTATAGAATGTTATTTAAAATAGTCAGTCATGTTATGAAGAATTCAGTGTTTTGCAGCGCTTATTATCGTTATTAGTTTTTTGTTCACATTTTATCACTGTTATATTCTCTTGGTTCAATTATCTTTATTACCGATATCACTCTAATTATTGTACTGTTAATAAATTAATGTTCTTGTCATTACCGTAATTCGAACTGTCCTCATATCATCAATTGGATTGTTAATGTTGCTGTTGTTAAGTTTATGTTACAACCTCATCGTCAGTTTTTTTCACTTATTCGGATCGAGAATGGTCTTCTTATTTTCGACATCACCCTTCACCATCCTATCCCTGATTGGACATCTATTAACTTTAGTAAGTGTTGAAAATTTTCTCGCCTCTTTTCGACATTTATTATCTTTAGTAAACATTTTTAGTAAAGATTTTATGTAAAATGCGCAATATTCTTTACGATTACTTGAAGTGCCCCTCACAATGAATAAAAATATTTACTTGAATATTTCTGATTAATAACAACAGTCACATGCGTAGCCAAGGGGTAGGGAGCGCAACGAGAGTGCCCTCTCCCACTGAACGACCAGAAAAAGAACATGATAAGAGAAGTAAACGGGGGAAGCTGGGGAGGAAGTGGCAACAAAGGGAAAAGGGAGGAAAAAGAAAACATCGAAATGTCCGACTCAAAATTCAACTTTTTTTTGGGGATCAGATCGTTTTGCGCCCTCTCCCGGCTACACCGATGTTTATTATCACATACCAAAACAATAAATTCCTACTGCAATGAAAATAAAAAATGATACAAAAACTTTCTTAAAACACCATATCACACTCGATTTGCAATCAAAAACCAAGACAATAAAACAATGACTTGTACGATTGGAGTTATACTAACAGAGATCAATCGTTACGTTATACTGATGGCATCCCAGCGAAATTTCATATCGACCGAAATTCGACCGACTGTAGGAAGTGTACGACCGGAATAGAAAGAAATGTCGGAGTTTACATTGAAACTGTCGAATTTTTTTCGGTCGATTGCCGGTTGGATGCCAACAATATGACGAAATAATAATAATGGTACGAAACAATAGTAATAGTACAGACTCCAACATGTTGTTCGATGCGTTTCGATGGAGAGGTTAATTGAATTATGGCAGGTTTTAAAGGCAATGCGTTAAAATTACTAGAATAAGTCAATAATGCGCCGCACATCCATTCATTCATTAATGCATATGTACAATATACAAAAAACAACAACAAAAACAACAAAATTAATCAGGTATTGCATCGCTATTGTAAAATACATACACAAAATAGGGTGTTACGATGTGATCGAAGGATGAAAACACAACGATATGATTGAATGCTCATGCTTGGATTCAAGCCTGGAGCAGGCTGGGACTAATTCACCTTTTCCGAGAGCTAAATTCAGAAAGTTTTGATATGTTTGATAGAGAACGGGCCGAAATTATGCACTGGATTTATCTCTAAATACTTGTCAACTAAACAAAGGGTTTTGACAAATGCTAAGTAAATAATTAACAACAAAGAATAAGAATACAAAGCGTACAATTATTAAGACACAATGACATCAATCATTCTGAATGTCTCGAGATAAGAAGTACACATAAAGATCACGCGATCACAATTCATTAATTGCTAAAATTAATTTCAAAGAGTTAAAATGCTGCGCTGAGGTTAGTTGACTTGCTGCTTCAAGGCAGGAACTTGGAATTTGCAAGTGATCATTCAAATGCTTACATCGGGCGGAAACCTCGACCCGCAAAACCGAAATCCTGAAAACATCTTAACATTTATGCACAGAACCAGTAATGAAACGTACAATATTTTGAGACAAAGCTCTGACATAAGAATATGAATATGACTTTGCTAATGAATATGTTCATGAAAAATGATAAATAATGCTTGCATCAGAAGATGCGGTTAGAACATAGATAAAGTTAATAACCTCGAATGTCCAGTCTGAAGGAGTGTCTCTCCAGCGTTCATCATGTCTAATATCCATACCCCACGGTATATCTTCGATTGGTATTCGTCGATTAAGAAACGTATCACCACGTCTGCTCAGCAGTGAAGTGGAATCTTCGATAGGAGGATATTCGGATAATCTTTCACGATGCAATCTTTCTCGAAAGATCCGTTCTCGTTCGGATGCGGAGTCATTGAAAGGTGGATCCATCAGCATTCCTTGATGCCACACTTCTCTATCGCTAAATGAAGCGCGACCGAAGTGATCTGTTGGTGGCACTAACATTGGACGATAACCGTCGACTCGACCAATCGGCAATTCTCTTCGTTCGAATCGTCCATTCAGTGGCTCACTCCTTGCCATTGTCCACCGTTCGTCACATTCAGTTCTAGAAATCAATTACCTTTATGATCGATCGTTTAGTACTTATGACTGGACATTTATTTATACATTTACAGTTAACATTTATTATTTATACATTTAAACATTTATTAGATACATTTATTGATGCAATCATTCGATCATCAGATATACGCAAAAATAACCATTTCTAATACTTATGACTGAACTGATCGATAACAAATCAGATCTAACCTCGGTCGATCGTGATCAAAATCAATGAAATGCGGCGAGCGTTCACCATCCAGCAAACCTCCTCTTCTCGTTGAACGCCATGTCGGAAATTCATTCACTGGTGACCGTGTTTCATCAACCTGCATTTTAAAAAATTCAATATATTCGCAAGAAATGGAATAAAAATTATCCAGCAATAATCAGATTGGAGGAGCATTCTCCACTGTCCGAAGTGTTTACTAACAACCTCGAGGTCGTTGGAAATTTTGTGGGAAGCAAATTGAATATAACTTTCATCAATTAAATGAAATGGACGGAAACTATAAAATACGAACAGCGGAATATTCATACAAATTCATACGGCTGACAAATTGCTCATAAACAAATTTTAAAAAGAAACAATAAAACAAAAGCATAAAAAAAAGGAAATTACTGAGGAAACAATAAGAAAAAAAGAAACAAAAAGAAAAATTACTGATTGTGAGACAAAACCGCACCATAAAAATTGGAGACGATTTTCGATTACAAAATGGGTCATTTGCAAACAACGGTTCAGCAGCACCCATCGAATCCATCATCGGAGGTGGTGCTCGACTATTATTGAAATGATCATTGGGTCGAAAGCGAAACTCTTCAGCATCACCCTCCTCGTCGCCCTCCAATCGCACTCCATCAGCTGCCCTCAACCGTCTCCAGTGTTCATCGTCCTTTCTCCGCTGTTCACTCACTCGCCAAAGCATCATCTCCTCATCTTGTTCCATCTTAAAATCACCTCTCAACGATGCTACATACGTTTCATTGAAAGAAAACACGTAATTTGTTAAGGAGACAACGACGTTGAACCTTTGAAAATCTTATAAAAGTCTCTGTAAACAAAGTAAAACAATCAAAAAAGACACTGAAATAAAAATGACAAAGAAATTTACTAATTCATGACGTTTGCGTTTCTTGGAAGAACCTGATGAATGCGGTTGCATCACGTCTGGCCATCGGCTATGTCCAGCAAGCGATGAAAAAAGTGATTTGGGCGGGTGAGATCTGAATTTCAATAGACTTTAGGCAAAACATAGTGGAAAGAAATGCATGGAATGTTTTTTTATAAAAATAAACAAAAATTGAGTTGCTATTTCAGTAACACATGAAACTGTTTTAAAATACAAAAGCCATTGGGTGAACATTATGAGAAAATTCTCAAAACTACTGAATAAGAAATTTAACGCATTTATTCTATCGTCAATATTTTCGACGGCATTGAAGTCTACACACGAATCTCAAGGAAAATTCGCAAGAAGCGTGTTAGAGCAGCAAAAATTACTGCCCTAACACAATGTAATAATAATACTATTATGTCAGTAACAATAATAACAACCACCATAACTTAATAATAATACGATTAATAATAAAAATAAAATTTAGCTGAAAACCGAAACTAACTTTTTATTTGAATCCGGTCTCGGTTTTTGCTCAGAATCAGCCGAGGCTCTTCCTGATTTGTTTTCTGACTTAGCGCTACGCGTTTCACACTGAAAATTATAACGATGTGGATGCGTTAAAATGTTCTATCATTGCATCATACTGAACTACTCGATTACTCGATAAGCTATGAAAAGTTGAACTACCAGTATCGAAAACATTACTCAAATTCAGTTTATCGTAAGAGTAACCTTCGAATCACTCGTCGATGCACTCGAAATTTCCGACTCGTCTTTAGGCGGAGGAACAATCAACGCCTTCTTGGAATTCGAATTTGGTTGTGTGGTTTTGTTTTCATCATCCATTCGCTTTTGGGGACTCTTCTCTTCTGATTGCGACGTCTGTTTTGATGATTTCGAAAGATCCGTTTTATTTGACGAATTAGGAGATGCAGAGTGTGACTTCGTCGTCGTGCTCTCGCTCACAGAATCGATCGCTTTCGATGACCGCTCTCCGTCTGTTTTCGTTTCCTTCTTCCACGATTTCTCTCGTTCCAACTTCTCTTCGCCAATATCACTCTTTGCCGTTTTGTTATTTGTATCTTCAGACAGGCGAGTGGTTGTTCGCGACGGTCGTTGAATCGTCTGACCATTCGTTTTAGAAGCAACATAATGAGCTCGCGTCGTCGAGTTTGATTTCCAGTCTTTTCGGGATGACGGCTGAGAGTTATTATCTCTTTTCGAAGACGATGACGGCATGCAAGAAACCTAAATGATAGTTGAGACTTATACGCTCGGCCCAAAATTAGTTAAAGAAATTTTCATCAGATAGTTTCTTATGTGAAAAAAAATTCAAGCCCTTCGTTGAATGTTAATGATTAAAAACTAATTTTACTCATCAACACTTAATGAAGGGCTCAAAATAAAAACTAATTGTGAGCATAATCTTTGCCCGGAATGCACTCAAGGTCCGAAAATATCATAGAGATGCCTCAAAATTTCCTTGATTTTATACAATTATCTCTTAACAATGATAATATTCATTAAAAAACCAAAGAAAAAACCCTTCAGTATAACAAAACTAGAGAACGGCTAAAATGTAAATTATGTCATCGCCATAATTCAACGTGAAATTGTTGATTTACCTTTGCTTTGGACGAATCCGACGAGCTGTTACTACGGCGAAATTTACCGACGAGTGATGGTAGCTCGGGTGGCGGAGGACATACGGATTTGTCCTGGCCAAATATCGGAGACTGAAGATTTTGTGGTGTAGATGAAGATGTTGCTGGAGAATTATGAGCGTCTGATATTCCACCTGAACTCATTACCTTTTTCAATTTACGGAAAGTCTACGAAAGCCTATCAAACATTTGTGATCAAATCAGAAGTACGGGCAGAATTTTTTTCTGTTCATCAGTGGAGACGCGACATAGAAGTTCAGTTCACGAACTAAACGCGTAACAGAACATCATAAAAAGGTTCGCTAAAGAATTCACTGCTTTACCCAGTCAATGGCGCCGATCACCTTTTCAAACGGTTCAAATCACCGAAATGCTTATGAAGATTCTCAATGAAAGCGATTCCAAAAAAATGGACTGAACTTCAACTCTTTGATGACAATATTCTAATGACTATCGTATGAATAATAAAGTCTATAAATAATGACAAACGTGTAAATTTCCAATATTCATTTCAAATTTCACATATTTTCTGTTCGACTGTGAATAATGAAGAAATGTGAAGAGGTGAATAAGAAACAATCGATCAAAAAAATGCTCCACAAATCACCTGAAATTGCTTTGGAATCACCGAATAGACGATGTACACTGCCACTTCCATCACTTGGCGTTGACGTGTTGTTATTCACCGAATTTGTGCTGTTGTTCTCAATTGCTGATGAAGTGCTCAACTGCGCACGTAGCAATCGAACCTTAAAAACACGATTGAATGCGAACACTTTCGACATCTCAAATCCAAATCATTTCTCAACTGTTCAACAATGTTCTCAACTTTTTGCTAATCACTGAATAGTACTGAGGGCAATTTTGAGAAGAAGAATACGAAGAGACAATGGAGCTTGTGGATGAAATCAATACACAGTTTTAAGTAAGAAACATCCAAAATCAAAATTAAATAAAAACAAACATGAGATTTAAGAAAACTGGATAAGAAGGAAACTGTACAAAACGAATTATACTACTAAAAATCGCAGTCGAAGAGGTAAGCGCTTCACTTAAAAATGAGTGGTTCATTGCCTTAAATAAATTTGAGCAAATCTGATGTAAACAACCCTCTAAAAACCAACTTCGTTTTCAAGACGTTTCGAATCAGCCATCCATATGTCTCGTTCGAATTTCATCTTGTCATTCTCTCTCGAGAGGATTTTCGACGCGCGTTCTTGTTTGTCTAACTTCATTCGTACCTGCAATAATTGATGATAGATGTTCGATTCAGAAATAAAATCATATGAAATGGCAACAAAATCACTCCATTCCGATTCGGTTCACTACCATTTTTAATTTCAAATCACACAAATTAGATCCTCGCTCATTTCATCACAGAAAAAAGAACACTTGAAATGATAAAAAAAGCGAAACGAAATGATGAAAAACGACTCACATCGTTGAGAATCACGTTCGCATCCGCAAGAGCTGCTGTTTTGTCAGCAATCTGCGTGGTCAACACATCACGATACTTATCAAACACGTTGCACGTTGTGCATTTCGTATTCGTTGCTGAAAATTTTCAACAATTCGTTGCGTTGATCCATTAGATCATGAAGCAAAAACATCTCATCACGTTACATATAAGTTCCGTTCTTCACAAATATCCGCTTTCTGTGCACAAAGTGAGTGAGGAGTGCTGACTGAATCGTGTGAAACATTTCCAGAAATGAGTTGAAACAACAATCTCGGATCTGATGGATCACATCAGACAAATCGTTTGCTAGCATTCATTTGAATGCCTTAAATAAGTCACGATCAGCTATATTTACGAATGTGCGAGCCTAAGGTATAGTCTTGATGAAGCAACAAAACATCTGTGATCTTACCAACGAATAATTTGTCCTCTAATTTTTTCTGGATACTGATCACCCGTTCATTTGCAAGATGCAAATCTCGGTCTGCAACGAGCAATTGGCGAGTTTTACTATCGATTACGCCACGTAACTGTGCCATTTCTTCATCTTTTGCGATCAGTTGCTCCTGAAATCAATTGCGTCGTTATGTGACGGTGAGGGAGGTAGGCCACCGATGGATTGGGATTGCTCAATTGAACTAACTGAATTCAGCAAAAAACACTGATTCTACGGCTTAATGGATGTGAAAACTTTTTAATGAGAACGGTAGCATTCAGAAATGACACTGAAAAAACAGAAGAAAAAACCTTCAATCTGCATTTATCCGTTTCATATTTACTCGCAACCAAATGGAAACGCCTCGTATCTTCATCCACCTTAGAAGCACACTGAAAGATTTTCGTAAAACTTTCCTGTGTTCATTTAGAGAATTTTGCTGGAAAAGGATGACCGACCGTCTGCGAGCAAACATTTTCGCATACGTAACGAACAGCCAATGCAAATGAATGAATAGATCAACTACAGGTAACAACTTCTCTCCCTATTGAATAAATTCAGCCCAGTGAACGAACCGCAAACCTTTTTGTTCACTTTGAAATCTTCACACTGAGAGAAAGAAAAATTCTACCAAACCAAACCACTCACCATATCACATCCACGTTTCAGATCAAGATGATAGAGTCGAAATTCAGAACTCAATGAGCCAACGTCACCACGAACGCGCGATAATTCAAACATGAGAGTCTTTCTGGAAATTTAAATGGAAAATAAAACATTCCTTCGAATTTGAGAGTAGCTGTCTGTAATTGAGCAATAACCGAAGGGCTCTAATCCAAACAAAAAACTTCTAAATATGTGAATGAGACCAGATGGAACCGATGAAACTGAAAAGAAAGAATGAATTGAAGGACTCACTTCAATTCGTCAAAAGCACTCTTGGCACAGCAAAAAAGTTCTTCCAATTTACAATATTTATCACTCAATTTCTTGATTTCGTTCCGTTGTGACTCTATCACGAAACGTGCCATTTTCAGTCGTCGTTTCACTTGATTCGAATCAATTTCTTTACACCTTAAATTCAATTACACTTCACCTTCGAATAAATACCAACGAATGTAAATAGAAAGATTCATTCATCTCATTACCTCTCTTATTTTCATTACTACTGACGAAATCATTAGCACTTTCCAATCATTCATAAATATTTTAGGATGGAAGAAACTCACAATGTTGCGCTCTCTTCATTGTTCCACTTGTCCATAAGGTATTCAATTAATTCACTATCAGATGTTTGAGACGAAACAGGAACGAGTGACGTTGATGGATGCTGAAGAATGACAATACTGCTGATAAAGGTAATGGGACTAACAATAATAATACAGCAATGATCAAAAAATAATCCGATCACATACTCCAGCATTATGATGCAATAACGTTTCCGACTACTCACCTGCTCTATATCCTCTAAGAATGCTTGTACACCACAAGATGTTAATTTTTTCTGGACGTGCTTTTCATCAGTCATATTACCCGCTGATTTCGGAACTGTTTTCTACAAAAAATTCATTGTAGAGTCACGCAGAAACTGCCAATTCGATCACAAATTATATTACGATTACCGAAGAAATCACTAACTCCACCAAAATATACCTAATGTACCTCCAACAGAACTATTAAGTAAATAACTTGGAATTTCATTTTCACAATATCACTAAAAGCAATCCCATTGTGACTGCCGAATACATTAATATTCTCATCATATTTAATAGCAATATGATTCACATGAGCACTGCTCAAAACACTTCTTCCACAAAACTTAATATAACAGAATGCTGTGCTATTTTCAAGCTAACGAACAGAAATTTCATTAGAATAATCATCACTGATTGTAAGACATTTTGATCTAAACAAATTTGAAAATTGATTGATATTGCCATGATGTGATTAATAAATGTAACAGTTTGAGAAGAGTGACGAACCTTCTGTGAGCTGGGGACAGTCGATTTCGCCTTTGAAATTAACGGGATTTTAAAGCTTTCTCTATCAGCGCCATTCGTTTTGATACGTTTCTGTTGTTTCACATCCGCTCTGGTGTTCGCTGTTCGGTGGTTACTGCTTGTGGACGGCACAACCCTCAAATTACCAAGCAATGTTATCATTCATTCAATCGAAATCATAGTAAATAATAACAATGTATAACGGTATCAGTAATACCGTTATACATCTAAATATTTAACTAGTCTTGCAATTTTCTTTTGAATCAAATGAAACTGCTAATAAACAAGATTAATTTTATCTCATTTTCAACACCACTCAATACAATACCTAAGGAAGATTACATTATCAGTTCGATGGAAAGTATAGATTGCGTCATAACTGAAATTAAAAAGCAGCAAGGGAATCCGTACTCAGAAAAGACTTCTTTATGTTCGTTTTTCGTTTCTGATGACGTTTTCCGATCTCGCACCGCATTCGCATTGCATTCTTTTGTATTCGTCTTGACAGGTGCGGATTTCTGAAAGCACTGATTGCGCTTTTTACAACGATTCAGTTGGAATGACATTCATTCATTCACTGATATTTGAAGAGACACTATCGAATGAAATTAACATAGCAAGCAAGTCAATGAAAAACAACAGAAAATCAACCTTGGAATGAGAAACAGAAATGCTCTGGGTTGATTCAACGGAGTCTTCATTTTTATCGTCTTTGGAAGATTCATCATCTGACGAAGATATTCTACGATTCCTTAAAAAAACATTTCCTTCCGTATTCAGAAACTAAATTAAAATATGTACAAATAAAAGTTTTGAGTGTTCAATATAAAGTATGGTTTAAAAGTGCAGAATACAAAACATAAAGACGAGAGTTTTCAATTCAGAACATTTCAATATTTGTCATACCTTTGTCTAGCGTTCGTGTGTTTCCGCATTGTTTGCGGTCTTCGTCGACGATGTCCGCTTTAAATCAAATAATCACCGTTACAAATACTTTCAAATTACAAATAATATCCACTATGAAATCATGAACTATATGATAATGTGATCATTTCAGTGCATAATATTGCAAAAAATCAAACAGTGTTTTCAAACTGAAGGCACTGTCACTGTCCTCGCATACTGAACACATTTTTCACTGTTCGGCGGCATTTTTTACTGTTCAGTGAAAGGACACAAAAAAATGAAAGAGATTACGGAAACGTATTTCCGAAAATATTGAATCGCTTGAAAATATTCTCCAACACTGGGATTCGACTGCAAAAAAAATCCACCTTAAGCACAATCTTGAAAAAAAAAACTATGTTCACTTCAATGGAGAAAGTTTCGCTTTTTTAAGAAATTCTGTTGAGTGAATGAGTGAATGAATGGGCTCATACCCGGCAGGTGGAACAACACGGACTTCTTCCCCTTTCACCATTTGCTCGGTCGATTCATTAAGTTGACTCTGATCGTCCGAATTTTTTGCATCTTCCTTACGTGACTGTTTTTCCGTTGATAAAGGCGACAACGAATTGCCCTTTTTAGACGGACTTGTTTCCTGAAACAAATCAGTGAATTTAACATTCACATCATTTCCCTATAAGCCATAATCGAATCATCACTTTATCTTATCTGAACTATCATTAATCCATCAGTGATATCTGTCAACTCTGATGAGGATAGATTTAAGTATTACCGTTTCAGCTGCCTTAGACGACATTCCTTGGTTAACAGAAGAACCATTCAGCGAGATCTCTTCGTCACCATGCGTAACCATGCTGTCGTCGCATTTCGACTTTCTATTCGATACCACCGAACACGAGGTACTTGCCCTTTTTCGACGAATATCACCACTGTTTGCTCCTTTCCCTGATTCTGTCGATCCATCGCTGTTTAGTACGGATTCTAGTGGTTTCGGATTAACGTTTTGAGGATGAGGATCGTTTGTGGTGCTTGTTGACGGAATTGCCAAATCAACGGTACAATTTTGTTCTGCAGTAGTTTTGACATCGTCATAACACATTTTCGTTTCATCAACTTCATCGTTTCCCACCGATTCCAATAATTCAAATGATGTCTCCATACTGTCCCCAGTGGTGTTCGGAGAATCCATTAGTGAATCTGTCGACTGATTGGGTTCCGAATCATCCAATTTCAGTGTACTTTCAACGATTTTACCTCCAGCAATCTTGATCTTTAATCTTGGCAATGGACTGGAAACATCAGGCTTCTTGTCCTCATTCATTATCAACGATTCATCACTCGTATTTTTACTGAAATTTGGTAATTACCTTATGTGAATGAATTTGAAATGGCCTATCGTACGCATTATATTATTCACTTTTCTAAATCCCTCAAATACAAATAATAATCACTGAATACCAAAGCAAACAATTCATTTTGACGAAAATCTTTTTTGTGAGAGAATATTGTCAGCAAACAACACTCAACTTCCAACGACAGTAATAAATGATAACGATAAGAAAATTCTTCTCCTTACTATTGTTTTGTAGAGTCTGATCCATCCGGTAATACAGTGGAATGTTGCTGATCACCTCCTACTTCTTCACTTATCTGGCGTGTGTACTTTTGTGGATCTGAACACAATCTTTAGCTGAATATATTTTCTAACAGTTCGGTTCAGTCATTTTCCGTTGAATCATTCAGCATTTCAAGTTCAACAAAACACAATTTTCTCTAGCCAGTACGAACATTTTCTTACGGATTCAACGGTTTCGTGAAAGCAATAGGACGTTATTTGTTATGAAAATAGTCTTCGTGCACATTTTCGGAACAATACAAGATGAACAACACATTGAACAATATAAAATGTAAAAGTTCAAAATCAGTCACCCAATCTGGACAGCATGTAAGTATCGTCACGTAGTTTAACGTAAATATTACCAGTGAATCTACGACATTTGCCACATCTAAAGCGCATCTCTGGAGCACCACTTTTTCGCGTTGCTTTATACTTTTTGAATGCTCCCGTCTCAGAGCCACATGAATAGCAGTGTGACTGCAACTGTTTAAAATCATCTGACGAATACTGCCGCATCACCTCTGCAAAAAATTTATCTTCATTGCCACATCATCAATCCTTACCACCGTGTTTATTAGTGAAAATTTCTGAATAATCTGTACAATATGCTAATGTAACACAATTTTACATAAATAAAATTTTTGTGGTGAAGTAATCATGAACCAAAAAAGATCAAAGATGGATCAAGTGCGTATGTTTTTTTTAAAATTCATGCACTCGTCATCGAAACAACTCGATTAAGGATTTCAGTGAGGATGATAGATTAACGCTTAACCGAAATATTCCATTTTGCATGGATTTGTTCTCATTTATTTCTGTCTTTTTTTGCAGCCGATGTTCGTAATTTTTTTGGACATTTGGTTGCATTAAAGAAATATATAAATTCAAAACAGATTATTAATGGAATTGTTAGCATTCTGAAGTAAAAATGTGTGTTGAAAAAACGAATCAATCAAACTAACTCCATCGAAATAAGTAATGAATTAGGAAAATTTGAATAATCTCTATGTGAGAGCAAAATATTCAAAGTATTTCTCATTTGAAAGGAACAACGAACTTAAAACTGATTACCTTTAGGTGGTGATGGAGGGGTCAAACTTGACGAACAAATCCGACTGAGACAGTCCTCGTCCATATCTCTGGGTTGCACGGATAATTTTCTGATAGTGAGAATTTCTACTGTCTAAATTGAAATTCAGTTCAGCACAAGAGCGAAGTACCGTTACAAATTAGCATATAGTACACGATGAAATCCAGTTGATAACTTGGGAATCTGTTTAGAAATCATTGCGAATCTCTAAAATTGACGACACAATCTTCGAGAATTACGTGAAGATACAATGTTGATACTATTACACCTTGATCGTGCCATCTCTGAAACTTCACCGATCTGCAGAAACGACCTAACGATATCAAGTTCACTGGCTGGCCTGGCTCAGTGTTTGTCTAGAACACGAAACGCCTTAGCCCGAGAAAGACAGATCGTGAGGTACTTCACTCGAAAGTTCAAATGGTTCAATCTCAGGTGCGCAGAATCCAACGACGTAAACACTGCCTGCTGTCGACTGAAATCAATTTCGCGGTATTGTGGCAACTCGTTTTGCGGTCATTGCTTCCGTTCAAAATCTGCTTGCAACGAAACTGTGATGCGAGGAAATGCACAGAGTTGTGTGCACTGCGAAGAGAATTAGAAATAGGAGTGAGTGCATGATACGTATGAAGTGAATGAGAAATATACCGACACAAAACAAAACCGCTGCGTAATCGGTAAAAACAGTGCTGAGAGTAACGAGACATCATGAAAATCAGATGTGAAAATTCGAGAGTTATTCTCGAGAACGAGTAGAGTACGTGAGAACAGCATCCAGTGCAAGAACATTGCAACAGTTGTCATGTACGGATGATGCATGTTTCTCAGATTCGTAGGTACGACTCCCGTCTGGTAGTATTTCGTCGATTCTTATGTCCAACACCCATGATGCGTGAACACTCTCAAACCCTATTTGAATTTCAGCACTACAGTTCCGTTGAATCTCGTTACTTTTCTCATTCACTTCAGACGCATCACTGATTCGCTCTCATTCGTGACGTTTCCAAAAAAGGCACACTCTGCTCATTTCTCAAATGTGAAGTTTCAGTGGATTTTAAATTTTAACACGAATGAAACGTAACAAGCCGTTTGCCACAAAATACGACCGATTCGACTTCTGTAGATGTAACCAAGTCACGCACCTCATTCTCAAAACATACAATCTAAATCCAAAGAATTTGAAACGTAACCCAAACAAAGTACTTGATATCTTTAATTCAAATCTTACAGGCAAAAGATTCCCACGAGCAGAGGCTAATCGACAACAAAGTGTTATGAGAAAGTACATTCAATGAATTAGAGGATGGATGCGAGCCGCAGGTATTTAAGGACGAAACGCTGAAGGTCGTGGATCCGGATTCATATTGGAAAGTGCATGGTTTCTATCGTCAACGTTAAGTGTAAAGTCATAACTGATAGAATAAGTCAATCGTCATTGTGATATTGTGAAAATCGTTATTGTTGTGAAACTATTGTGATTAATTATTGCTGCTGATTACTGTGAACCGAATATTACATGAAGATATTGTAGACCAAGTTGGCCAATTGTTGTTATTGCCGAGAATGTTATTGAGAGCTAAATAATAAATACTATGTTAAGCTTCCACTGCATATCCACCGCACCTATATTTTTACTGTAGAGGATATGGGTTTTTCGCGTAAATCTCTTTCGGTATCGCACTGTTACGCAGATGTTTTGATTTAGAACAGCTTTTATTTGTGGTTAGAACTGCATTTCGTGTGGGTGTATTTTGAATCTCTTTCATGTACGGTGAACACTCCCAGAGGTTCAGTCTAAACATCTCAATCATAATCGATGCGCAGAGATCAGTATCATATGAATAAGCTCAGGATAAGGTCTGGGTTCAGAAGCAGTTAAGATACATTCGCACATGTTGCATGCCCAATTGTCATCACCTACTTTCAGGGATGGCATGAATGCCTTTCCAGTATACTCGTGGAGTCACAGAGAGAGCCTATCGAATCACCAGCAGTTATGATCCGATTTGAAAAAAAAAAAGTTGACACGGCTTTTGTTCCGACTGTGCAGTTTTGAAACACCAGCTCTGATTGCTCTTTCATTTTAAAAATTTCGTCTGCGGCTCCATCTCCAATGTTTATTTACCTTCTTAATAGAAGCGACTATGAATAGTGAATATATCATTAACGAATAAACACGTCGAGATCAGAACAATTGGGAAGAAGGAAATTTGCGTTTACTTACAAGACAACGGAACTGAAACAGTCGAACTTCAAACATACTTGATAAGTTTGATATCAATGAGAACTTTACTGGGAACAGTATACTCAAACGCAGGAGATCAATTGAACAGTTAGCAACTTTCAGTGATTAGATGCTTTCAATTGTTTCAAATCTGAAAAATACGAGTAGTTTATTAGTAATTTGATTCAGTGATGCGATAATTTGTTAATGTAGCAAGGAATTTTTTAATGCAACAATTTTCGAAATGTTGAATTTAGTGAAACAATGATAATAACGGAGTATCAGTGATTCTAATCGTTGCATAATGACCATTTTCGCAACATGCAAATGCAGCAATTATTAAATAATGATAGTGAACAACAATGACATCAACTGCTAGCAATAGGACAATTAAGGAATTAATAAAAGTATCAATAGTGCACTTTTTGAGATCGAACAGTTCTAGATAGATTAAAACTAGCCAATATATATCGCATATCAGCAAGTACAGCTCTTAAAATCAACAAATCATAATGAATTACGACTGAAGTGAATAGTAATAATGAAGGCTCCACGGGATCCCGGGATTTACAATTACAAAATTTCGGCTTCAACTCCAGCTACAGCTCCACATTTCGATAGTTTCCGATCCCATCTTCGGCTGCAGCTCCGCATTTTCGAGACCTCGGTTCCAGTCGCATGTTTTTCCAAATTTCTGCTCCGTCGCTAGCTCCGGCTCTATGTTCCTCACAATCTCAACTCTGGCTGTGGTTCAAGCGTGGTTCGAAATTGACTTTGCATCTGAAAATTTGAGAAACCCAGGAAACACTCTCCTCTAGCTCCAAAGCTTGAGCATCGCCAGTCACAAGTCCTGACTAGGGTTTGCACGGGATCCCGGGATTTCAATTCTGATCCTGACCACGGGATTTAAGGTTTGAAAAACCCGGGGATCTCGGGACTTGATAAAGCAGGTCAATTTGTATGAATTTTGATTAGTCATTCCCAGCTCACTCATATGCAGTCATCTTTATTCTCTGCCGCGTATCATTGATGAATGATCAAGGAAATAGATCCAAGTCAGACGAAAGGCATGATAAACGACAGCTTGATGAACTTTTGCGTAACATTTCATTCAGTATTCAACTGATTATTCTGCCCGTAGTAGTTTATGTAATGCTCGTCTGGATGCATTTTTATGTGGACTAACAGAGATAATCACACTTTCTAATGAAAACCAAGAGCAACAAGATTCAATGAAATTTTGAATTGTTTCCTTCCACGCGATTTGTTCGGCTCCAATATTCTACCTGTTAATTGAGCTGCATGTTTTAAGGACTGCAAGCCTCTTCACTTCCCTATTTGGAATCATTTTCATGTGATCGAAAGGTACATAAATTATCACTGAGATCACTCATAGTAAGAATTCATTGTTGAAGTGAGCGAAATTGTTCCATTCAAGAGGATCTTAATCTTGAATATCAAGTACATTTCCATGATTTGTGATCGAAATTATTAAGTATGCATCATTAAGTATGCTCGACGGTTCGATGAAAATCCATTGCGAATGTTTTTCACTTTTTAGATAAACTCTGAACTTTCAGTTGTTTTGTTTTTTTCAAAATTCAAATGATTCAATTTATGCGATGCATTTCTTTCGAAAAAAAATCGAAATTTCCGAAACGGCAGAATTCAGCTGACGTTAACACTGAGAGAAAATGGAGTTAAAGCATTGCAAATAAGTGTTTGAGAATCAAGAATTTCGTATTCACATGCAAGTGTACTGTTATTAGCTTAGACCCGAGATGACAAGATGCCTTAGCATATAAAATCAGTGCCTTGCGGCATGATCATTGGCATCATTATATGATGCTAATGATTATAGTCGCAGAGTTGTACGTGCTATCTGACATGAGTAAACGAGTACAAATACAACCTGTGGCAATTATCGTTTTCGCCTTACAATTAGTTCAATAATGTGTCATTCAAATATCTTTCGAAGTTTGAATAATTTGAATAATAATAAATTGAGTTTGAATAATTTATTTTCTTGTGTTTGTTCAATAATTTGGTGAATGAACTCCTTTCTGATTAATTATAAACATATTGGTCGAAAAGAGGTGTTTAAACATGTCACGCATCGATATTTCAAAAGTTGTTCGATCCCAAGGTAGTCCTGGGATCGAAGATCGACCTCAGGATTATATCCTGATCCTGGGTTTGAAAGAACGTCGGGATTTTGCAAGCCCTAGTCCTGACTCGCAATGAATGCTTGTCGACCTTGGATGACCTCTGAAGGCGACTTCTCCGCCCATTTTGCTTCGACCATTCTTGTTTGTTTGCCATTAGTCTAAAATTCATTTCCCTATTAATATTACTTTGTTACTTGGACGTCGAGTAATTGTTCTGTCAATCGCTTCAAGCGATCGGCGGAATATTTATATTATTAGAGTTGCGATTATTTATTGGATTGAAAGTATTCACGACAATTACTTAATTACTCGGTTTTGTTCGGTTGGCCTGCTCGCCTAGCCAGCGGGTGGCGTAAATTGAGGCTAAAACAATGTGCACGGAAACGCGAGCATTGTGGCCAGCAACGTTACAAACGTTTGATAACATGACCAATCCAACTAATCCAAATAATTAATATTGCTTTATTCAACAAAGGTTCAATACCAAAACACTGACGGGCTGATAACAATGAAAAAATGCATGAAATAGTGATGCAAAACCATTAACTTAGCGTGGGTTAGGTAAACGCCTGTGGCCAATACAGTGAATCAATTCAATTCGAAGTCAAAATGGGCATTCTATCCGCATCATAAGTCCCTCCCTTCAATACATACTCCTTGACAACCCTAAATTAAGGATAAAAGCTTACTCATCTATTCAATCAGCAAGTGCAATAGATTCCTCCCTCCGTAAAATCCCTCTTCCTTTCCATACACGTAACAATATCAGTGCACCGAATCATCCGTCTTCACCAAATTCTCATCTCGATAGTAGTCTCAGAGATAGATGTACGTGCTATCTGAGTAATCGAGTGCAAATACAACCTATGACAATTATCGTTTTCGCCTCAGTTCAATTGTATGTCATTCGAATATCTTCCGAAGTGAAATGGTAATGTAGTCAAGAGAACTTTCGCACGATCATCCAACTAAATGTGGCGTGTATGATATTTTCCACGACTATCAAATAGCATGAATAGTTTACTTTTCACTCGAATGTGTTAGCAGCAAAACGCCCATAAACTTCACTTGAATATTAATTGCAATCAACGATTCATTGCAAGTAAACATCGACGAATGATACTAATTTAGATTTGATAATTTATCATCAATTTTGAAAGAGGAACAAAAGTGAATTAGTGAAATGAATGTGATTGCGCAATTAGATGAACATACAGCATGAAACGTTGTAGTGAATCATATTCTGGATGAAGATTTCAGGTTTGACTCTTATTGTTAGCAAGACATTCAAATTCCAATAGCCATTTGCAAACGATCTCATGCTCATCCAGGCTGGAACATAATGCAGCCTTGAATCTTAGCATGCAATCTAAATGCGCATACGTCAAGAATTTATAGGCTTCAATTAATATTCAGTGAATACAATCGTAACAAATAAACGAGAATGGTGCTTCAGTGCTGAAATATAACCTCATATAGTCGTAAAATATTCAGGAGCAATCAAGATCGATGATGAGAATGAACGAATGTGCCACTTAAACGTGCATCGTTGCATTGCATTTCACTCACCGATAACGAGACCATTAAATTCTCGTCGAACGTCTTCGTGCGTGATTCTTTGCACTATACAGAATTGTGGTATCTATATTTACATTAACCTTGACTGTGTGAAAACGCCGCATTCATTTGCATATTCTATTAGTTATGATTAATCGAAATGTGCCAGAAGGCACTGGAATATTACGATGACGAGAACGAACGTGTGCTCTGCAATGTTTCTTATGTTGTCACAAATAATGGCTGATGCACGGACGGACGGCAGTCACATTTTTGTTGTGGCGTCAGGCTGAGTGAATCAGAAGAATCATCAGTGGTATTGCATGATGACTTACTTCTTTTTCGTTCTTTTCTGATAGAGCCGATATAGTCGGTGTTGTTGGAAAGTGTATGTATAACTGCAGCTGTGCACAGACAACTCTTTTGTTTTATTCTCAAGTTTTTTGTGAGCATTTCTTTCAGTAGCATCACTCTATCGCAATCTTCCAATCGAACACCATTAAAACACTTTTACTTCAACATTTCAAATCCTCCGAAGTATTTCCACTCAGTAACTGAGCTGTAACATAGCGAATTCGGTGCACAATCTTATGAATCGTCAGACTTCGACTTCATATAAACGCTCCAATTCATCAGCGAATCGAGGCATGCGTCTTATTGAGCATGTCAATACGAACCGTTTGATTCAATAAAGCAACTAATTCAGCGATAAGTACATGATGAATGAACTGCCGTTGCATGTGTTTCAATCTTTTCATGGACAATTCAATTACCGAAGATTCATGAATATTTTCTTTGTTAGTTCGAGTGGATAAGATCAAATGCAAGATCAAAACGTTCATTCGTTTTGATTTATCGTCGTATCGACATTTTCTCACTTTCGATGACGTTTAATGGATGATTCTCGCGGGTATTGGTATCTCTTTTGAAAACATTGAAAATATCATGAATTATTCATCAAATACACTGCGCTTGTGCACGGCCTCAAGTGTTGAGGAACGTTGCACTGCATGCATATGTCATCGTTTCCGTTTGTTCATTAGATCTGCCAATAATATTAATTGAAGACGTCGGTTCGTTCACTGTTTTTGGATTACACTCACCAATTCTCGTTTATACGCATCGTGAAGATGCACTAGTTGAGTTTGTTCTCTTATAATTTCTTGGAATCATTACTACATTCAAGTAGAGCATTTGCTGCCATGAATTGTTATCATCAAATGCAGGTTCGCTTTACTTAGGAATTGAATACAATAAAGAAAGAGCAATATTTCGTTAGGCTTATGCCCTATAGCAGGCATCGCCAACCCTCGGCCCGCTGGCCAAAATTGGCCTGCCGGCAATAATTTTTGGCCCGTCAAATGGATTTGAGAATGTGATTTTAATAGGGTAAAAAAAGAGGTTTTAAATTATCCAGTAGAAGATTTTCGACACAGAATTTCCTAATAGATGACTAACTGTGTCGCCGACACACACATTTTCTCGCAATAGGCGGATTGCGATCTTCGAGCTAACCGTTTTCCAGGTTTGCCCGAAAACATGCGAATTTGTTTTCACCGTTCAATCCAGCAGAACCTCTAGATTCAGAATATTATAAATTTAACCGAGCAATTTGGCTTAGTTGAGGAGATATAGGCATTTTATTGATACTATCAATACTTCCGAACAACTGACTAGCGGGATATACATGAAAATTTCGGTCGGCGGTCAAACCTGTTTGCCGACTGCTGCCCTGTAGACTCAATGGTAACTTTAACAGATCAACACTGGTTCGGATTAAAGTTGTGCGTGTACTTTGTATTGTTTGGCGGATACGTAATACGGTAAATTGCTGCAAATACGAATGATTTCAATTGTAATAATTGATGAATGCAAAATCGAGTTGTAGTGTTTGACTGAGACGCCTCTTTCATTACAGAAGCACTTAGCGACTTAATTGAAATCATTAATAGCAACACGACACACGCAAAACGAATATTATCCGTTGATGGGCAGAATATTGCGTTTCTAAGAGCAGATGTATTGGACCTCCTCCATGGAAACAACTGCTTTCAGTTTTTGCAGCTTGTTAGAGTGAATGGAAATTGGTCAATTTGTTACACAATGAACATATTCCATCTTGTTCACCTTCCTTTCAGTCAGTGATTGATTCATATTTAAAATATTATAGATCGGCGAGTGATGCGCAAAGAGCGTGAATAGCGCATTTATGGTAAATTATGAATGTAATTTCCTAGTGGACTTTATGAAGATGCTCATTTGCTTTTTTTGACTTACCTTTAGAGCTGAACCGTTCACAAGACTTTTATTAATGAGCCTTTAACTAAAGTAACATGCTTCGATAGAATCATCGAATCTCGATAGAATGAGCACAGTTTCATTGCTGTACTTGAAGTGCACTTAGTGTCATTAAAGATCATGAGTGACTTGTTCAGATAGGGCGACCTTACTTCGAGGTTTAATTCTCATATCGTTGAACGCAGAGATGGATAGATAAGCGTGGAACGCTTGGAAATGATAAAGAAGAATAATTGTGATTAAAAAAGATTCAATTAACACAGCCGGAGGCGTCCAGCTGAGATAATGCCAAAAAACTTCTGTTGTGAAGCAAAAGATTTCTCTTCTTTCGTGATTCCATTAGCACTTTTCATCAATAAGCCGATTCCATTGCTTAATTCATTATCATTGCAACCAATTTCCTAGCTTTTCAAATCTATCCATCCATCCATTTCCTTTGAGCATTTTTTCTTCAAGAAGCAATCAGATCAAAGAATCATCAGTATGACGGAATGCTGTGGCGAAGACTGCTGATGAGTATATTTTGGTGAAAATTTGACGTGTAGAACTTGTATTCGAGCATGCTTAATGTGATAGCTTCAGGGTATTCCGAGTGTTTTTATTCGTCTACGAGCAGAATGTTGTCGGCAGAAGAGCCAAATCAGGAAGCAATCTCAATGCGATTAGACAGTATTAGAATGCATGTTTTTGTTGTGCGAATTCTCGAACATGCTCAGATTCAGAACAAGAGCAAGCCGTAGCGCTTTTCGGTGCTTTCGGAATAGGACTAGAAATTTGCGCTTGCATCGAGTTGTTTTCCGTTCAAACTGTCCACTTATTCCACAACATTGCTTGATTGATGCTTGTTTTTTTTCACAATACAAGATCTTTTCGAGACCCGTCACTAATGCAATCATCCACCAAAACATCCAGCCAGCATCAAACAGCGGCGATAGGGCAACTTCTTTGGTTCGCCTAAACAGCTGTTCACCGCGCAAAGCACTTCATGGAGGTGATCTTCCTTGCTATGCCTTACAATAGGATCCAAAATTCTTCCAAGTTTAAATTTCCAGCCGAATGCAAAAACAATTCACTTGTCTATTTCCAACTGTATACCTATGAGTCTTTATTTGAAATCAATTTGCTTTCATTGAATGCGAAATTTTAGCAATCATGACAACGTTTCCCTTCGAATGCGCACCGACAAGTGGAGAATAATGTATATATTCAGAAATATCATTGAGCATCTCTGATAGTGTCATTCAATTCGGTTGTCACAAGAGGTGACATTCAAGCGTTGACTATTTTGTTCCGGTTGTATTGTCTTTCGCATCCAGATGTGGTTTCGGTGTGTTGATTCGATCGCTTCAATAAACCTAAACCAATGACAAGCCAGCCACCCAAACAGGAAACAAATAAGCATTCTTTAGTGGTCACACGATCTGATTGACATATTTTCACTGGCAGCATTCGTGTTGTGACGTTCGTTTGTCTGCTTATGATTGGATTGTTTGTGGTTATGTTCGTTTCCTGTGAGCCGAGTTGAACATGCTTGTTCCTTGTTCGTATTCTTGCCCCTAACAGACGACTCAATTTGTTTCATTCATTCATATCGTCAACAATCTCGAATAATTGAAGCGCAATCTGATTGCTCCGATGACTGTGTTGTGATGTGTTGAATGTGCTGCGCTTGCCGATTGTCACTCGATCGAAACTATTTTTGAGAAAACAGCTATTTAGGTGTCAAATTTCGAATGAATTCTCATGCTTGAGCATGTGTAGTAGTCACTGAAATAGTTTAAGAAAAATGATCGGATGATTGAATTCATTGTGAGTTGAATTCTTTCATGTCATTCATTAGTCAAGAGTGATGTATGTGGTGTTTGTTTGCAAATGAGCTCTTCAAAAAATTAGGCAAACTAGAACTCCTTCGAAAGTTGCAAACCATTCCACTTGCGGTCATTATGAAACGTGCAAAATTTGTGACGGATTATTAAATTCGAACAGTCGTTTAGAGTGTCTGAAGTTCGCCGTGAGGATCAACACTTCGGTTCCATCCGCAAATTTACCGAGAAAAATGCAAAAGAAGTTCAAGATGGCCACCCTTTCTGAATATAACTTTTTACCTCTCTCAACACCGGATCCTTATCAACCTCCTCTTTTATTGATTCCTCTCTTATTGGTACCTTATCCACTACCTGTTGCAATATTTCATTTACAACTATCTCATCTACTATCATTCCTTCAGTAGGAAACTCAGACTTATTTGGTAACCGTGAAATTCCATCTGCATTCCCAAAATCACCTGTCTTTCTATACTGTATCTCAAAAGAATAACCTATCAACTATAAAGCCCACCTATGCAATCTCTTTGCTGCTATTACTGGAATTCCACTCTTAGGTCCGAATATCTTAACTAAAGGCTGATGATCGGTAAGTAAAACAAATTTCCGTCCCATACGATACTGATTAAATTTCTGCAGCACTCCATACACAATTCCTAGCGCCTCTTTCTCAATCTGCGCATAATTCCGCTCCGGCTTAGTTAATGTTCTAGACGCATACGCTATCACCTTTTCCTTACCACTACTGTATCTATGATATAACACAGCACCTACCCCATAGTCGGATGCATCTGTCGCTAACACTACCGCCTGTCCTGGATCATAATCTGTCGAAACTTCTGAAATGTCAAACGCCTTTTAATTTCCTCAACTGCCTTATTTTGCTCAATCCCTCACTTCCAACGTTCTTACTTCCTACGCAATTTATTTAGTGGAGCAGCAATCGTAGCAAGCTTGTGAGGAATAAATTTGCCATAATATTGTACCATACCTAAAAACGCTTCCAACTCCCGTATGTCCTTAGGCCTAGGCATCTCTTGAATCGCTTTAATCTTACTTAAAGACGGTCTTATCCCTTCTTCATCTACCACGTGACCTAAATACTCAATTTCTTTCTTAAAAAATTCACACTTTTCCCTCTCTAAACGAAATCCCGCCTGCCTTAGTCTACTTAAAGTCTCCCTCAACCTCTGCAAATGTGTCCTATCATCCGCCGCTGTGATAGTACTATCATCTAAATAAACAACTACCCCCTCTAGACCACTCAACGTTTGCTCCATTATTCTCTGAAAAATCGCTGGTGCTGAAGTCAATCCAAACGGCATTCTTTGATACTGAAACAGTCCCTTATGTGTAGAAATCGTAGTGTATGGTTTCGATATTTCGTCCAACTCTAATTGTAAATAAGCATCTCTTAAGTCCACCTTAGAAAACTTTTCCCCCATTTAGCGCTTGAAATAAGTCATCTGATTTTGGTAATGGGTACTGATTAACATCTGAATACGGGTTAATAGTGACCTTAAAATCCCCACAAATACGTACCTTACCGTTAGCTTTAGGAACCGCTACTATAGGTGTTGCCCATTCAGTATACTCAACTGGGCTTAAAATCCCTTCCTTAACCGTTTTATCTAAATTCTCCTCCATTGCCGACTTTAATGCATATGGGACAAGCCTAGCGCGAAAAAATTTCGGTGTTACTGTGATGTCCTCAAATTTTAACGTAGCTTTCCCACTTCTACATCTACCTATTCCTTCACTAAACAAATCCTCATTTTAATCCAATATTTCCTTAAGCGTGTTCCTTACCTCCTCAGTCCCTCTCGTTTGAATCTGTGAAATTTTCCTAGCATTCTCATAATACGGCCCGCAATTAATCTGTAATGCCTTAATTAAATCTCGCCCACATAAAATTTCTCCCGACTCCTCCGTCAATGTAAGTCCACCACCGCACATCTACCTCATCTGTAATCTTCCTTAACTTCAAAAAATTTTCAAATAATCTTTTCCAAATTTGCCACGACGACCCTGGAGTATAATTCCCAGGGAGTTTACCCTTATATAAAGAATCACTTACGACCAGGGCTCCCAACCCTGGTGATTTTACCGGCGACGTCGTTGCCTTCTTCTCCATCCGCGCTCGTTCACTTTACCAATCTGATCGCCACTGTAGTATTCCTATATCACCAGCGAACATCAACCCAAAGAAACAACCAACTACTCCAACAAACCGTTTATTTCCACCAAAAATAAACACACAAAGAATGTCCAAAATTACGAGTATTTATCAAAATATTTTATATAAATTCTCACTTTATTTATTCAAAATTATTCAAATTCACTTCAGTTTATTCAAATTAATATCACAGAATCGACCCTGAAATCAAACTTTTAGAAGGTCTAAAGTTTCGTGCGAACGTTCCCCTATCAAAACTTCACTAAACTGGTCATTGAAACTTTGCATGTCGCTGATTTACTTCCGCTGCATTTTCACACTAACCTGTCGTTCTTCATGAATACGACTGTTAAGTTTTCAGTTCAACGGAAATCGTAACGGAAATCGTTTCCATGGAAAACCAGCTTCGACATAGTCGTCAGCTGTACTCAACGTGACCGCGATGATTCATTGAAATCCTTCTCAGGGCTGTTTTTTTTTTGCTCGTTCGCAAGGTGCACTTAAAGGTTATTGTAACAGAATGTGAATTGGGTGTTTGTGTGTGCTCTTTGTAGTGCTCATAATTCATTCATAAGTTAACATCAAATGTAAAGTTTGCGCGTGATTGAATAAAGGTCTTAATTTGAATTGACGAGAATAGGTTATGTATCGCCATTCCTCATTCGAATGATATACGTCCACAAAGATAATCCCCGTCTAGGCTCAGTTCTATTTTTAGTCATAAGCTGTCAGCTACACATTGCTCCAACCCATCAATTTGTGCTATCCACATATGATTTCGTCAATTGTCGTCACTAAATATGGTTCAACGCAAAGTTTTTTTTGCTCGTCTAGCGATATCTCTTTGAATGTATGATGTAAGTGGGCTTGGATTGCGTGAACGAATGAGAATATTTGTTTCTCTGAAAATATCTTGAGAGCGATATTTGTGTTCCTCGTTTTTTTGAATGAAAATTTTCCGAATCAGTTACATGCTCATTGAGAACGTGTGTACATTTTCGCACGTTTTCACGGGTAACCATATCGTTGAGTTCGAATGCCGAGTGAAATCAACATATTAGAATATGTTCCGTGTAGCTAATAAAAATTAATATTTCAGCGAAATTGCGTGATACTTGTTACAGTTACATATTCAGTGTTACAATTTTGAATTGATTATGTATTCGAGTTTGGACGCGATGTGTCAAGAAATGGTTAATGAATTTGAATCATTTAGTCATTCAAGTTTATTTCTCGAGAAGCTGGCACATAAGCCCAATCGTGAATTATTTCCGTGCACACTTCTGCATGGTGCATGATCTCGGTTGTTGTTCAACTCGAATAGGTTTTACGGCAACAACGCAGCTACTGCGTCGCTCATGAGGATTCATCCCCTCAAATGTACGCAATTAATCTACCGTTCGTGAATATGACGAATCAAAAATGCAAAATGCCACCAAGCGAAGCGAATCAAAACCACGCAATGTCCAATGAACGCAATGAATTAGGCATTTTACTGTAGTGCATCAAACAGATGACATTCGGATGCATTTTGAGTTTATTAGCTCGTTGTGTCGAAATTATTAGCGCATTAAGCCAGTCAGTCACTTTGAAATGCCCATTGTGCCTATGCTAGAGCATTCATTGTGCATCATGCGATTATCTCATTCACTTTTCACATTCGTCAGTCAGCTCCAATGAGTTGTTTTTCCATATGCGATGACACAATTCATTTTACTTGTCTATCACACGTAGTATGACAATGTAATAGTAGTTTAGCGTGTTTTCCTGTCATAACAAGCTGGTTGAATCATAGAACACCACTGCTAACCGAGTCATTCGTATATGTGTTTATGTATTTAGGGTGGATCCTATTCTGGATTAATATTCACTTACCCCGTAGCTTTTCACATATCCTCTCCTTGTCCACTCACAATTAGCTCAATCTTCTTGTTGACGACGCCTGTAATGTTCGAATTTCCACAATCATCCACTCCGTCTATTCATTTTGCAAAAACTTATCTACTCGCACGCATGCATCGCCGATCGTTTATGCATCATTCCCGATGTTCGTTTAAGAATCGGAATTTTTTGAGTCATTAGTGCATTCGATGGATCATGCATCATTTAAAGAATGCGTAATGCGGAAAATTGCAATCCATCGTTGAATGATCACAAAAAAACTGAATGAATGCGTTTTAGTGAAGTATATATTGAAAACAATAATGTGCTCTCTTTGGTTTTATTTTGTTCACCAACGGAAACAATAATTTAGATGATGGATAGTTTGAAGTGACACGAAATGCAACCAGATGAGCGTCTAGAGGTAAACGTCAAGCCGTACCGATCAATAGGCTCGCGTTCAACATAAGAAATTCGTTGAAAAATGAACGAAAAAAAAAGAAAAAGAAACTTTATTGTTCTACTGAATGAGTGCATGAAAAGAATGTAAAATAAATTTTCATGGATCTATTGCATGATGCTCGAGTTTGATTGTTCCGTTCCGATGAACTTTTTCACATCATGTTTTTTTCGCTCATTTCATTGTGCTCCATTTCATTTGCTGCTTAAAGATCAAACCGCCTCTATGCATTATCACTTATCATGTGCATGTGTCGCGATATCAACTTATGATTCGATTCGTTTCGATCGTTTCGTGACAACAACCTTCATTAATCTTCAATAAACTCCACATAAACTCAGTATTCATTAAACTTTCATCATGCTTCTCTTCATTGATTCGTTTCAGCGACAATCAACAAAATAATCATGACCAGTCAACTGATGACATCCAAACAACTTTCAGTTCATAATATGGTCGTGTCCAATTCCCAACTGTTTTCATGAGTAAGCCATGTTGACGATATTCGAGCGGTTGCACTGTCAATGTTTATGAATGAGGCGTTGATTCGGTTCATGCACATTCCCAATTACATTGGCTTTGCCTTGAGTCATAACCTCTTGCAAATTCAGAACGAATGCACTCAGTCATAATGATGTTTTGGTAATTTGCGATTTGTCGACGAAGTGTTCCTGTTCGTTCACTCATTATTATTAGTCATTTTTTCAATTCATATCTTCAGTCAGCCAGCATAATTCATCATAACAAAATGTTGGAGAATAATTTTTAAGAATTTTTATGAGTAGACAAACGATAAATAACAAAGCGTGCTCATTTTTCATAATTGCGGAAGATCATCATGATCGTTTCTCGTCTCGTATCATCGCATTTTTCTCGTCGAGAAAACAACAACATATGATGAGGAGACTATCGCTAACCAAAATATCCCGTAATATCCTCTTGTATTTTTTAAATGAATAGCACAACTTTGAAGTCGGGTCACGAAGGAGCGAATGATTTCAGAAGGTAGTTGAAAATGATTGCAAAAGCAGGTAGGGCATAAAAAGTTGGATATATTGCAAAATCTCGGTTATTTTCCAATCGTTTTTCAATTTCGGAATTGAGCAACATTAGAAATAGTAGAATCAATGTATTCACAATGATATGGAAGTTAATTTATTTCAAATATCGTATAAGTAATATGCAGCGTTTTAAAATCCGTAGAGCAAGAAACCATCAAAATCACCACAAAATTAGAACACAGAAAGAACTTCAACAATGAATTCTTGTGGAATAGTATCATATTTTTATCTATGCGTACTTGTTTCTTTTCTCAACTGACTATTTTTCGGTTTGCCTAGAGTGGTACTAAATGGAAAGCGTACGTATTCACTATCAATATTTTGTATGAAAATCTCGGAGATTCTAAGCTCGTTAAGATTGCTAATATGAACAACGTGGGAATGGATGAATTGTAACTTAAGATGAGTATATTGCTTAAATTGCATAAAATGACGGAAGAATGACATTATGAATGAGCTTGGTAACACTGCCAAATGAAAGCAAGGTCAAAGACCAAGTGGCTGGCAACGTTAGAAACATTCGGTAGCTTGGCCAATCCAAGCGGTCCAAGTATATGATATACCGTATCTTATCAAATCCCAAAATCCAAGGATCATTAAACATAAATCTCGGCATCTGATCGGAATTCAAGGATTAGGATCTCGAACTCCCTTGCAAACACTAGTTAGTTTTAAGAACTTTGATTAGTTGTGAACTGGACAACATGCTGTGCATTATGTCTGTTTGAGGGTGAATAAAAAAGGAACATGATGATTAACTGAGAAACGGAACAATATTCAGAGATAATGCAGCACTAAAGGAATACAACAGATTATTAGCCATTTTTCCGGAAACCGTCGAGTCTATACATGAAACAAATTAACGAATATTCTATCCTGGAAGTTTCATCAGAATTTGAGGAAAGAAATACGATGAAAAGTTGACAATGAGCACGAAAATTAACTTGCAACTGGACAATGGGATGGATAACCTTGCGTTGGGTAAGTTAGGGAGAATTTTCAAGACAGCATGATAATTATTGCGAGAAGCAGAACCGTTCGAAGACTTCATGCACTTCTCATCAATCTTGCTTAAGATTCATCCGTCCGATTCTCGACAGTCTCACGTCCTGTTTAACAGCTGAGAAATTCATTTCGTACTCTCCCGTATCATTCTCGATTCATTTCCGTCTCATATCGTTTCGAGTGTCCAATTGTCGATTTCTCATTAGACCATTTCTCACTTGTGCCTATAATGAATTTGTAAATCGTAGAAATTGCAACCAGAATAAAAATTTTGATTCATTGTCAGTAAGTACACTGAAGTATGTGCAGCAACTTAAGAGTATGCGCAGTAGCATTAAATCATCGTTATTTATGTATTTCGCTAAGAAATTGCTGCTTTGAATCATTCATAAGCTCTGCAGTCTGATGTCATCAACTTTTAAACATGAGATTAGGAGAATAGTTTGTTCTTATTGGATCAAAAATGTTGAGACGTGATCGAAGCGATATTTTAAAGAGGCTTTACTTTCAGTCAGAGCTAATTGTTACTTAACAAATCATAAATTATTTTTAAAGTTAATTTGCTGCTGCTGATATTATATGTTTTTGCATCTTCATTTGGAAAAGTATTATGATGCATAATTATTGCACAACTTATTCGTATTAATTTGTTAGGCAATGCCAGTCATTATGAAGCATCTGCCAAGAGTGCATCATCTGCACAGATCAATCTGTTTGCTAACGTTGCATTCAACTGTTCCGGTTGATTTCGATACAGAAATTGTTTTCCTTGTCGATTCCGTTCGTTAATCGCAAAACCTACTCTCTGGTGCATTTAAGTTTGGAAATTCATATTGTTTTGTTGTTGTGTCGTAGCAGTTAAAAGTCGTGATTATGCTAAATTGCTAAATCTGCTTGAATGAAACGATCTAGTGGCCGTTTTTCAATCAACTTGGTGTATCTATAAAGATACATGCACATCACGTATTGGCGCAGTGAAGCAGTTGTACTTCGTATAGTTTTTGGAATGTGGATAGCGTTTGTTTGCATGAGAACGAACGATTCAGCCGAGCTCATGTGCGTTAAGTGATGCGTCATAATCAGATTCATTGCTATCATGTGAGAATAGGAACGATCAGAAATCAAAACTATAAACAAACAGTCAAAAAGAATGAATTCCTCTCTGCTTTTTTGTTACCCTTATACCGACCTCTTTATAACGATGGCTTTTATTTCTTGGTCACGGCAGCGCTTTTGCCAGTCAAGTACGATTAGTTAAAAGGCTTTAGGCATCGTTTTTCGCATGAACAGGTTGGTTGGTTGCCTCGAAAATTTGAAAAAATTCAGCAAAACAATGAAATTGGAACGCGAAGCTTTGCAACGACTTGTTAAGGCCTCGACCTCATCCCAGACTCAATATGCAATGAATCGTAGACAATGCTTCTGAATTACTGGCTATTTGCTTCCAGCGCCATTTTCAGCTGTGCAATTGATTCGTTCGATGTTATCTGTGTGTTGTACGGTAATGTTGACCTATTCTTAATTTAATTTATTGGGTTATTCGAAGACTAAAATGAAATAACTGCGAAAATTCGATTTGACACTGAATAGGATTCTCTTGAATTAATGTTATTCATGCATTGTGATTTCATTAGAGCGGCGTGTCGGTGACAGTTTAGTATTGCCGATTCTGCATACGATTTTGAAACGCAGGTGAACCATTAAATATAGCAGAAAGTGCGAAGTTTGCGTTTTTTTGAGATGTTTATGATTTGAGTTGAGAGCGTAGATGGAGAAAATTTGATGGGAGTGATTGAAGCGAAATGAAAACTGCAAATGAGTGTGTTCGTTGAGATAACGCGTGACTCGCACGAGTCAACTACTGTGACAGCAAATGCGTTCATCTTCATTAATATTCGAGTTCTTTGAATCGCCACCCAAATAAGACTGCTCATTTCATACACTTACAAATGCTTGAAATAATGAAAAATCTCTCGAATGATTTCTTCTTCCATGCAAATTCCTAAAAACAAATCTGATTGCGAAGATGTGCCTGAGAATATTTGGTGATTATCTCTCGGTAGCATACATTTAAAAGCTTTTAAAAAAACTATTTAACGAGCATTTCGTTTTTCTGATCGTGAGCAGAAGGTATTCTGTTTCCGACAGCGTTTAATTCGAAGGTGAGACTATTGAGAACAGAAAAAAGAGCCGAGCCCTAAGGCTATTCTTATGCAGGGAGTGGTGCCACTTTCCATATGTTCAAGGGCACAGCGTTTACTCCGCATTAACTTAACGATAAGCTTCAGAAAACGTAAATTTTAAGAAAATGGCTAAAGAGCCTTTTCTCACGCGTTACTTCTCAATAAATACAAATTTACATGCGCTTAAATGACTGCTTGAATCATACGGTTAACTGAATTCCAAAGGATTTGATGTGGGAAAACTGAAGAAACCATCAGAAATCAGCTACTATACTGAGGTGAACTCAATGCGTGGAACCGAATCAGCTGATTCCAGCGAAAGTCTTATTCAGTTTTGATTTCATCTTGTCTGTGTGAAATTTCTCACCAAATCGCAATTTCCATTGGGACTTGTTGGACTGAAACTATTTCTAACTGTAAAGAGTTACCAAATCACTGACTATGAGTGGCTTTCAGAGCGGTTTGATGAAAGCGCTTTCGATAAACTGCTAAACAAATTGACTGGAATATAGTAATCAGGTGAATGGATATTTTTAAGCAGATCCTAGATTCAATGAAGTATGAAGAGCGCATTCAGAAATTTCTTTGCCATCTGTACCAACTTCAAAGGGCATGCAGTGCTAAACGATTAAACGTTAATTCAACTGTGTGCATGCATCTGCACGTCACAAGTAGGTGATCATTCGAGCTGATCGAAATGACGAATAAGATGAATAAGCAAATCCCGTTCAGTTGGATTTGGGGAATTAGACTAATGACCAGCAAATGATATTTATTTATGAGATATTTATTTACAGTTATTGATGAGAAGCGTGATGTACGTAAGTGACTGATTGCGATGTGCTTTTTTTGTCTACTTATTATTCTTTTTTCATTTACTTCAGTTCTTTACGTGAATTAAATTGATACTGGGTGCTGTACGTGGTATACGATTTGTAAGAAACGAAGTAGAGGGCATGCAAGGAACTTTGGCGTGAATCGGGTCGGGTCGTTTTTAGCTAAAATCGTGTTCTGTCGCATGATCGCATCAAATTTGCGCTCCTAATTCAACCAGCGTACCACAGTAACAAATTTCAAAGTTTATCGAATTTCAACGTGTCAACAAGTATCATCAACGGTAAACTCTCAATCGTTTGAGTATTGTTCAATTTCAGCGGTAGGGAATCAACGCAATCGTGATTCTTTTCTGTCATTATCAATTAATCACTTCGGCGTTTGCCCGTTATCACCTTATTGTTAGCACATTCGATGTTTACGCCACGAATCGAACGTTTTGTCTTGCTTGCAACGTTTCGAGTGTGAATTTGGCGACGATTCGATTCCGTATCATTCGCTTATTTCAGAAGCGAATTTTGACGTGTTTTTGAATGGGCAATCAGCAGTCAGTCGCAGAAATGTCTTCCACTCCACCGCCAACGTTGTTGGATGTTGGCCGACGCAGCATTGACGCCAGCTTTCCGAGAAAGGTGAATACGTGAAGTTGCTCCTCGTTTCAGGCTCATTTCACGCTTTTTCAGACTTCCCCACCTAAAATTCTGTTCCTACTGAAGTTTCTGACAAACAAAGTAGACTGACATGTCTGGTAATTGTTTGGAGCGGTTTTGAGTGATCCTTTGAACTGATCATTAAGGTGCCATTTCAAGCTCCTTAACACAAATTGATCATCGAGTGATTTGCTCTCGAAATATATCTCACCTTCAGCACAACCGTTCTAAAGCAATCAAACGCAATCAAAATCGCTGTGAAACAAAAGCACTGCGAGTGTTATGTCGCGTCGTAGCCGGATTAAAACCACACAATCACACGTTCCCAAAAGCAACCGTTTATTTTCTCCACAAAACAATACACACAAAAAATATCCGAAATCACGATTATTTATAGAGAAAATTTATACAAATTTTTACTCACTTTATTCAAATTATTTATTCAGATTTACTATTTCCATATCACATGTTACAGTTTCACGCTGTTTTCTGGTTGAGGGCGACTGCTTTCGCATAGTCTTATGCGGGGAGTCCCCGAATTCAGGGTCTCCATCCCCGATCATTTTCGAGCGGCGGCCATTTTCAGGGACTCTCCTCGTCACCGAACTCCCCGTCCCCGTCTCTGACTCATTTTGTTCCCCCCGCACAACACTACTTTCGCACACGTAAATTCATAAACAGAATACTGCCTAATAAAATTATATCTCATTTGATGAGGCGCACTGCTGATGGAACACCGAGAAATTTCATGATACGCTTGCTCAATAAGTTAGGATCTGACTGAAATGAGCCCGCTCTTATACGTTGTTTGAAAGATTGCATTCTCACAAGAATACACTGCATTGCTTCGAAATGTAACTGATAATAGAATACTACAATTAAGAGTGTACAATTTTGGTACTCGTATAAGAGATGTCAATTGCACAGTTACTCTCATGTCTACGGTGAACAATCACTGACCTACGTACTCGACACTTTTCTGACGAAACAGGCTTCCGTGTTTCACAGTGGTTCAGAGCTGGATATCACAAGCAAAATTGTCAGTCGCCATCGAACCTAATTGACACATCTATGAATTTTACCGAATAAAGGATCAAATAAAGGCATTTGCGTTGTACAGCAAAAAAAGCGACATTACTTTTGATGTCACATCGCTGAAATCCATCCCGGCAATTGTTGACAGAGATGAAATTTCACTGAATGAAAAAGTGGCGTGATTTGGGAATTTTTTCTGTGATCCACAACTCTTACTGGTAGCAGCGAGTGCTATAAACATAAACAATATAAACACTCACTGCCACCAGTAAATGTGGTGGATCACAAGTGGATTATTGAATAAGATTCATGAAGACTTATTAATGACAATGATTACAATTACAATTATTGATGAGCATCATGATTGCGAGTATCAGTGGCGATGAATATGATTACACCTATTAATGACGATTAATACGACTATGATTGATGAATATAATATAACAGAACACAAACACTTGAGAGCCACCACATCTTGGCGAATCACTTCAACAATATGAACGCTTATAGTCTGAAGTGACTCTGACTCGGACTTCTTAGCTCTTCGACTCATATCGTTTATAGCCCTCATATGTTCGTGCATTCCCATAGCTGAACGATCATATTTGTAGATAATATCTGAAAACATAGCTTCTCAGCTCTCAAACAATTGCTTTGTTTTGGCTATTGGCACACATTCCATCTGAATATGCAACAAATATGTTGCCTTTCCCATATACACATTTTTTATGTTTCGCTTTGAACCTTTCATCGAAATTTTGTATGTTGGGAATTCTGAAAGTACAATGTTTACTCTCTTTACAAATATATCTTTTCGGACGAGTTTCTGAAGGAAGCAGTGGAGCGGTTGGTAGTCAGATAGCCAGCATGATGTTTTGATTTGGTTTATGAGATGGTTACTCAGTTTTTTCAGTTGCTTTTCCTAGTTTTTTGACGATTTCAATGGCACAACTGAACGATGCGTGCTCACCGGAAAAAAATGTGATGGTGATTCGCATAAACATGATTGCAAGCAAAATCTTTTATATTCATTAAAAAAGAATCACTGAAAGCGATAAAATGTTATTTGAGTTAGTTGCAGCTGATTAGCGATTATCATATCGCACCACCTGCATGCGCAAAAATAATTTTTGAAACGTTATCAGCAATTTTTTATTCGGCTAACAAATAAATCACCACGAAAAAGTGGCACATTCCATGAGTGGCTCATAAAAACAACAAAGTGAAATGACAGCACTAGGAGATGTTGAAATGAGAGCAAAATGCTGTTTTTGTTCAGGCGCAAAATAATAGCACAATGAGATCATAGTTGCCCTTTCATAGCTCTTATGACTGACTGAACGTCGTCATTTCTCATGTATTACAACAACACATAAGCAAACGATTCACAAATAGGTTTGGATGCATCATGACATTTTTGAAGTGAGCAAAAAGCTGGAGATGGATCTTGCTCTTGTTCAGCTTCTTCATCCCTCGTTCGCTCACCTTTTACTTTCCAAGGAAACTGCTTTACTGACGCGCAATCAATCTGCAATGCTGCGCATATTGAAGCCATTCAGATAC
This sequence comes from Anisakis pegreffii, assembly GCA_035041965.1. NCBI lineage: Eukaryota > Metazoa > Nematoda > Chromadorea > Rhabditida > Anisakidae > Anisakis > Anisakis pegreffii. Next base: position 45,144 of record JAPYMA010000206.1, on the reverse strand, counting down.
GGCGTCTTGTTCATGTCGTACACAGCCATCAATTCAGGCTCATTATTTATCCATTGTTGTTTGATTTCTGCAGACAGGATATCCTGGCGCATGATTCAGTCTCTAATTTTATGTGGAATGACATTGTGCGACAATGCATTTTTTGTGATCCTCTTTTATGCATTCTTGTCCTCAAACTAAATTAGTCAGAAAAATGGTAAACTATAACAATTTTACGAGTAATTCATCCATTCTATTATTTTATCCATGCAAACAAATCTTTATATATCCGGCCTGGGACATTCATCGACGATAACACTGAAACAAAAGGTAAGAATACGGAAGGATTTATTTGAGTAATCGAAGATCGAAAATTGCGGAAACTAATTATGATTTTTAGAAGTTTCCGTTCGATTCCGATTGAAGAGAAATCAACAAACGTATCTACGTGATGCATACGTAGTCAGATCTCTTTTCGATCAATGAAAGGCCAAAAAAACGTTTTACATCAAAATTTGACGATATCTTCCTTACTTGTTCATATCGTTTATCTTTATCTCGCTGTCGTTGATTCGTCATTCGGTCCGTCTCATCAAAGCGCTATAAAGCGCAGCAATTAAGAACGATGTTAAATTCGACTACTTCCATGCATCATCCATACAACCACCCATAACCGCACATCCTCCACTAATAGTAAGATTGCTTCTCATCGCTACACGTACATCCGAATTCGAATGCATGCGCAATAGACGTTACCTCTCGTTGCAATACTCATGTATCGTTTCATTGGCCACGCATCAATGCTTAAGCACAATCGTATTTGTTGCAATTGTTCGGCATATCCGCAAGCACGAATCAAACACGATGAATTTGTCGATTGTTGATTCTTTGAAATAGCTACGTATCACATGCTTGTCAGCAACATTTTTTCACTTCCTTTTCATCCACTACATCTGCCTTCTTAAGTCAACAGCTGCATCGTTCAAAATCCACCTTACTGAAGCACTTAAATAGCACACACAGTGTTTTTGAGTTGCGTTAAATTTCAAATTCAGAATTGAAATTTAAAATTTAGAGTTCCAATTTTAAATTGTCTTAATTTGTATAATAGATTTTTTCAGTTGAATTTTATTTTTTTTTCAAAACTTTTTATCACATTCGACTATATTCACATGATGGACACAATGAATTACTGTGTTAATTATGGAATGAATCAAAGCGAAACGTTGCGTTCCAATAGCGTCAAACAGAAATGGCCACTTAAGAGAGAATTATCATTGAATCGATTTACATAAATTATTGACGTAAAGTCCTAATGTTGCCAATTGGTCGCTGCCCTCAGACACACACACAGAAGTGAGATACGTCACTTTTATATTGGATATACTCAAACTCACCAGTCTATACGAACAAATCATTTCGTTGAATTCATTTCGAGCACTTCCGTCTGGCGTTTTCCAATAGCAACGAGTGCACTGCTTCAGTCTTACCTCACCATATTATCCACCAAATCTTTGATTTTATCACACTACTAAGAGTCAAGTTTTCATACAATTAATTCTAGCCCTGCATTTCAATTCAAATCTTCAGCGCTCTCAGTCAAACGCTTGAAGATTGGTGATAACGAAAGAACCAAAAAAATTCAATGCTAATCACCAAATTATCACTTAAAGTCGATGAATTGTGATCTCTGAGTGGATCTATCTGGATGCTTACAATCAGGCAATAGTATTTGAAGTGCTAACGATTAGGTGCACAGTATCAGAGAGTTGTCTTTTTGCTAGAATTGATTCGATTCCAAATGGTGCATCCGATGATCATCTGATAGTTGGCTGGATATCAGTCTTTTGTTGACTGATAATTCGTCGATGATCGTTTCGTGACTGCTCGTCACCCATCTTCATCTTTAACAATATATCCATGGCAACGATTTTCTTCAAACAGACAGATTTTTGTGTGATTGATGTGCGTACGAACAATATTTAGAAGTTTTTATTGTGCGTATGAACAATATATTTGCAGATTCGTTCTCCACATGGAGCACCAAGGTTAAGCTGTAGTAGTGGCCCACCACAATTTGATCCCAAATCGGGCGATCCTCTCATTGATTTTGCATCTCATTCGGCGAATATGCATCGGCTGTCCGCAGATGAACGTGATATTCGGTGAGTTAGTTTGTTGCTGTTGTTGTCGATTGCTCGTTGATGTTTTCGCGAACGGAAGTGAATCGTTTCAAACGCAAAATTGCTTCTTAAATGAATTCTTCTCATTACATGTTTTGCTTGCCTTTATTTGCGTCTATTGCGCCAACAATGCTTCGCATTCACCGCCCATCGTTCCTTTCGTGTCGAGTGATTGTTCTCTGTTCTATTTGATCCCCAATCCAAATCTCAGTTGTTGAGAAAAACCGACTGTGAAATCACATTGATCATGGCTAATCTTCGTCAACTCTTGTAAGTTGCTTAATTTTTTTCAAGTTAATATAGGACTATAGTGATTCTGACTGGATGGCTGATGAGGGTCATCCCGATGGCTGATGAGGGTCATCTGATTGATGGTCATCTGATGAGGGCCCTTCCTCTCAAAGCACTGATCGATCGTGTTGGTGATCACCCATGGTGATCGCCACGAGTTCACTTATCCTGCAAGCAATATGCAGCACCCTCTAATTACAGACCAACAACGTGGCCGACCTTCCCTTTGATATCATGAAGCATTTCCTTAGCACTTTCCTATAGCACAAATTCATCACATCACTCTTCGTAATTTTGAGTATTTTTGCAAATTCTGCTGCTAGTGCAGCTGAATAATTTGTTGGCACAATTCATTCGCTTGCCATAAATCTCATCTCAAGAAGCGCATAAATTCTCGTTGATTGCTCTTCATCTACGAATATCTTTTCACTCGATGTTCAATTGACTGGATTAATGAAATGAGCAAACTTTTTCGACTGCAATTATACATGAAGGGAGATTTCATTGCCGATGTTGTGATTAGCTTGAAAAAAATTTCGTATCTCGAATTCACATTCTAAAACGAATTCACTTTCTAATTATGCATGATTTTTTTGCAAATGCTGTGATTGACTTGAAAAAAAAATTTGTCTTCTCGAATTCACATTCTAAAACGAATGTTTATTGATGAGTGAATATTGTTTACAATAGCGCTTAATTCGAAGATTTCATCGCTAAGCCGTCTCCTAAAGATTCCATCGTTGATTTTGTTTTATTTTAGCCAAATTCAATTCAATCGTACATCAGTTAAGGTCGAATTGAAGTGCTCTAAGAATTACTGTAGCATTGACAGCGTTTAATCTTCAATTATTGCCGAACGAACTGCGATAGCATCTAATCTTCGCGTGCTTTCCGTCCACCACGAAAGTAGCGAATGCTAGCATCGAGTCGATTCACAAGGCTAGCTGTTTTTGGCGGTACCGGGTCAGTCTGTCTAAAGAAATTTGCCTAACGATAGTTTGCCTAAAGACATTTTACCTTACGGACAGTTTGCCTAACTTACGGTTTTTAATGGATATTTTGCTTGATAGGCAAACTGTTCCTTAGTCAAACTGTCCGTTAGGCAAATTGTCCGTTAGGCAGATTGTTCGTTAGGCAATGTGTCTTTAGGCAAACTGTCCGTTAGGCAAATTGTCCGTTAGGCAGATTGTTCGTTAGGCAATGTGTCTTTAGGCAAACTGTCCGTTAGGCAAATTGTCCGTTAGGCAATATGTCTTTAGGCAAACTGTCCGTTAGGCAAATTGTCCGTTAGGCAATGTGTCTTTAGGCAAACTGTCCGTTAGGCAAATTGTCCGTTAGGCAATATGTCTTTAGGCAAACTGTCCGTTAGGCAAATTGTCCGTTAGGCAATGTGTCTTTAGTCAAACTGTCCGTTAGGCAAATTGTCCGTTAGGCAATATGTCTTTAGGCAAACTGTCCGTTAGGCAAATTGTCCGTTAGGCAAATTGTCCGTTAGGCAAACTGTCCGTTAGTCAATGTGTCTTTAGGCAAACTGTCCGTTAGTCAATGTGTCTTTAGGCAAACTGTCGGTTAGGCAAACTATCCGTTAGGCAAAATGTCCGTTAGGCAAACTGTCCGTTAGGCAAATTGTCCGTTAGGCAAATTGTCCGTTAGGCAAACTGTCCGTTAGGCAAACTGTCCGTTAGGCAAACTGTCCGTTAGGCAAACTGTCCGTTAGGCAAACTGTCGTTAGGTAAGATGTCTTTAGGCAGATTGACCGGTCACGGTTTTTGGCTGCGGATTTCGGTCGAATATTGATGAAATTCGAGCGGTTCCTTATCAAATCTATCCGTAAAATGAGTCAAAGTAGAATATCATGTCAGTTATTGTTGTTTGTCGTCTATCAAAAACAATTAGTTGTTGAGAAAGGTCCATTAGGTTGAACCTTTTGACTTAAAAATCAACGTCTCAGATGACTTAAAAATCAGAATTAGGCTTCTGAAACACAGCTAATTGTTTATTCCGCATGCTGATTGCATTTAACGGCACATTGGAAAACGTATCGACAAGATGCTTGTTTTCTTCATATCTTCCTGTGCAGAATAATCATAAAGCATCCAATGGTTCGGTGTAATTGTTGTTCAAATATGAGACATTGTCATGAGTAAATACGTCGCTAGCACGCAATGCTTACTGAATTTATTGGCTACATCCGCAATGCTCAGTGAATCGGCTATAGGCGAATTGTTCATTGACAGAAACCGAACTGAGTCATTTATCTCTTCGTACATGAAAAATTCAAGCTTTGATGTGAACGAACTTCCGATAAATAAAAAAATTCAAAATATTTATTTGTGCTCTTTGCGTTCTATCATTTTCGGCGTTTGCAATGTAAATGCGATACACTATGATACATTTTGTGCGACCATCAATTATGAATGCAGCCTTTTCTAATGCTGAATGCACGTTATCGAGTCATGCATTACATGTAGACGAACGCACGCCTCACACAGAAAAATATTCTTTCCATGAAAGGATTGAATAGTGTATCTAGTGTTATCGGATCAAAAGAAAACATAAAAGTAAACTCAATGATAATTCAACGAAACAATTCGTTGATACATGTGTGTTCGTATATAATTATTCATGATTCGTTCCACCCAGCTGTGATCCTATTTCTTGCTCATGCACATAAAGCTATCACTTTCTTGTGCGAACCTCAGAGCACGTCTAAGAATTATCGCAATCCACTAAATGAAACTCATGATTGCTTATGCGAAGATGATCGGTTTGTATGGCAATGCTAGCTAGTTTGGTCATACGTGTACGTTTATGTTGTGTTCAGTTACGAAGATGACTTCATCGAGAGTATTCACTGCATGACTGTGCTCCTCTTGTGGAAGATATTTCAGTTTTTTGTCTTGGATCTATTTTCTCTATTGTGCAATATCCTTCAAAATGGATTTCCATTACCATTCTTATATATATATATATATATATATATATATATATATATATATATATATATATATATATATATATATATATAATCGCAATCCACTAAATATGTATCGTTTTCGTTGGACTGCATGTGTAATGAGTTTTGTTTTCAACAATCAAAATTTCACTGGAATTTCGGATTCCAGTGAATTCCAAATGAACTTCTTATCTCAGTGAAATCTCTCCATCGTTTAAATGAACGATCTCGCTATGGCATTGAAATCGCTAATCTATATCATCACTTCCAATGACTCCATCTCGTTTTATTTTCAAGCGACTTATGAATTATAATTGAAGTCTATAAGATGTGGTTCATCCAATATGAAATATTCAGCCAATCCCGCTTCCAGGCGTTTACGCCGATTGATTCACTTCAGCAGCCATTTATATCTGTAAGCACTTTATTTCAATCTATTATAAAGTTGTTTCCTAGCGTCTGTTCAAATGTGACGTGCAAAATGACTTGAATTTGACATGGAGCAGGCAAGGTGAGTGAGGCCAGAAATAAGAGCAGTACGCAATATTCTATGACTTTACTTCACTGAAAGTGACCCCTCAATTTAACTTCAATGACTCACTTCAGTAACAACTTGGTGCCACAACGAGTATGTTATCGTAATCCACTGAATGAAACTCATAACTGCTGACTGGTATGAAGCAACAACATTTGTTGTTGATAGAAATGTGCGGTGTGAATATTTATAATTCTGAAAATGCATGTTTATATAAAGGAATAGGCTCAAGGTTGTGTTTTTATCATTATGAATTCATTCATTTATGCATTCATCATCTGTTCAGCATTAGTCAGCATTATTGACTCGTATGAAGCAACAACATCTAGGGTTTGCACAGGATCCCGGAATCTCGGGATCTCGGGATTTCAGTTCTGATCCCGATCACGGGATTTAAGTTTTGAAAAATCCCGCGATTTCGGGATTTGATAAAACAGGCCAATTTGTGTGAACTTTGATAATATGCCCATCTTCAAGCAAACCTTAATCATTCCCATCTAATTTATGTGCAGTTATCTTTGCTGTCTGCCCTCTATCATTGATGTTCAGCTAAGAAAATTAGACGCAATTCGGACGAATGACATGATCAACGACAGCTCGATGAACTTTTACGTAACATTTCATTGAATATTCAACTGATTATTCTGCTCTTCATTGGTTTATATTACGCTCATCTGGATGCATTTCTATGTAATAGACTAACAGAGATAGTCACACTTTCTCATAAAAACCAAGAGCAACAAAGTTCAATGAAATCTATAGTTGTTTCCTCCCACGAGATCTGTTCGGCTTCAATATTCCATCTGTTAATTCAACTGCATGTTCCAAAGACAGCAAGTCTTTTTACTTCGTTATTTGGAAACGTTTTCATCCGATCGAAATGTACTTAATTTTCACTGAATTCACTCATAGTGAGAATTCATTGCCGAAGTGAGCAAAATTGTTCCATTCAAAAGGATCTTAAGCTTGAATATCAAGTACGTTTGCATGATTTTTGATCGAAATTATCAAATATGTAAGTGCTCGATAGTTCGATGAAAATCCAATGCAGATGTTCTTTCACTTTTTAGATAAACTCTAAACTTTGAATTTTTCCAAAACGCGAATGATATAATTCATGCGATGCATTTTTTTGTGAAAAATCGAAATTTCCGAAATGGCAGAATTCAATTGATATTAACGCTGAGAGAAAATGGAGTTAAAGCATTGCAAATAAGTGTTTGACAATCAAGAATTTCATATTCACATGCAAGTGTACTGTTATTAGCTTAGACCCGAGATTACAAGATGACTTAGCATAGAATATGCAGTATGCCCTTGCGGCATGATCATTGGCATCATTATATGAAATATTAATTTGAATTTGAATGCTTAGTTCCTTGGATTTGTTCGATAATTTGTTGAATTAGCTCGTTTCTGATTAATAATGAACATATTTGGTCGGAAAAATGTGTTTAAACATGTCCCGCATCGATATTTCAATAATTGTTCGATCCCGAGATTATCCCGGGATCAAAAATCGATCCCGAGATTATCCCGGGATCAAAAATCGATCCCGGGATTGGAAAATCGTCGGGATTTTGCAAACCCTAAACAACATCACATTTACGTTATTCTGGAATGACGTGAATCATCTGCATCAAAGACTGCTGTTGTTGTGCATTTTATGGTCTTTCTACCGTATTCTGTTGGTAGAAAGATATGGTAGAAAGACTATAAAATTTAGAGCAATTGCTGTCAGTCCTTGATATAAACAGTTATTCTAGGCTGACGATAGCAACGTAATTGTGATGCTGGTGTTTCATATGAGTCAGTGATACCGACATTTTATTTTTCAATTATAACTACTAAATAGATGATGAATGCATGAATGAATGAATCCATAATGATGAACGCATAATCATCAGCCTATTTCTTCAGATAAACAACGAAGAATATGAATGATTTATCGCCACAACCCGCAGCAAAAATGCCCCAAAAACCTTAACAAGCTATTTTTCTCGAGGTACATACAAAGAGGGGTACCCCAAGGAGCTCCAAAACCCCCCACCTCCAAGGAATCGCCCGCGCGGGTGCATCTACGAAGCTAAAAATTTCCCGCGGATACACCCGCTGGACTGAAAAGATCCTGCACACGCTAGAGAGGTAACTCATGAAAAATCGTCACGGTGGCCCCTCGATGGATGTTCGCAAGTGAGGTCCCTTCCGAACACTCATTCATACTATTTTAATGAAAGTGATCTAAACTGCATTCATATGTGGTGATGCTTTGTGAGCTTGCACATTCTAAAAATATCTTAATTAGGGTGTCATTATGTGCAGATATCTATCTGTCATCAATGGAACTATTTCATTTTATGCTGCTCACACAGAAAATGCTCGCGACTATTTGCGAAGCAGCTATTTGATTGAATTAAACTCATTCACTTAATAGCTATGCAACTAATCATTCAAACAACTCAGAGACTGCAGCAGCAGTAGTTCATCGAATATTTCTGATGAGAACAAACGCGACGTATGAAAGTTCCAACTATCCTACCTATTATCCAGCTCCTTGGATTTGCGTTTTTCAAGTCACTGTCGTGAATGTTTGACTTATATTGATCGCTTTCATTTGCATGCGATTGAACGATGATAAGATTAAGAACGAATGCCATTCATTGAGTATTTTCAACAAAGGCTAATTCTATTATAGACTACAAGTCGAGTTCATGTGCCATTTGGAACTCAGCTCTCTAAATGCTTCTCCTTATCTGACAACAATAGAAGCAGCCAAGCAGCCTTGTTGGCATTTTGAATTGTTCCCGGGCGCATTTTATTGCTCCTCTAGCGTATCGAACATATTTTTCCGGCTGTTTCGAAAAGAATTATGACTGCATCGGTCATGCACTATATTTTTAATACGTCATCCTCTGAACGCAATTTTAAATTGAATTGTTCCCTGGTGCACTAGGAATGTAGAACTGCAGCACAAAGGATGTCTAGCTCTAAAGCTCACCCGGCCACTGAATCGCAACAGCAACAGCAGTGCATCCGAGGATTCAGTATGAATTTGAAAAGATGGTTGCCTCTGTGAGTGGTACGTACGTACATCAATGAATAAAACTGATCAAATTAGTCAATCCGTCTCACTCTTTTTTTTTCCAGCTTCTTATTGTGGAGAGGAGAAAATGCTTGAAGGGGACTACTCCATTGGGATCGTTCTTGTTTGTCTTTGTTTGCTAATATAGGTTTGTCTGTGGGCAATTCAGCATCAGAAGCACCATTCGAATCAGAAGCAGCAGCTGTTTGCCTCGAAGAAGTGGGCATAATAATGTTGTTGATGATGGTGGTCATATAGATTGAAGTCGTCTTCGTTGGTTGCTTTTTCCGTTAGCCAAATAAACGATTTGAGTGAACGGCGAATGAAGTTGTGTACTGTTTGTTCATTGAATTGAATTTTGCTTATTTGTGTCATCATTTAAGTCGTTTATGTTCCATGCATTCATGCGCTTTAACGTTCATTCTAACATTATTCGGTTGTTCATTCACATTTGAGTTTTCTTCGTCTTCTTTATGCGCTCGAATTCGTCACTGATGTGAGTCAATCGACTTGAATGAACCATGTTCGGAGACGAGACGAGAGTGAACGGATGAGAGCAGGACGACAGAGGGGCACAACGATGGCCACCAAACGATATCAGTGGCAAGCTAGCAGCAGCCAGCCATTCCTCACATTTCACAGTTTCGATGCTTATCTGGCAGCTGCTGGCTGGCTCGAATGGTCTTCGTGTCGTGGCTTCTTGTTCTGCCTGGTTCTCAGCTGATTCTTCGTGATATCATTTGCCAACACTGAATCTGCATCAGTCATCTCCTTCGATTAATCGACTCTAGCCCGTGTTGTTGTTGTTGTGGGCATTTGCAAAAACAATCATCATTGATTTGTTGTGAATTCATAGACGATTGCATTGATATGATCAGTTATGTTCATTATTGTTTTGTAGCCGATACTCAAAACGAAGCTCGCAGATTAGGTTGAATTTGGATCGTGAAAGTCCCAGTTGTACACGTCGAGCAAGCAGAGCCGCAGATATGTTCTCAGAAACGGGCGATTTCGGAATTACTTTGGCTGAACAGCTGCAACTGTCAAGGTACGTTCTTACATAGATTCATTCCTATCTGTCGGTTTCGGAAATGCTTCTCGTATGAAAAGTGATACCACGCGAAGAATCTCGCTAAATGCAGTGTGAAACCACTGATCTGAATGAACAATAGCAATAATCATATGACAACAACTTCATAATCTTTCATCGCTTCACTCAATAAACTTTGTGTTTTTGATGCGTAATGCAACACCCTACCGATCATTTGGCGTTTCGCATAAAAAGCTCAGATGTTAGTGGACGAAGCCACTTTAAATTACTCAGCCTGCTTTTGAATATTGAAGAGATACACCTAGTGGAAATTGCTTGAATGATGAAAAACGATGGTCATTTGCATTAAGCAATTGCGTTTGTTCATTCATTACTATCCGATGGCATGATGCCGTCCGTCATACTGTTGCTGAATCGATGAGTTGAGTAACGATGAATGGAAGATGGGAGATGGCACGGGGGACAAATTGAAACCATTCATCCATCGTATTGCTTTTGAATGAAATGATGAAAAGTCTCACTTTTTTTGATGAATACAAATCGAACTCAAATTAAGTGCTTTAAGCGAGCATCTATTGATTCCACTCGGATAACGAAAAATCTTTTGAATCGCTCGCCTTCGTTCATATATTCTCAGCATTTTCGGACTAAATCTCGCCATTATGGTAACTGAATTCTTTGAAACGATTTTTGAAACTACGATTAGACGAAATGGATAAAGCGGGCATAAATCAGCATTAATTCGCATATATTACCACTCACCATTACAGTTTATCGTTGCCTTTTCGTTGCCAGGCTAGCGATCGTATATGTGTTGTTTGAATGCGTTTCAATTCGATTTAAACACAAAGTTTTTGAATCGCAGAAGATGCAAACATAAAATACAGTTGTGCTGAGTGTTTTTATAAAGTACTGAACAACGTTTTGAAATGCTAACTGGCCGCAAACTGATTCAAATGACATGAATGAATATTTTTCTAGTTGTTTTCTTTTTTTGGTAGTATAGAAGAAATAAAACCTATCAACATAAACGCATACAAATGCTCGAGATTGCTGCTTAATTCTCCTTTCACTATGCAATTAAATTGAGTGATCCACTCGAAACGAAAATGACTTCGGTGAAAATCCATTGTGAAAATGCATTGAGTTAATACTGAATCTTATGAGGGTAACACCCTTTTTCGGGCTTTTATTATTGGGACGAAAACAGCGAATGTCATTGCAGTAGTAAGAGTTCGTTAGAAGCACACATAATCGCTATTCATCAAGTAAATGGTAAGCTTCACGACGCAGGTATATCGAATGAGAATTTTTGATTTATTGCGTGCATTCAACAGCAGTCATTCCAACTTACTCAATCGAATAGAGCGCTGATCAGCGAATGTAAGCACTCTCAACAACTGAAATGAATTACTGCAAATCATTCAGAACTGAAACACGAAGTTTATCATCGTAATTGCTCTATGCTAATGTCATTTCCATACTCATTCATGCTTACCGCAATAAATCTTTAATTGTCCCACTGATATGATCCAATTTCAAGCTAAAATCATTTCTCATCGTGACGTAATTCTTTATTCACACGAAAACTCATCTGAAGAAAACGACAGCAAAAGGAAATTCGCTGTCCTGTTTTCCTAACAATGCCCTTCAAGTCGATCTTTTACGTGTAGCTCATTTGCGCAGTATAATCATATTAAGCAGTGCTCTTGATTAGTGACATTCTCGTGTTATATAGTACACGTTTTTATGCTTTACTTGATTACATTGCATTGAAACAGTAAGGTTAGTGCCTGAGAATGGACAGTTTGCAATGGAAAATGTAACATATTGAGAGGAACAGTAAATGCGCTACGAAAATAAGGCTGATCGTGAGAACAACGATGACCGAAAAGTTCAAATCATAATTCAAATAGTGATGGAAATGGAATATGGGTGCAAGACTGTTGCTTTTCAAGCTCTTGAGTGGAATGCTTCTGAAGCAGTACAAAACGACAATCTACTGCAAAAAAAATGAGGGTTTAGGGCTCATAGAACAAAAATATTTGATGATTACTAATGAAATGGCAGCAGAACGTTATTTGATAAAGGTCATATGTGCTAACTGCCTTTCAGAAATGACATTTAAGTTCAGTAAATGCAGATGATTAGTTTTAATGTTACGCAGAATTCATATTATGAACGAGAGAAAAGCTGAATGATTTCGAATCTCATAGAGTATATTATAAATAATTCTTTAAAAAAACTGATGTTAATTTCAGCTATCAAATTCAACATTTGCAACAAACTTGGTCAAAATTACGCACATCACCAAATTTTTTACTGAATGTATTCAGGTTAGTTTTCGTTTGCTTCTAGAATGGTTATTTATTGCTGACTGCAGTTACTAACCACCAATTATTGCCTCTCTTTTGCTGCTATTCCAACGAATTTCTGACTGACGTGGATAGAATTGAGACGCATAGACAAAAAGTGCGTACGAGTAGAATTATTCAGACCTAGTCCCTGAATTGTAATTTCGAATTGAAACTGCGAAGCGTGAAAGTAAGATCTCATTGAGTAGAGACCCTCATTAAGAATTCATAAATGAGTTGTTCATAAATGAAACAAATTGATATCTGTGAATGGTATCGGATGATCTGATGAAAATCTGATCCAGTCCAGAATAAAGAACAATCATTTCCAAATACTGCACAGCAATAACGAGATGATGGTGATGAATTGCAGAGCAGTAATTGCGAACAATATGCAAGCTAAAGAGCTTTTTCAAAAAGCTTCAATCATTGAGGGGTTCTCGGCCGGTGGAAAATCGTGTAACATAAAGGAGCACGCCAGAGAGCTTTGCGAACTGATCGACTTCTGCATTCACGAAATTCACAGTTCCACAAGAGTGGTACATGTAAGTGAGTAATGGACGCGCTTGCTCTTGACCTGGTTATGAGACCATCTTACAGATGCAAACTTGCTGATAGCAATACAATAATGCACTAAAATGAAATCTAAGCAATCCTATTCAAGCTCAGATAAAATTCATTTCACCAAGCTTCATCGTTAAACATTTACGTAAACTGTGCAATATTGGAAAATAAATTTCCATCATTTATTGTTGGAAATAATTTGAGCGATTGTTCGAGAATGTTAGCTGGCATAGGGCGAATTCGAGTATAAGGCAAAAATGTTTACTTTTTTTTTCGTTTATCTCATTAAAATACCCATTCAATTGTGCGCGACTGAATGAACACATTATTGACTTGAATCAGTTGGAACTGAAGAAAAAATGCTGAAAGGGAATTGGTTGATTGAAATTTCTCGTATTATGATGCAAATTTTGGCATACATTTCGAATGGAGTAAGAAAGAGCTTTTTCTGGTCTATTTTACGCGATTTCACTCACTTATTTTCCATATGAACTAACTGATAGGAAAAGAAACGAATGAATGACGCAGTTCAGCGATTGCACATGCTTGAAATGCTATCAAATTTTCCAATTGTGTTCAATTTCGAGTGGCAATTAAAACGAAATCCTTTCTCGTTGTATTTCTCCAACTGTTTTCCAGCGTTATTGCTTCAGTTGATCGTTTCGAATAAAATTGCGAAGCATAAACATTCGCAACAAGACACAAGATTAATGCGCATTTTGAGGCACAACAATACGCTTCAACATTATTTGCTTGTAGTTGAAAAATATCAAACGAATTGCTGTTTAAAAAAAAAGCAAAACAATGTTTTTGCCTCACTTAAGTGTATAGTGAAGAGCCAGAAAGAAGGGTAAGGGATTGAGTAGGAATTGGGTACGATATCAGTTAACTACTCGAAAAATCCTTCGAATTGAGATGTTATGTTTCCCACTTCAGCAAGGAGCTCCAGTTCTAGCGTGATGCCTCCTTGCTTCCTGGATAAAGAGGGACGTAACACCATTTTTGGTTCATTGTAATTTATCTGCGCTCACACCAAAATCACTTACTAGTGCTTGTACCAAAATAAGTCATCAGTCAATTCATCAACGCTAAAATGACTTGCCAGTGCCCGCTAGAAACTGGTGATATTACTTCGTATGGTTGTTGACTGTTGAGGGAGGATTCTAGAGAAGAGCACGGTCGATGCATCATGCAACAAAACAGACAGTCGTGTCTTTTTCAGGATCGATGCACCAGTGTTGGTGAGGCACATTGTGGTGCAACAGACAGGTCAATGAGTCAGGTTTGGGATCAGTTCGGTGATTGCTTGGCCGAAGCGATCACTAAAGCTGAGCCGATCAGAGGCAAACGAGAATGCCTTAAGGCGTGGAATGCACTCATTTCATTCATTGTTAGAAAGTTTCACTTCTCTCCGATTCTTTCATTCCATACATTTCGCATTAATCGACGAATTTCGTCTCAATCTTCGATCATTGACTTGAGAAAGTGATGAGAAACACTGAACAGTTTAGTGGATGTAATTTCAAAACGTTTCATTCCACTCAAATAAGCTCTCGCGCTTATGCTCACAATTAGGCAAATGCTTACACTTAAACATGGAGGAGCTCAATCAACATTTGCTTTAACATGCATCCGACTTATTTACACTTTAGCTGACTTCATAACAACATCTAGGCGTAAAGTGCAAAAAACTTGTTTGGATCATAAATTGCAAAATATTTTTGCGCGGTGATAATGCATAGGACCAAAAAATTCACAAATTCATTTAAGAAAAACAATAGTGGAGTGATAAAATGGTTTCAGGTGGATAGTACGAAAGGTGGCTACCTGGCAGAGTACAAAAGGAGGAGTGCTAAGAAGTGGTCTCGACAAGAGAACACTGCTGCTGATACAATCTAATCAGACACTTCATACTGCTGCATATCAATATTCTATTGTGTAAAAGCATTTGTTTCACTCGACTATATTCATGACTGACTTTTTCTTTTCAAATGCAATTCACATGTTCATAAAGGTAAACGAATTGTTCGCTGCTTATTTCCTCCTTGACACTTGCATTCTTCAACACATCATCATCGCAGTGTGCTCATTCAAACATCCTCAAATCAAATTCAAACCCTCAACTCACAAATATTTTTACATACGCAAACAAGTGTCTAGTCCATGAACTTTCAACTGCACACGGTAATAGTCACATAAACACCGATGATTTAACGGCGACAATCGGCATTCAATGAGGCACATTAAAGACTTTCGATGTTTGTTGATCTAATCAGAAAAGTTTATGCAAATGAACAGATGTGTGCATGATTATGGTTGTTATGATCTGATCATGCGAATTATGACTGGCAAAACGTTTGTTGCGCTTGCGTTGTGACAACAAACCATTTCGATAATTTACGGCCATTTCCGAGTGTCGTTTATCTTTTCAACACGTTTATTATGTACACAACATCAACATGCTTACCGTAAGATCATTATGATCCTTCATTATCATTTCAAATACTACCTATCGACAGTTTATTTTGGATATTTGCTTTAGCAGTGTTCATTCTAGTCAACATTATGGATAACAGAACAAGAACACAAAATGATACATTATGTGCTATTTTCAAATATTATTTCATTTACTGAGAGTTTATGATTCAAGTAAATTCATCACATCGGGGAAATATTCCGTTTCGGATGCATAGATTCATTCTATTGGGACAGTGAGAGAATTCACGGAGATCGATGAAAATTCGATGAAACTATGCAAAAATATTATATTTACAAAACGATGAGTTTGTTCGAAAAATCTTTACTAACTTCAAAACTTTTTTGCAGTGTTTCGATAAAACTCTCAACATTCATTCCTCAATGAACTATATCGCTTGCCTGTTCAGTGCATTTAAATGAATTGCTGTTTCAACGTTTCATTTGGGATATGGTCAATGAGATCATCAGCAATAAAACTGTCCATAGCATTCATGCAGTAAATGTTGTTCGGATAAATTGGCTGATGGATACAATAAAATTGACAATGACAACGATTCGCTTACAAATAAGTCTCAATTGATGAGCACATTGAAGTAAATCCGCATGATCATTGTTGTTGATACAAAAAGAAAGTTTTATTGCAACAACGAACAACTGACATCTGTTAGATGTTGATTGCGTTCGATGGTTTGCGGTGGGTGCAGATGGAAATTTATCGATGCCCTCATGTGCACAACGCTGCTAACAGATTCCTTATCTGCACATCCATTGACTCTTTACAACCGTACTCCCTTTGAAATGATCGCCTCTGAAAATGGAATAGAAAACGCATTATGTGGCCTAATTTTACGACATTAACAGTGAAAGAGACAAACCCAAAAATGTGCACACCATTGAATTGCGCTTACCGCAATTTGTGTCCATTCAAAATCTCTGAATTAAATGGTTTTTTACGATTAGTAAGCAAACGTTTTGGTACTAAGTTCTAGAAGAACGTTTCTTTTTTTTGGTGATGGACTTGGATGGGGAAAATATCTCAACGCTGCAGCAGATGAAATCGAATGTGTTTTTGGCTCTGTTTATGATGCGTTACACCTATATCAAGATCTCCATGCAAAGGTCACGAGTACAACGATTTCAAGTTGATCAAGCATTGACCGTTACAAAATTACTGGCCAAGCTAGACACTTTTGCCATTGGTTCATTCGCACCATCTCAGGAAGATCATATAAGACTGCATCCAAAAATATTGGTGTCGAAGAACCAGTAAAATCCTCATTTTATTAAACGTTAGATTTTACCGATCACCTTCGTATGGTTCATGCATATGCACTTTACACAGTTTGGTTTATTTGCACTAAGAACAAGCCGAATGTTTGTTTAAGTCTTTAGTGAAAAAAAACAAAAAGAAAAGCGTGAATTATTAGTAGCATTTGTAAATTGGATTAAGATGATCCGTCTTTGGATGAGCGGCTTCTTCATACAAATGAGCATATTGATAATCAGATTATGTGCATGTTTACTAACAATAGCCGAAAGCGCAGTTCACAAACATCTAACTCATTATGCGTTACATTGTATTAATATTACTCCTGGCTCCCTTTAATGTGTTACATATGCTAATAATGTTGTGATTTTAGTGTTGCATTCTCTTCAGATTACGGTTTAGAAATTGATGTGGAATGTATCGTCACGGTGAACTTAAGCCATTTGGTAGATGATATTCAATCTTGCGGCAGAAACCAATCATTCAACTGTATGTTTCAATGCCAAAATTGCCAAGATTTGTGGCTCCAAATGAAGAACGGCTACCAAACAAACGGGGAGCGCGCAAAGAAAAGGTCTCAGTAGAACAAAGTTCTATACTATTCCTCACGCACCTTCAGTCTGGGGCAGTACATTTAAGTCGTCATCGACCGGCATTGAGCCATAGTGGTTTGCTCTATGTTGTAGTGCGCTAACCATTACACCACACACACATCAACAACATTAATTTCAGACTACGAATATCTATTCCCATTTGGTACTTTTTCTTTACTTCCAATAATTGTTCTTGGATTTGAGTTTTCCCATCAGCTTTGAGTTAATTTGAAAAGAATGCTTGAGAGCGGAAGAAGTTGTAGTTTTTTGAACGGAAATGATTCGTTTTTTTTTGCTTTGGATTGGGAACAATGAAGTTTGATTATCATAACAGCAATAGCAATAATAATATATTTGCTGAGAACATCCAGTGTTCGTCTTTGTGGTTAAATACGATGTTGAAACTATCAATTGCACAAAATTACAAGTCTCTTAGTGAAGCAGCAAAATTTAATTACATACGCCGTGCGCTACTCAATAACGTGCTCAACTTCCGCTGGAGTAATGTACTAAAAATGACATTGTTCAGTGGTGACCCTGAATTATGCACAGCAACTGAACACAAGATGGTTGTTCATTTCAAAAGCAATTTCATCATGTTTCATCGATATAATTCCTAGAACAAACGCCAAAATATGTTATCGCGATCGAATGCATAAGATTCGCCCGTAATTTTCACTTTATCTGATTTTAATCGCATCCACTTTACAGTCATTAATCTCGTAGAACATGTCACCACAGATAATACGACCCACTCTTGTTGCCTTAGAGAAATTCGATTTCTGTAATTAACAGAAACAATATGATCTTATCAGGTCATTTGTACGTTTGAATAGAACTGCCGGAACCACCTTTTTTGTTTCTATCACCAGTTGAAAATTGTTTCCTGAACAAAACATATACCACCGGTCAATTCCACCACCTGTTGTGTTAAGTCGAGCGCTGGAAGCGAAGAAAATCAAACATTTGAGACTGTGAACCCACTTGAGGTGCAATGAACTCAATCATATGGGATGCTTGTTAAATTCAGCTTTTGCATATTGCCATCGTACTCTGAGCGCATCTAATGACGCCCTTAGCATGAGGTTTAATCTCTGATCCATGAACTTGCCATATCCCCAACTTTATCAGCAACGTTACTGAATCTGTAGAATTTGTTTGCACGACGACATGGATGTGCAACGCAGTTGTTAAGCAGCACCAACAGCAATTGAAGTTTCTTAATGAGGCAATAAATCGCTACGAATTGACAGCCCTATATGGAGAGCGGTTTCATCAAAGACGTTATTCGTTTGCCGCATTCATTTAAATGAGATTTAAACAAGCAACAAATTTCAAAATGTCACACATTTCAGCAGCATCCATAACATCACAATAACACAATCACACACACACGCAGCCCTATCAATCTATCATTCTATCGCTAATCAGCTAGCTCCTCAATTAGTTAGTGCCTCTATTTTTCAAGTTCCCATCAAAGTATTAGACCGCTTAATAGGATCATTGCACATGTACGGCGTTAATCCTATTTTAGCCATCGATATAATCGAAAATGATTCTGCGATAAGACAATTTGAAGTCCAGATAAACGAAAGCAGTCTGACTCAATCGGAACCATCATGGCTCGATGCTCTATCTGTTCTCTGGGATTTGACCATTCCCGGAAAGGATTACTTTTCCCAAAATTCTACATGCTTTCACAACCTCTAAACTGTAACGTGAGTGAATGTGGTCGTTTTTAATCATGATAAGTTGAATCTATAAGAAATGAATGTGCACTGTTGATCTATTCCACAGATTCGCGGATTGTTTCACATCCGTTGACAATCAGTTCAAAAGAACATTCTTTCAGCTAATAATAGATGATGAATGCTTGCTTCCTCTCTCATGAAGTAAGAATACTAGGAATGTAATACTGGAATTATGCACGGCGACTGTTACTATGTGAAATGCAATGAGAATATGATAAGTGAATAATTAAATTTATAAATAAATTTAAGATGATTCTCATGAGAAAGTAATGAAAAAACGACGTAAAAAACAGCGAACAAACGAACACAATGGAGGCACGTTATCACGGCAAGGTGAACAAATAAAATACTTATATGTATAAAATTCATGCATATAAGAAATAATCTATGTATAGCGTTTATTTGTATGTCATATTTATATATACATATATATGTATAAGAGAATTTCAATCATGTGCACGAAATAAATTGATTGATATGAAACAAAAAACAGAAAAATGAAATGCAACGAAATAAAATTTGATTGAAAAAAGGAGAACGGAACAAGCAAAAAACCGCAAATAAACACGTAATTATCATGATTATTGCCAATGACTGGCCGTACGCAGGATGAAGATGATCATTTTATCAAAATATTTACAAGTACTGTGAAACGACGACGACGACGCAAACGAACACAAAACAGAACGCAAAAAATGATAGAAACCAAAAACAAATTATGAACAAATGCATTCGATGCAGCAGCGTTTTTGTTTTTGCTGTTCATCAAGTTTTGGAAGAGCGCAAAAGGCGTTTCATATTCACTAGAAACGATAAAATTTGAGTGAATTATAGGTGAAGGCACATTTGCGAACGGAATATTTTCTGAGTAAATACAAATTTGAGTCCGCTTTTACAATGAACACAGTGAATTTCTACATTAATTCGGAAAATTTTGGCCAAAGGTAGTGAAAATTGTTGACGTTTTTCGAACGAACGAAGAATTTTCGAGCGCTTCTAAAATGAGCTCAATAACGAATGTCGGTTCCCAAGAGTGCTACTTTCGGACTCTGACTCACTTCCTTCAAAAAGATAAATCTGAATAAAAACCCGGATTCCACAGGATACTTTAGCTCAACGAGAACGTGGAGAGCATGTGTCGCATTCAAAATATGGGATGAATTCTTAGAGAAGAAGAAGGAACATATCATGACTGTTGCTATTATCGTAAAGTTACTGAACAAAAGACCATCGAACAGAATAAATGGAAATATATCGAATCATAAATGCAACGTCAAACTGTACAGACAGTAATGACTCGATATCAGTTTTCAGCCCCACTACGAATCATTCGGGAATTAAGTGGACTTAACAGTGAGCGAAATAGCTTATAGTCAGTCAGTATACTGATCCAACCGTTGTCAGGACGTCGTTTTGTTTCACATAAATTATAGAGGATAAAATTCCAAGTTCAGAATTACAGTGGATGAAATGCATCGAAATGAGTTATAAAACAGAAAAAGAAAACTGAATAGTTAAGAAATGATCGTCGAGACAATACGATAAGGCGAGAAGTCGACGTCAGTAAAGTCTGCAGACGATGTCTCGCAGTGCAATTAACAATGATAATAGCAACGTCAATCGCATTGATAATAAATAAATTAATAACGATAACACGATAAAAAGCGATTCTTACATAGTAACTCAGAGTTTACAAATACAAATTATTAAAAACACGTAATATTTTCTTATAGTTAACATGAAGATTATTCAATTACTTATTATAAATAAACTGAACGCAAAAACCAACAGAAATGGCAAAATGTAACTTGCAGTCTCAAAGAGAATCTCAAATGGATCTTCTGTCAAGTAAGTGATTCACAAATTTCACAACAAGATGAAGTATTCTGCTTGAAGTTGCTATATACTCTATCGGATCTCGAGATATCCAGAGTTTATCGCGTATAAAAATGATTATTTAGTGAAACTCATAAATAATTTGTTGCTCTGGAACGTTGAAAATCATCAGAATAAATGAGACAATTAAATGGACAAATTAACAGCAGAAAATTGACATAGAAGAATTTGGTAAGGAAATGAAAACTCAGAAAAGAATATTTCTATTTCTGACAGATGAACACATAAATAATTAGTAAAGCACGAAATATGAACAGCACTTGAAATGAAGAGAAAAGGAAAACTGTGAGCAGTGTGATGACAGCAGAAAATATAGCGGAAATAAACGACTAAAAATGAGCTTAGAATTGAGGAGAATACACATCAATGTGTGATGACACAATGCATCCGATACTGAAACTTCAGTGAACATTTTACAGATCCATTGGATCCACAAGATGAACGTTTGAAACTATAAATCAACGTGATGAAATTCATCGAAAATTTTCACTTGAATGAACGTAAAGATATCGCGTATCATTCAATCAGCTGAAGCTTTCAGCGCATGATGAACAAGCCTCTAGAGAGGTTAGTATTCTGAATGCATTGGCGTCAAGTGCACGTACTGGCTCAAGTTATTGAGAGATCAAATAAAGACAACAACAACAGAACCGTAACAACTGCTTTTCAACATAAACTCTTGGTTTCAGCATAAAGGTTGAGAACATTGCTTCGAAATTCATAATTCGAAGATAATCAGCGAAATTACGAGTTCAAATTTGGAGTTACAGTTAAGACAATTGTAACGGCTGCGTGTTTTTTGTCGATTAAAAGCACATCATATATACCAAAAGAAAACGCGAAACTTTCAGAGATTCGTCTGAAAGTCGTTCACCTTCCGATCCGTCACCTGCGAATACCTCAAGCAACAACCATCTACATCTACATTCGGCTCCGGACTAGCAATTCCGGAATCGGAACCCTCTTCTGCGGAACGACAACATCGTTGAGTGGATACACCAGTTTCTTCGGGTGTACCATCAATCTCTTCGTAGACGCTGTCATGCTCTCGGCAAGAAGACGGCGACAATTGGGCTGCATTGTTAGAGCAGTTTATATGGCGCAACCTCATCTGAAATTATTCACTGATAATAAGATTAACTGCTACATATTAAATCCTTGATATGTATCTTCTTATTAAATCAGTCATCCAGTTCAGCCTGAAGATCAACCTGTTGATCTGCTTTCAAGAATGTCAGTCTTAAGGAAAAGTAAAAACTAACTATAAGTTCTCAATGCAATGACAAATTAACAAATCTGTAGATATCCTAAAGGAACGAAAGGAAATGACATGATAAGAAGGCAAACCTTGTCTGCTGCAGATAAATTACCAACAAACGATACACGCTGAGTGGGTGAATATCTGCCTGTTGGCTCAACTGCATATCGTTGCATATATTCTACATCTTCGTTCGAATGCCTTGCCAGTAGATGCTTTTCTTGTGCTACCTAAATCACGATCAATTTAAACGAACCAGCTCTAAATCGCCTCATCAGAACGAGAATAACCGACAAATTAGAGCAAATATGCTGCCATCAAAATGAAGTGAAACTGAAACATTTGGTCACTGCAACAACACACTGCTACGTGAATCAATACCACGACATCAACGTGTCATCTCAACGAGACTATCGCAAGAACTAACCAATTGAGTTTTGTAGATAGGTTGTTGCTGTTGTTGTTGTTGTTGTGCTTGTTGATAGTAATTCATATCGCTATGGTGCAAACTTGTACATACGGCTAGACACTGCTTCTGCTCGGAGTATCGCGATAATCGCCTTGCATTCGCTTCGTTCTGTGCAGATGCGTTGAAGGCGAATCCGAACTGCACCCAACGTTTGCGATAAGCAATCAAGCATAAGGTCGCTATCAGAACCACACAACACACGCACGTTCCCAGCAGGATATATTCACGTAGATGCAGTGCTGCTCCATGGTCGTTACTCTAAAACAAATTGATATCGTTTCAAATGATTCTTTCAAGGTAGAGTTTATTCCTTTTTCACAATGATTCATCACATCGCTTTCTTCTTTATGTCCACTCTTCTATCAGCAAACATCTTACCTGATAATCAGTTTCGGTTGAATGTTTTGTCGGTAATCGTGCAGTATCATTTTTCCTCATTTCTGGACCGAACGGAACTGCAGCGGCAGTACACCTCGGTTCAACCAGCTCACAATGCTGACCATATAAACAGCTCGGGCATTCGCAATGGTAACCACCAAAAATATTTATGCAAGTACCTCCATTTCTTAAAGTTCAATATCAGGTCAATTCATCGAACAAACCAATCAGCTCATCTCATCGTTGCAATGAGTCGATGGAAACATGTAGTTTATTTAAAGCAACCGTCAAATTCTACTTGATCGCATAAATATTTAGTTAAAACATGAGCAGAATTCAATTCAGCGCCGATAAATTTTGAAAAATAGCAGCAAGGAATGTAACATTGCAATGCTCACCTGCATGGATTCGGTTCGCACTCATCGATTTCAATATCACAGTTTTTGCCTCGATAATGATGAGGACATTTGCAAAGATAGCCACCGCCTTGAAGATCAATACAACGGCCACCGTTCTGGCAAGGTTTCGTCAGGCATGCGTTCATCCGTTCTTGACACAACGTACCGCTGAATCCCTCTGGACAGTGACACTTGTAGTTGTTCACCTCGTCAATACAACGACCTCCGTTCAGGCACGGATTCTGCTGAAAGAATCACTCAAATAAGAGCGTTTGCATCGATCCAGTCGCATGAAGTGATTGATTGGATATGTACAAGCGAACGCTGCTTCTTTATAATCTGATAGCAAGTGTGAAACACACTACGGAGACTAGTCTTCGATAAAGCTTTTATTGTTCGAGTTCTTTTGTGAAGTGTGAAACGGTTCGTTTCAGTTGCTACAAGAATTGTCTTACCGCTTTTCAGTTGAAAAATTTCACATCTAAAATTTCATTTCAAAAACAAACCACTGGACATTCTCGTGCACTCAGCTCACAGTTCTTCCCGAAGAATCCCATTGTGCATATACATTCATATCCATCAACATTCATCCGTTCCACACATTTGCCACCTTCAAAAAATTTCATTTAAAACTCTCATCGTCAATCCGATTCATTCCATGATGAGTTTTGCAGTTTATGCGAGAATGCGAGTTACCCAGAAAGATGGAGAGATTTCTGGTGGCGATTTTAGGAAGATGCCAGTTTTCAATATTGTTGTCTATGCTAGAAATTTTTGGTAGTAATCAAATGCCATTAACCTTCTGTGAATGTTCACTATTGGTGGAGAAAAAAGATGCAAAATGAGGGAAGTTATTGAGTTGTTTTGATGAAAAAGACTGAAGATATTAAATGAGTTCGATCACGAAAGAATAGTGGATGTGCTGCTGGAAGAGAATTGTGCTTGGTAGAGAAGAAAAAGGCTTAGCGACACCCTTTCGAATGGGCTAGATGGACTGATTATTTTGGTTGAGAGTCTAATTTGCCATTATCTTCTCATCTTTATTCACGCAAAAACAGCGCGAACAAATCCATTAAATGTCATTAATCTGACATTCATTCAGATGCAGAAGACAGCAGGAGGGCATATCAATTATGTGATATTCGGCGCTATGTCACAAAGCAACAAAAACACATTGAGTGCACCTCGTCAGGTTAAGTTGCAACAAAAGAACACCAGCTACAGATCATTCATTACAAATGAAGCGCATTGAATAAAGACAAGAATGAACAAATACTGCAGCAGTATGCAGGCTGCAATGACAGCGGCGTGTACGTAAAAGTACATCAGCGAGTTCGGATACAAAAATCGCTTGTCAGATTATTTATGGGAAAGTTAGAGGATAAAAGACTAATGAAGAGATCTACTATCAGAAGTAAGTGGAAATCATAGCCGCACGCACCATTGAAGCAAACATCTCCGTTACACGGATTAATGCGAATTTCACAACTATGCCCCGTCCAACCAGTCGGACACTGACACACAAAGCCATCGGAAAGGTCCTTGCAAGCAGCTCCATTTCGACAAGGATTATCCAAGCACGAAGATGCTTTCAGCTGACACTGTCGACCACTGTAGCCTCTGGGGCATAAACACGTGTAATTACCGCCTTTCTCCTGCAAATCAAGCCATTCAAAAACAACAACTTTCAAATTTGTTCCTCACTGTTGTTACATTTGGAAGATCGCTTTGGTCCGAAAACACTCGATAACGTTGTCGCTTTACGATGGCAAACATAAAATTGAAAGGTTCCATTTGAACAATGCTCAATTACAGCCGAAAGTACAAACCAGACAGGTGCCTCCATTAAGACAAGGTTGTGCGCTACAATCACGTGTTTCAATTTCGCAATTGACACCCGAATAGCCATCCGAACATTCACAAGTGTATTGTCCATGTCCAGTGTTCAAACACATCGCACCATTTTTACACGGTCGATGGCGAGTGCAATAGTTTAAGTCTGCAATATTCACATAAACATCTAGCAGAATCGAATCACATCACATAATATATCGTTATGAAGTGAAATTGATGTCTGAAAGCATTCAATTCCTGGCACGAAGAGAATAATATTGATGGCAATTCTGATAATAATCACGTAATAATCATAACAATGCCATAAAACAAGCAGTATACCTTCACTGCAGAAGTGACCTCCCCATCCTTCGTCGCAAATGCATTCGTTCGGTAAATTGCACGTGCCGTGCTTGCAACCCGGATATCGAACACACTGAAAACGAACAGAATGCTGTGCAATTATCAATTTGAGATGGCTGTCCCCTGTTGCACGTTCGACTTGTTCAAAAAAGTTCCACTCAATTTTTTGCCGTGTTTTAAATCGCTCGATATCGCTACTGTTAAGGTCGAATGCAGTGACAAACAATGCAAAAAATTTTTTATACAAAAGAAGTGCGTACTTGATCACAGCTCGTACCCATCCATCCACTCTTACATCTGCAGAATCCCGGTCGTTCACAGAAGCCGTTAACGCAGCTTTCACACAGTGCTGAAGCTTGAAAAGCTCTTTTAAGCGCTGATAACAACCAGCATATAACATCCCAAAATGATAGCGATACCTTATCAGCAACGTTTTTTTTTGCAAATTCCATGCATTATTCGATATATTCAAGAGTTCACTTGCATGTAAACACTCACATTTATTTACAACTGCAGCAAATTGAGCAATCAAACAGAAACATACGGGTCATTTCAAAGAGACTGCATTCGATGTGGCAATTTCTATGGACTGAAGCAGTGAAAGTTAATAAAAGAAAGAATTCCATATTTTTGAGGAACTAAAAGTTGATGCGAAACACTTCAACAGCGAAGTGACAATAATCTTATTATAAGATTGTCGTTTATCAATTGAAACTTTAGACATGAATTTGATTCAATTGCAATGAATGCGTTATTTGCAGTGAATGAACCCTTCAATGAAGCGTCAGGTCGTAATCCCCTTTACAATACGCTCACTGGTTATTGATTATGTCCAAGAGGTGTGATCTAATCATAAGGAACACATCAAAGCGTAACAATTCCAGTCGTGCAGATGTCTACAGAAAAAGAACAGTGACGAATGCTTGATAAGACAATACGAACGGTTTGACCTTTGTATTGCACAGTTAAACGCTAATTATTGCTGGATTCGAATGAACCTATTGTGTAATTGCTTGCATGGCTGCGCATTGAAGGCGTATCGCATTGTCATTAATTAATCATTATCTAAAATTCGTATGACATTTCTCCGTATAACTCACTGTTGTTTCTTTCAACCAAAACAACGACAATGCATGCATCATGCATAACGAGCGCACTTTTCACTTTAAAATGTGCACATCAATTCTTATCAATTGAAACATTTGATCGACCTAACCTCATGCATTCCGCACATAAAAACCACTGAATTATTCACAGTGTTTGTTGTGAATGTCGTTGTTGAATCAACAAATCGTAAATGAAATGTTGTTTTTGATTGTGAGAAGTGATGCGATTTTGTTGTTGGTGTATGTCAACGAGATGATCAGATGAGTTCATCATCTCTTATGCATAATGAGATAATACATTTTTGCGCTAATGAATCTGATTGAATTTAGGCGCCAACAACAATGAAAGATAAAGATGAGTCGAGTAGAAGTTTTATGCGATTGATTAGAGATGTAATGGATTAATAACGCTAATACAATATACACAAAGCTCTGAGGAGATGTATACTCAAAAGAGCCACTTTATATTCAGCGTAAGTGCTGCTTCAAGTACCACTTCATGCAAGCAACACTCACTATATTATGCCCTGTTCACACGCTCGCTAAACAAATCAAACCCCTTCATTTATCGCATTTACAATCACACTTCCAAGGCACATTTCAATACTGCTGCCTACATGCATAAACAACCTATCTACAACGCAATTTGCATATTTATCGTTAGTTGAATGGTTATCGAAACATTGCTTTTTTGGGATCATATGGTGATTTAAATAACATGCTTACGCATATAATTGAATGCTGATGAAGTGGAATCAGCTGATTAAACAAAAAACAAATTACTGCCTAAATTACTAACCTATATCACAATCTCTGCCTGTCCATCCAGATTTACAAACCAATGAGCCATTTGATGCGCACTGGAAATGACCAATGGTAGTGGAAATTGGTTGGCAAAAAGCATTACAAACGGGTCCGTAGTAGTTCGGATCGCAAACCACTCGATACGCTATTCGCATTCGAAATCCATCCGGTCCGACGAGTGTCTCTTCTCGCCATTCCTCACTCGATGGAATATTTTCACGCTGAAATCCCTCGTGAAAGACCAGATCCTTTAAGCCTGAAATGCTCACAGTCAATTGAAAGAGTACCGCTAAGATAGAAAGAAAGTATTCAATGTGATAATGCTAAAATCAATAGCATCGCAAAATTTGAATGCAGCAATTGATTTAGTGCATTTGAATTGCTTTTCATTAGATCACATTATTCGTCTCACAGGTGCATCTAAGTGATTAAATAGAGCGATTGCAAAATCACAGTACCCATCCCTAACATGAGTTCACTCCGTATGAAATTATTCAAGTAGCCCTTTTGATAAGATTTCTTTTGAAGTTACATTTGTTTATCTTCACGAACCCATCAATAAATAATAATTTCCGCTCAACAGGCAACAACCCATTCAGTTTGCTCACTTATCAATAAGATGCTATCAGCGGCTGATAAACTACACAACGCAAATAACAAGCATCAATGGAGAGAGATGTATGTCAACGCATCAATTATTTTGATAATGATTAACTGAAAAAAACAGTCTGTCGAACCGATGCGTGTCTGAACAATCATTAGTCATTTTATTAATAGTTCACTTGATATCTAATCGTAAGTAAACTCTCAGATGCCTCCAAAAAGAACTGGTCAAAAAACTGCATCCCGGCTGGCAAATTCATCAACTTATGATTAGGTGTAATTGCTCAACAGCTCAATCAGGTACGTGATCGATATTTGACAATCAAATGATACGAGTTGGCAAAGTATAAATCTGTTGGATCGAATGAATCCTTCAAATGATCTGTGCATATTGTGTAATTGATCTATATCTGATGTGTTCGATGACAACATAAAAACCGCGATTGTGTTATGCAGGTGTGAGAGAAGAATATTCACACGTAATGTTCAAATGACTTTTATTTGCCCGATGAAAACATCATCATCGTCATCATAAAAAAAGAATACGAAATGGGTAATAAATGATGATTTTGTGGAGTATTTGCAAGTAGCACTGTTTTGTGGGCTGCTGAAGAAGAAAAAAGACGCAAGAGCGAAGTGCTTCAGAAAGATGCCGAATTCAGATTAGTGAATGTATTTATATCATGAACACCAAATCGTTTTAATACGCAATCCAATCGCTACGTTCATCATGATTATTATTACATTATGATGAGATGTTCAATACTCCCTACTATCACAAAAAATGTCTACTTGTTTTATATCACCTGCACACACACACCTATTGAATGATGCTGTCTTGTGACCAGGTAGGTATACGCTTTGAAAACGCCACTATATATTGCAGTAAGTTAAACTTTTCTATAAGCGTGTGCTGTGTTTGAAGCTATAAGCTGGTACTGAATAAATGACGAGCATGGCAAACAGGGAACTGAATCTGTGAAAGATTCGAAAATGTAGCGAAGTGAACAGCGAAGGAACGGAGCGAGTATTTTTGCAGCCAATCCAGTCAGTGGCAAAGACGCCTGAGGAATTGAACAACTCGATAAGATAATGAGACAGTTATGACAGATTTCAATTATTCAGGAGATTTATAGGGAACGGTTGGGTGGGATCAAAATAAGGAAGATCCCAAAATTCAGTGGTCCTTTTGCTTGAAGATAGTCTAAGGATCTTGCTTGAAAACAATCACGTATGAATTTTGATGGCGCATTTATCATGAAAATATCAACTTACTTTGTCGACTTCTCCAGACTTCGGTTATTAATGTGAATGATTCCTGAAAATAATTCAAAATGATTGATTGACACATAGCACGCAGCATCAAATCTGTTGTTCACAACAATTTATTTCATTCCACTGTGAACACTCAAATTCGTCGAAACAATTGCAAATGAGTTGTAACTCAAAGAAGAGAACACGTTCATTCGTATATTTACTGAGCAACACTCAACAGGTGTCACATTCCCACGATCAAAACCTACAGAAACTGTACTTTTTGAGTAGTCTGTTGTCATGCACACTGCCGCATACAACATTATCCGTGTCTAAACACAATATGCATGCTTCGCCGTTATGTAAAGCGACCTCCTCCTGAGTTTGTGCATCCCTTATTGTGTTATTATTGTTGTCACTATTGGCGACTTTTACGCATTTTCAATCAGAAAACTTTCGGTTAAGAATTTGAACCGGACGCCAAGATGGTTTTTTCATCGTATTGTTTCGTGTTTAACCTCCGTGAGAAGCGATTGCTAACTGTGACTTGAGTACACAGCACCACAGACATAGGCAATTCGCGAATTCCATACAAACTTTTTTCAGTGCTGATTATGAGATTCGCTGACTGTACACTTCATTCGTGTTATAGTAATAATTGAACGGACCTTGTACAATAGCATACATTTGTGTACATATCAAACTTCTAAAGTGCCAAAATCTATGTGAAAGGGTCCCCTGAATTGTTTGCATCATATCAGTAGTGTTAAGGATTCACATGAGCTTTCGTTAATCAAATAGTGCTCATTCATTTAGAACTGTTTTCACATGCTTCTCCTCTTCGCATCTATCATCATCATATCATTGTTATAAATGATTTCATGGGAATGTGAATATGAATAAACAAAAACAACTTACAGGCCATGTGAACTCGAAATGAATTTGTGTGCCGTTTCGTAGTTTATTTGCATCAATCGTCATCTCGCCGAACGTGCACGCACCTTTGTGATTAATGTGTCGTTCAAAGTGCTTTAAGCACAGTCTTACTTCAGGTCGAAATTCATCGTTACTACTGCTATCGTACGACAACGACAATAGTTTCAGCTCGAACGAGCCTGAACTCGTGCTCTAAAACCATTCATGTTTAGCGCTACATCGTAGTGGCTGGAAGATGATGGTTGGGAATATGGGAAGAATTCGTCAAGAAACAGATTATCTGCATTTCAGAGTGCTTCAAACATAAACCAAACGCTATATCGTATCTCTAATGCATGTTTCAGAAAAATAATTTCAAAAAAAATTCATATTTGACATATTTTAAAAAAGCGCTTTCTGCTTTCCAAATAACAACTGGAAATATAAAAGCAAGATATAAAAAACAACGGGAGAAGTATTTGATAAATAGAATATCTCGGAGTTGAAGTGTAAAAGAAGAATAGCTAACCAATGAGAAAATCGAGAAACTGAACATGATGAAAAATAGCGATGATGAGAAATCAGAACTCTTCTCCATCGCGTGTCAACAATGACGACTAGTTGATGAGTGAATGCGTTTCGTTGCAGAATAAATTATTTTTCTTTATAGGTGAATATAAATAATTCTAGAAGCGAATGAGCAAATGATCGTAGTTATAATAGGATGTGAATAAATCTGTCGGTATTTCACACTCGTTCCAAACAGAGCACACACCAAAAAACAATAGAAACACAAATAAAAGATGATTATTATTTGTTGTGATTATAATGTACACAATTGAAGATGTTAGTTGGAAATTATGCCTGATGTTCCGATGAATTCATGCATTTTTCTCTTCACACACGCACACGTCAACAGCTCCTGAAAAGTGGATGAATTTGAATTGAATTGAAGACTTTGAACGAACGATTGAATGGGCGAACGACGGGAATCATAAGAAAAGCGAAGAATTGATTCACTACAATAGAGGTTCGATGTGCAATTATCAGTGTAAAAAATGGAATGGAACTGATAAACTGATAAAGTCTAATTGATGCAAAATGAGGAGCGTGGGAATGGTGGTGACGACGAAGTCTAAACACAAATATCAAACACAGTCGATGCGTAATTTTGGCATGAACAATGCAATGCTATCTAGTCATTTGGTTGGTCATTTGATGCATTCATTCAGTTGGAACTTGCAGGGCACTGAATAAAAATGATATATTTCGGCTGGGAAACGATGAAAATGTTTCGGACGAGTGAACGCCTAAAAGCGTCGAATCGTTTCATCACGTCGCAACAATCAATCTGAAACTGTGAACAATGCCGATTACGCAACACGATCACTGTACGTAACGTTTGTGCAATGAACACTCTCAGTAACTTCGTGCTTTCAGTAGACTACTCTTTAAAAAGGTCGGTCATTTAAGCAAACAAGCACGGTCAACAGAAAATAACCGTGGAGTATCCGATTATCACATTGGAAATAAGCGTTATCATATGATAAATAAATGTGGTTGCAAGGCTCTGCGGAGAGTGCCGCACTGAGACATTGTTGAGTTTGTTGAATCACTTGAAACATTAGATAAGATCAAAATATGAATTCATATTGATTATCGCATGAGAAAAAGAGCGAATATGAATTGAAATTGCGTGTAAAACGTGCGATATTAGCGATGAAATGGTTATGGAGAGTGACTTCTTCAGTGAGATAAAAACATTGACGATCGCCGGGATAGTTAAGACGCTTAGTGTGTTGTCAATAGGAGTGCACAATTGTAATCCCACGAAAAAAATCATGAAATCGAAAAAAAACATTCATTCATAAAAATTGCTAATGTTGCAGTTGCAGAAATGTTGCATTTCCTAGGAATTGTTGATGAAAGCATTGAAAAAGGAAGTTGAATCGAAAAGACGTGCGCGATGAGGAGAGATCCTCTAAAATTGAGGAATAACCATCCTCTCAATTAACTCCGAACAAATCATCTGTAAAGATGCGATTTTAAACAAAGTGAGTGCGATTTAATGTGAACACAAGCGATATTTTCCAACTCTGGCTCCACACTCGTGAAATGCGCTGCAATTGGCTTGATTCTGATCGTACTTTCGTCTTTTGAGATTAAAAAACGCACCTCGAGAACATTTCCACGAACAGCTCTATTGAACTGTTATGTGCGCGTGGATAGTTACAAATAAACAATACGTAAGGTATCATACAATCATTGAACCATTCAACACTAGTGGCCTCATGGTGATGAACAAACGAACAACGGTAATAGAGGTGTGAAAACAGATCAGTGGGGTGCTTTTGTGAGAGCGGATTAATCGACGACTTAAGAAGGTGTGGGATTTTGAGGATTCGAGAAGATCGCTCGAATATGTTTAGTTAAGGTAAGATTTTGAGGATTTCTTATAGGTGAGTGACTGACATCTGTTGATTGAGAAAAACAATGAAGTGTTATTAATGGTAATAGACAAAGCCACACAAAAGCATTTCATGTGCATCATATATCGTCGCTTGATGCATCTTTCATGCAAAATACTATCGCTGTTCGCATGGTCCTCTTGCCGAGGATGTTGTTTGCCGTCCAATAGCAAATCGTCGATCCGCCTCCAACGTTCTCCAACGACCGCCTACCGAATATCGTCTTGTCCACGCAGAAATGTTGCTGAATTGATACCTGAAACAGATGGTTTACGCAAACGATTCTGTAAATGTTCATCGTTGAATATTTGTGCACACAATTTAAAACAACAACATCAAGCTGTCGCATTTACAAGATCGTATCACAGTGCCTCAATTCTTCGTTCTTCTCTGCACATATGGTCGTCCTAAATATTTCTGAGTGAACTCCTCTAACAGCTGGAGTATTTATGAGGAGTTGTTGTTGAACTGTTGAACGGATTTCGATGAAAATATGTTTTTGGAAAATTATTTTTAAAACCATCTGCTAACTTATGGGCGATGATTATAGACGCTGTGGTGAGCAGCGGATTCAGTTTTCAAAAATGTTTCAGTGAAGGACAACCATTGAGAAGTAACGCTATGATAGCCACAAGATCAGATTTGAATGCTTCGAATTGTGAGAGGAATTTAAAATTAACGCTTGCGGAGACGAGGCTTGTGAACCAAGGCTGGTGTTGAATCACTCAATTGAATCTGAGCCTGAAGTATGATCGACGTCGTTCTGTTATCCTCAAACTTTTTAACATGGCTGATTGTTGAACTGTTTTGTCGTTTTGAACACAACGAATACGGAACTGCTGCTTTATTAGAGCTGTTAAGTGAAATTGATAATCAGAATCTAGCATGAAACCCCACAAAATGAGTGCAAAATTCTGTGACTAGGCTTACAGATGGACCAGAAATGCATTACGGTGAAATCTTGACCAACCTCAAAAATATGTTAGTTGATCAAGAAAATCATAAGAGGTTCCGGTGTTTTGAAGACGCCAGCTTACCGTCTTTTTGACGAGAAAAGCGTTTCTAAGACGATTTCGACTGCGATTAGTGACGCTTCACGGACGGTTGCGCACTTTAAAGTATGTTGTTATCTGGGAAGTAAGCAAATAATTATGGGTAGAACAATCCAAGATAACAATTTGTGATCACAGAATCGTTTTGCTTTAGAAGTGGTGCCATACGTCTTCATTTCTGCAACAAATCTTAACCGCAAATAACAAATTGAGGGTCTAGAATGCACCAAATACTTTCTTATGAGAGTTAAGACCGATGTAAGACAACAAATCTGCGATGTAAAACAAACTTTAAGAAACGACGATTTTAAAGCAAAAGAAGACAATTTTGATTGTAGCATTTACCACTTTCACGAAATTATCACAGAAGACGTATGGCACATGGTGATCGCACAACAAAATTTGAACGTCGAATAATAATGAGAAGGTGAGATTTGAGTGATAGCTGAGGACAGAGACTGAGACTTGAGGAAACGAAACGAAAGAGTACACTGAAAATTGAGGAGACGCTATCTCACTGTTCGGATATTCTTCTCGAATACTTAAGTGAAATTGCTTCTAAACCATCAAATATCTAAACTTCCATCGCTAAACCATCGATGGAAGGCCGTACTTGATTATGGTCGGTGTGTACGACTAAAGTGTGAGTTGTTGAAAGAACTTTATACGGTACCAAAATAAGTGTTGATCATTGAAGATCTATTGAATTCAGGGAAAAATTGTTACAAAAATAGTTGAAGGCAATTGTTGAGTGCTTTTCATTAGCGACTGGAGTGCTCTTGACTGTGTTTTGTTGACCGCTAAGGAATCGGCGAGATGAAACGTTGAATTTGGCTGTTGAATAGATTAAGTATTTTGCAAGTTGCTTGCTTGCCCTAATACAAAACTTGTCAATCGAATCAGCAAACGGTCAAAAGGCGACCGACCGCATACAACACTCATGCAGTTATTTATATCATCACATGAACACTCTCTTAGCAATAGTTCAATTCACCTGTAATTCAATTATCTCAACAATAACCCCATTCAAATTAATTGCAGATTTGTGCTCGTGTATACATTGCAGTCGTGAGAGACTACCTTTAGGCAACTAACATTGTGGTGATTCATGCGTTACAGTGAATTGTTCGATACTGGCTGCGAATATACCCCAAGAAGTTGCACTGAATTCCTGAAAAGACACCAACTAAGCCAGAATTCAAGCGAAAAGACAATGTCTCGCTATCTGTAGCACGAGAAGCTCTATGCTGCAGAAATGGAGCACCCGTCGCATATTTATCACGGAGTATCACACGTGTCTTTTGCAGCCGGTTACGATCATAAATGCCTATCAAATTACTCATTTATAAAGTAAATAAAACTTTCTCAGCTATTACGAAAAGTTTTCCACTTAAACTGTGAGTCATTTTCCCATTTAAGATCAAGCGAATGACATACACGTAAGTGAGAAAAATGCGATTTCTACTATGCAAAACTTACTTATTCATAAGCCAGTTAAGCACAGCAATGAAAATATAACATTTATATGAATAATAGCAAAGGATACAGCGCACTGATGTTACGTAAAAGTTTTGCAATTAAACATTTTTCTCCTCCATCTCAAGTTCGTTTACGTCACATCGAGGAGAAAAAAGGTGCAGTGAATGAACTGAATAACCAGGAATGCTGCTTATAGTTGCAGTGTGAGTGATAGCGCTTTGTGCTGTTGATAGACAACGGCCATCGTCAGTCATGACCATCTCAGTCACTTCTAAGCAAAACATCTCACTTTTTGAACGTTGCTTGAAAAAACGAAAAGCGTGAAGCACAACACCGTGATCAGTTATCAGCTGCAGTTAACATTCCAACAATATGGCGCCTTCATATCGCACACGTATATCAGTCAGGATGATGATGAAGATTTCTTGTGTCATCGCATCGCTACTTTCTTCATTCATCAATCATATATTTGTATTGTCTTCGGCTAACAATACAAGAGTGGTGACTACAGAAGAAAGTGATCATTCCGAGTTCAATGAAGAGCACTTTTCAAATAATGATTCACAATAATCGATGTAGCAATATTTTTCTCGACATCTATCGGGCGAAAGAGAATTTGATAATCATTGAAGACAGTCATTTCCGAGATTGAAACGATTCGCGAGAGAGAATTCAACGAACTATCATTAAGTTTGACGACAGCGCTACACAGCAATACTCACCCTAGCACATTCAATAAGTGGTAACAAATTGGATAATGAAGGAGATTAGTATTAGGTGTTCAAATCTGGCATCGATAGGTTGGTCACTCGCCACTATCAATTGTTGCAGTAGATAAGTAATGGAATAAAGTGAGGCAGGTTATAGCAGTTGTGCGTATGAGACGTGCTTGGTGTCACATCGGTGGTTTGTTGCGTAAGGCTCTCAAATGAATCGTCAAAAAAGGCGCTGATATCCTGAAAAGAATGAACGACAATTCGTCGTCGTAATAATGGAATTCAAAGACTGTCTAGCTACCGAGCTACCGACATGCTATCACGTGATTAAAACACTAACTTAACAAAGAATGTAAACTATCAGAACAATGCAGTAAGCAATTTTTTCATTTGGTGATTTCCTTACCTTCTTATCATAATGAATGCGTAAAGTAAAGTCGCCAGTGAGTCGAAAAAATGAAGGAAAGTGAACGATTTTGCTAATGAATGGCATGACAGTCATTCACAAATAAGGATTCACAAATATGCTAACGAGGCGAATTCCAAATTCGCTTCGATCTTCTCGTAGTTTAATCGAAGCACATAGTGTTCTACTGATTTAATACATCAATTAATCTAGTACACATGACAATGCAGTCTGTGAAGACACTGAGCTGAAAAGTGAGTTGGATAATAAGTGGCACAATTAACAACAGAAAAATCCTGAAGAAAGCCGAATGAAGATTTCCTTCAAAACATTCCCAATGTATGCGTTCCAAAGGCCCTGAAAATATATTGGTCATTTCTCTGATCATTTTGATCATTTCTGAGAAGTGATCATTTCTGTGATCATATCAAACTACTGCTAAAAACGAGTGATTATGTAGGATGAATACAGATATGCAATGGTGATAACGAATAGAACATCATATCAGTCGCTCGATAACATTACAGCAACATCGCAAAAACACTTAATTTCCAAATATGCACCCACTGATAATAATGGATCAAAAGGTGCTAGTGTTTTATGACCAACACACAAAAGATGCGAAATAAATTAACAGAAAGGTGTTGTTGTGGCATGTAACCCAGCCACAAGCACACGAGTACGATCACACGAACAAAATGTCGGAGATTAGCAACACTATGAAATCGATACATTGGTGACAAGTGAAAATGCCTCATCACATATTTGGATTCGATAAGCGACATTTTTACAACATGATGACAACATTATCGAGCGACTGATATGATATCCCATTCGCGTATCACCATCGCCTATCCGTATTCATCCCATATAATCACTCGTTTTTAGCAACATTTTGATATGAGCTAAGCTAAAACTGATACTGATGTGATAGGCGGTTACTTGTGATGCCGATAGATAATATTGTTGGGGCTTGAGGCTAAACGAAATCATGATCAGCTTTGTATCTAACAACGGATCAATGATCGATCTGAGTCTAACCATTCAATTACGTTTATTGTTTTGATCATCACAAGAAACAACTGATACGTATAAACACGCTGCTATTATACACCAAAACATCAGCCATTCAAAGAGGTGTAAATTTGCTTGAGAATATCCCCTAAATCCGAGACAAACATGTGGAAGCAGCCTTTCTCTTAGCAATCACCAGTTCACGTTCAAATATTTCACCCAACACTACAACAAATGACGAAGATAACTGTAATTACAACACACCAAAATAATTTCTTCAACAAACTTTCAGGTGCAAACCGAGATTTGACTTTGTAACTGAAGTTTGATCATTTGATTGCTAGTTTATAAAGTCGATTACATATGAATATTTGATGAAGATATCAACTAATGACAAATGGACATTGGTCTGAAATGACGACAAACCGTGACAACAATATAAACTGAAAGTGCAATAAATACGAGCAATTATTGCATCAAGATAATCTGAGCTGATAACAACGTCAGTCACTACTACGCTGGTGACATCTCAGTCTCATCCGTTCACAGTAAACACATCGTCGTTGTTGGGCTTATTCACTTGTTCATGAATATGTAGATTGCTTGATAAAATCACAGTTCTTACAAATCCATCAATCCCTTAGAGGATTAAACGCGATTTAATAAATTCTTGCAGAATGTTATGAGTGTCATAAAATATTTTGCTCACATCCAAGTTTAGGTGTTATGTGAGCTATTAGTATGTTTTTTAACAGGTAATCGAGAGGCAAGCAGAGTTGTCATTTGAAGCAATTAATAGGCTGAAAGAGACGAACAATTATCTGCTATTAGTTTCAGTCACATCCGTAGTTGATCTCAGTTAAACCTGAGCAGGTCACCTGAACGCATCGAATAAATCGTCTGGAGCCATCCCCTAAAAAGCGCTCATTGTGATTAAAATCTTGATGGGATACAGATAGAAGTCATAAGATGTAAGTACAATTAAAATCTTATAATCCATACCTTCTTCATGCAAACAAATTATCCACTGGGTCGAAAAACAGAACATTTTTCATTGTAAAAGGTCAGAGTGCACTTGAGGGAAGGTATTGCTGATGATTCGAAGGTGCAAGTTGAGATCATCTATTTTTCAATTGAGTGATTATTCTAAGATTAATTCAACATTTATGAAACAACTAAGCGATTCTAAATTTGATAGGATCAAATTTAGAATCGCTTAGTTGTTTCATAGATCTCAAATTAATCAATTGCATCGTTATTTCATTCTTGACTATTGTTTGTTCGTCAAGCAAATGAAAAGCTCAAATAAGCCCAAAGTGAGGTGTGGATGGTAAGATGAATTCGATTGGAGAAGTTTCATCGAAACAAAACGTAAGTTTTCTAATCGAATGAAAACATGAAAAAGCTTTTGAATGCATAATTGATACAGGCGCCAGACAGAGAAAATTAGCTTTTAGATCGATGAGTGAATGCAATAAAAGAACGTAGAAACAATAACGTTATTGAGATACTAACAAGACAAAAAGCATTATCAGAATGTAACGCGCAAGTGGAAACAACCATCTTTTGCATTGATCAGATGCAAGATGCAAATAACCACAGTCTATAACTCAAACAACCAGTGCATCTAATTTTGATGAAACATTTCATCGAGCCATCCAACTGGCTCAACTGAAAACACCGATCCTAATGACAGTTTCAGAACATATTTCATGGATATACGGAGGACTTTTCTGGATAATATGTTCAAAACATGGAAAAGATTTCTGATGTGTTAGCTGAACACTAGTGCAATATTTAGCGGTAACAAATATTCGGAATGCAGAAGAATATTTTGGATCAACTTTTGCATGATCTCATGGATCAATAAGTGATTTTTCAGGGCACACTCATTGGACCTGCACATTCATGGCAATGGAAAAGCGCAGGATCATTGCAGGCAATGGAAGGAAGACACACGAGGATAAATCCAAGCTAGGAGATGTCCAATGGAATGACTGGAGGACTCAGCTTGTGTACTCTTTGCACTTCAGCAAATATTCACTCACAATTTTGTGGTGATGGTTTTGAAAGTTAAAGCCGACTCGACGAGAACACTCGAACCGAAATGAATTACTGTGATATGACAATAATGCAGCTGAAAAGATTTTCGATAAAATAGTGGGCGGATGCAGGCAGAGATGAAATGCGGATCGGATCGCTGTGAGATGAGATGCTATTCGAAAATACCTTTCGTCTTCTTCTTCATTCATTTGTGCCTCATTTTAGAATAAGAATTGGATGGAGATGGGTGGAAACTACACATATACAAAACATTGTATTACGTACGATGGGAAAGTGACGACTGCTTAAGGACTGAGAAGGGGCGCTGCTGTGATACGATTTGAATGGTTGGTTGCGGCTTAGCGTTTGATAGCTGAACAACGAACGAACGAACGAGTTGTTGCTGGTGGATTAATCACAAACGAGCATAATCATTATCCTCAAATAATCATCACATCATGCGCGCTGCCATTAATTCAGTGACTCAATCCAAAGACACCATCACATCACACATACAGTTTCTCACAACGGTGATTCAGCCATCTGGAATCCCTCCTCCTCCTCCTCTCACCATCGATGTTTTCTATCACCTTCTAAGCGCCACATATTCTCACAAAGAAGCAGCATTGTTCAAACAGTCCGTTACGATCTTTCTTATAGTTTGCATTGTACATACAATGTTATGAATGCGTTCAATTCGCGGATTAGATTTACGATTTATAGAGTACATAAAGTATTCTCAGCTCGGGATTTTCACTTCTCAGCTACAAACAGCTAACTGCAAGGACAACAGTTTGAGTAAAGTGTCAAAAATTTAGTCAGTGAAAGCAATACTTAGAACTTGATCAGTTGAAGTGATCATTTGAAGATTAAGAGTATGATATGTTGATTACCTCTCATCAAAGATTACTAGTGTAGCACAGTTTCGATTGGTCTCATACCAATCGTCAGATCTTCGGACGACAAATAAAAGAATCGCGTTGACAAAACCAAAAAAGTCGAACACAGTGAAAATGCAACAAATCACTATAAAGTGTTCCTGATTTCATTGAATGTTCTCTTCGAGATGCCTTCACAGGCTAATAACAACGGAATGTTCAGTTCACCAGTTACGGAACCATTCTGTTGAATGTTTTTAGGTGGTAATTGAATTTCTATATAGATGATCACTCATCGGCAGTGGTTCAATCGAGAGTTTTTGCGAGTTTCACATTGTGAATTCACTTGTGAAATAAATATCTTTCTTATATTGCACTATGGGAGAGTGTGCTCAAAAATAGTTGTTTATGAGTGAAATGAAGTGTGAAATTGATTCGTCGTCATAAGAAATGAGGAATGAGAAGTGGATGTTAGTACAAAATAACACCAACAAACTATCGTGCGAAGTGAGCAAAAAATGCCACTAAAACAATCGCAACTGCAGTCAACATCGTTTTGCCGTATAGCGAACAACAAAAACAAATTCCTGAAAATTCGTTCGCTCGAACCAAGAGCCTCATCTTGAAATGCTGCGCATTGTGGTTTCACGAAGAACAATTACGCTTGTTTGATGAATTGCTGCGGGCTTAGGTTGCACCTACTGATCATCAAAATGATCCATTGTTTACCATTTGTGAGGGGTAGATGAACGCTCATTCCATCGAATTCCATTTCGGAGGAAAATTGCCCAGCTCGAATCAGATTTGCAGCTTACGGAGTCTGTTTGCATCGTATGAAATCTGAAATCGGAACGAGGATTTGCGTTCACATCAGCGTTGCCGTACGGCGCACACATTCAGCGTCACCCTAAAGCACCGTTCACATCCTTAGAAATAATTCTGCGATCATTCTCATAACACGACGCTGGATACGGTATTTGAAGCCATAAAATCGAACAAACTGATGTGAAATTTCTACTGTGACGGGAATCGATGAAACTCTCCGGAAACATCACGGCGATTTTTACGGTAAGTTGTCAGCGATTGAGATGGTCATATAAATTCGATTATGAATGGCTGACAGATCAATCACATCGGATGGGTTTCAGAGTGGCGAGGGCGCAATTTTACGATTTGAAACGATGTGAAAGTATGTCAAAATCAGTTCATATGCTAATACTGAATCACAAACATAATTTCGATTACAGATCCATCCAGCCATCCGTCCGTCGATCACACAACAATCGCTATCACCGCTCATCAGCATCCATTGAAAATGCTCTGCGTTCTCGTCGTTGCTCAAAGCACAACCGATTCATCAACAACAAACTTTTCAATTTATTTATGTGCCATAAAATGGGCATCAAATTATTTATTACACAAATATTAACATCATTATTAATGTCAGCTTGCTGAATGATCCCATACCTTCATCCAAGCGAAAAAAATTCAGCGATCTTTTCAATCGGAATGAAATAAAGCACTTTGATAGGTTCAATTCGTAATTTGAAAAAAAAATTCATCAAGTGGCCAATCATTGATAGCGTTTTTATTGCTAACACAATTGTTAATCATGTCGATTCGACAACTGATTTCAATTGATTCATGACGACTGAAAGTATTTTTTGTCGAGATGGAATTGTGGATTGAAAAATTCTCTCGTCATTAATCAGATGAACGTTCATCGCGCGAATGCAATCATCAATAATGGATCGTCACTGCTATCGTTGTAAGTGATCAGAAGTATGAGTAAGCAATATGATGTCAGTTAATCGAACGAACTTTGGATATTTTCAAAATCTCATGGATTTGATGAAGATTGACTGGTAGATGTTCGATTACGAACGAATTATTTGAAAATATTTGGCTTGAGGTGAACGTTTGGAACAGTGGATGCGAATGCTCTGATGAAGAAAAAATCAATGAACAGAAGTGAACGTTGAATAGAGAAGAGCTTAGAAGTGATCATTCGGATGGAATTACTTTACGAGATGAAATTGAACTGTTTGCAGTAACCAAATTATGATATTGCCAGATCCGAGGAAGCCATTCAGTGTGTGTGAAAAGTAACAGCTTCTTCAATGAGCCTTTAATGGGACATTAAAATTTTTTAAAAACTGAATTCATTTGAACTGTTATCATTTGCAGTCTTATTATTAGTCACATTCAAAAAAGATTTATTTTATCATCTCAAATGCGCTTTCAAATGGCTATAGACTAAAGTGAAGCGCACAGAAAAAAAACCATACTAAAATGTTGATATCGATCACAAAACACTGAAACGGAAACTCTTTATGTTGATGTTTGGGTCCTTAGTGAACTAATTTTGGATTAATTAATTTTGGCTAAATCAATTTTTGTAAAAAAATGTAATGTTGGATATGATATGACGCATTGCAGTCCGATTTCTCACACCTTCATCGGATTGCGATGAATTCAAATCAAAACTGAAATTTTATGTGCATGCATACAGACATCATGCCGCCATAATTTATTCTGTAGCTCAAACAGTTACAACCTGAATTTGAGCGAGATCAGTTCGAGATCATTGTGGAGCGCTACAACGTATTGGTGTGCTACAGATGAATGCGTGGATTAGGAGATAGTCAAATCTGAACAAATTTTGCGTTCAGAAGATCTAAACTGATGAGAATGATCGATCATTGAGGTGAAGCTATGTGATAGAGTTTGAAATGCAGTGCTTATAATATGCAGTTTTTGAGTGACATTCTCAAAACAAATGGGCATTCGAAAGCAAAAACATTGTTATGATTGAGTGTCAATGTCAATTGACTCAGGTAAACAAAATCGAACGAACCAACGGAAAGCAGAGTTGGAATGTTGGAATGCACATCGCAAATGCAAAACTTTCGTTTTGAATGAGTCATTGCATGAGATCAATCAAAACATATCACAATCACTATCAACGGAATCCGTTCGATGATCCAGCACGAAAATGTGACCATATCTTTCAAATAACAGACGAGAACAATATAAAAATGCGCATTTTTGTCAAATTCCGGGTAAAAATGGTAATCGAGACTGATTCAGTAAGTGACTTTTGACAGAATGGTTCAGTGCATTCAAACATTGATGGGGTGGTTGAGTGCATTCAATGCTTGCAGGAAACCATCGGTTTTTGTGATCTCACAAGTATTATAGCAAAGAAGACGAAGTGAAAAGAAACGAAACTGAAATGACAGCGCCTCACGCCAATAAATCGCTGTTGCACGCTACCAACTTCATCTAAAAAGTAATCGGAAATGGAAAATTATTGGCGAATTAACGTACGACGAAACCATAAATATAGAAGACGACTGCAAAAAATGGCATTCGATAATTTAGCTCGCAGACAATAAAGGGGAGAAATATGACTGAGAAATGCATGAGCCGCGGTGATGGTTCAGATCGATGCATTCACAGTAGTCAGTTATAAATTCTTAATGAATACAGAAGAAAATTCAGCTTCAGTTAGATAAATCCATTTGATTAGTTTATCAGTTCCTCTCTCAAATCGTACCATTTTGGAGACCTGTTCAGTGCTCACATTTTATAATCGTTCACAGGTGTCTTATACTGAAATGAAACAAATACCGTGCTGTATTTTGAAGCAAATCAATGAGAATTACTCAAAGTTCATCGATAACATACCAAAACAATGAGATAATGAGCTTCAAAAGAATACATCAGACTCGATGAATTCTCTGTGCTAATAAGTTGAACAACTCAATAAAGTGAAAATGTTTCAGCCTAGAGAAATTTCATGCAAAAATTCAAAAAGAACTGTTCAATAGCAGTGTACACTTGAATGCAGGAACGAGTATGATTTTATTGCTATAATATTTAGTGAGCCAAGAACACAAGCAGTTGCTGTAGAAAATAATACTGAATCAATGGTAGTTTGTGAATGAGGTAACAACACATCAAAAAGGAGATAATTGTGTTTGGGGTTCGGTTTTGTGTGGCGAGGACAAGAGCTGAGATTCTGCTGCTATACGACGTCCTTGATGAGAAGAAAAAAGTTATTGTGTTGAAATCCCCTTATGAAAGGATTCTCCTCATACCAGTGCCACCTTATAATGCACCTAAAAACTACTACTCATCACCACAAATAACCAAGTACTATAATCATTTCCGCATAATCCTTTTTTCGTGCTGCAATCCTCTTTTTCTTACATAATCACAGTCATAATCCTTTCA
The DNA here is from genome assembly GCA_035041965.1 of Anisakis pegreffii. Taxonomy (NCBI): domain Eukaryota; kingdom Metazoa; phylum Nematoda; class Chromadorea; order Rhabditida; family Anisakidae; genus Anisakis; species Anisakis pegreffii. Next base: position 488 of record JAPYMA010000206.1, on the reverse strand, counting down.
TCCAATCTCTAAAGCAGAAATAATAACTAATGAAAATTCAATTGCAGCACACACTGACCACATCAACTTGGCATTGAAATTAATGCAAGTGAAAATTCTTCAGGTTGATGGAATTTAAGCGGATTTGTACATGTCAACTTCACCTCGAAGACTTTGACCAGTGTTGCTGACCTTGACCAAACTGATTTAAAGTATCCAGATCAGAAAAATTTCCGTGCCAAATGTGTTGACTGAGGATAAAATTAGACTAGTTTAATATTGATCGCTTTGTACGTTTAGTAGCCTAGAATGAGAAGTGAGCTGAGGAGGTTCAGTTATTTGGATTCAAAGTTGATTCATTTTTTGGTGTTGATCACAGCTGTCAAAAATGAGTGTGTACAATCGAAATTTTGTAGTAAAACATCAAAACCATTTGATTGAATACAAAAATGTGTCTGGTGTCGGAATTCTTTTAAGTTTATTTCGTGATCAAAACGGAAAAAATAGCA